>JAFIRS010000385.1:0-600000 GCA_018342105.1 Gonioctena quinquepunctata | reverse complement strand
GGGGTGGAATTCATCTTTTAAATTCAAATGGGACCAATTTTGAAGTACACCCTATCCACTGAAAAAATATTTATCGGAATCGGACGTCTCAGTAAAAAGTTATGCGTGGTCATACATAAAAAAAATATACGCGTCGACTAGAGAACCTCATCCTTTTTGGTTTCGTCGGTTAAAAACAATCAGAAAGCATGGTTTCACACTCTCCACATTCAAATTATCTGTCCAAAACATATTTTCTGCTAAGGTACGTTACTATAGAGTTATATATTTTTTTCAAATCAATAATCATGTACTTACTTCTTATTTCAGAAAGCATGACTACAAAATAATATGCACTTTAATAAACCAACAGAAAAATTAAAAATGTTCCCAGCCAGGGACGAAACGTATTTTCACAACAAGAATCCAAAACCCAAGAAATCTCCCAAAATAAATAATAGAGTCTTCAAGAAAAAACAGAAACATATATACAGGGTGTCCCATATAAAACTCCGCGAACAAATATCTGGGAAATGAAAGATGATATCTATATTTCGTGAAAGCAGATGATCTTGATGTCAAAGGGTCCTCTTACTTACATAGAGATCCATCACTAGGCGTCATCCGTTAGGGCGTCGCGACTCCAACGCCAATTTTTTTAAATGGCATCCCAGATTCTTCAATGCTTTTTGCGATTCTGCATCAAATTCTGAAATCAGCCATATAGCACACTCATAATTTCCCTTGAATACTGATGAAAAACAGCAACTTTATTGCATATTATAAAGAGGGCCATGAATAAGTCAAAATAAAAAGCAATAACACGAGTTTAATGAAATTTTGTGCCAAAGATTTGGCTAAGCTAGTGAATGTTTTTTCTGACGGTAATCTTCTGTCAGGATACCGATTAGCGTATATTATCACTGCTTCTTTTGCATTCCTTCTTGCTTCGCCATATACATATCATATCCAACTTCTCTGCATTCGAAAATTGAACCATTTTTCAATTTTACGAAAAACCAACACAACACTGGATATTGCATTTATTTTGACTTATTCATGGCCCTCTTTATAATATGCAATAAAGTTGCTGTTTTTCATCAGTATTCAAGAGAAACTATGAGTGTGCTATATGGCTGAATTGAGAATTTGATGCAGAATCGCAAAAAGCATTGAAAAATCTGGGATGCCATTTAAAAAAATTGGCGTCGGTGTCGCGACGCCCTAACGGATGACGCCTAGTGATGGATCTCTACGTAGATAAGAGGACCCTTTGACATCAAGATCATCTGCTTTCACGAAATATGGATATCATCATTCATTTCCCAGATATTTGTTCGCGGAGTTTTATATGGGACACCCTGTATATATACAAATTACAAACCGTTTCATTCGCCATACTTGAACAGGCCACAACCCGTTCACCCCAAACCACGTGAATTTAAGATTGGGCTTTAAGAGGCAGTGCTTAGCCTACGTTGAGAATATGCTACTGATGGCTAGGCCCAAGAAGTCATTAGAAGAGGAAGTAAGAGCTTAATAATTGATTGATTTGTTGAAAATATAAACAGGATGTTCATAAAATCAGATGTGGAATCATCTGCGACTGAAAGATAAACTTTAGTCACTATCTTCCATCGTCAAGATAACCTCTTGTGGGGTATTCATGTTGAAAAGGGAAACATTCTCAATTGAATATTGATAGAAAGATTTTTCTGTGAATTGAAAAATCCACGATTAAAATGAAGTTATTTTTTGTGAATGTCTAACAGAAAACAACTACATCCCCGGCTAAAGCCACGCTGGACATTGAACTACATCTGATAGATATTCTGAAAAGGCCCTAACTCAAAAGAAAAAATCTGAAATTGAAAATTTGCATTTTTATTCAGATAGTTATTTGATTTTCTATTCCAGTCTTAATTAAGAACTCATAAAGATGAATGAGGCAAAGAAGAATGTTTTCCAAAAGAGAGTACTCACCAGAAATCATTCGTAACATTGACGCAGGAGAGACATCGCATTCACATTTTCAAGAAGCCATCTCACTTTGCAAAGATGGAAAAAGTTAGAATCATTTCTTTTGGAGAGAGGAATATCGAGGGGACTGTTAAACAACATGGAAGAAATTCAATGGACATAGCGAACGATCTACACTAATATGCCAGATTTGTCATCAGTTGGAATTTCAATTGGAAAATGTGTGCCTAAAAAACTTTAACTTGACAAGGTAATTTATTATAAATTTCCACTCCATAACAGATCAATAGATCATAGAGTCTTTCAGTTACTTAGATTTAATGTGGGACTGGGTAGGTTATATACGTTTTGAGGAGTGACCTGTTTTGCACAACACCAGAGAATAGGGATAATTGAATCATTTAGTATTATAATAATAATTCCAATTGTATGCATTACGTGCAGATTGTGTACGTTGTTTTCACGTTAACGTTCGTTTCATAATCCCTTTAATCTGGCGAACTTGAGCTATGCCATGGGTGTGTTGTTGAACCATATTTAAATAAGTTTGCAAGTTATCTCGCGTGAAGAGACCGACGCGACGAGCTGATATACTGAAACGGACATTCAATTTTTTTAGCTTCAGCCGTTTCGGCTCGACGATGATGAGTCAGTCAGTCAATCAGGACATATTATATGTATATATATATATAAGAGAGAGAGAGAGAGAGAATAAGAGAAATCTGTTACGAATCCAAGAGAGATCACCATCCGTCTACAGCCTGTTTCATGGTTTCCCAATCATCAGGACGGCCTGTGGTCTCTTTCAAATTCGGTAGTTAGAATTAATTACAGTTTTCTGGAATTATGTGAAATTAATTTGTTATTCGGAATTGATTTCTAGCTACTTAGAATGGGACTGATCTTAGACACACTCATCTATAGACTAAAAAAATGTGTTTTACTGAGATTGTTGCATCGCATCACTTCCAAAATGAATTATTGCATTGTGAAAGAAATTGAGTTTTATATTCCTATTCGAATTTTCAATGAATTTTATTTTTATTTTTGTCATTGCCTATTGAACTATCAATCGAATGGTGGGAGATTTTCTCCTCTGGAATTCAACAGTGTGTTTTTTAATGAATGCGACCGATATGATGAATATCCATATTAAATCAAACAAAAGACACTCAATTAACTAAATGAGTTTTACTAAATTGGGTTTACAAAACCAAACGTGTTTCGCTATAAAATAGCTTCTTCAGGTGGAGATGATACTAACTCAACAATCATGATGCTTCCTGTTAAGTAATGAAAAGCAAGTAGTAGTAGGTGTATAAATCTAAATCTAAATTCCAATAGGTGATGAATAGAATGAGGATTAAGTAGAACGGGGAATATATCCATTACGAGTTCAATATTATCCTTTGTTGAATTTGTTTTACTGAAGCTTGAACAGATAATGGATATAATCCCCGTTTTATTCGGTCCCCGTTTTAGTTATTCACCTATTTGAATATCCTGAATTAGATTTTTATACCAACTATTACCTGATTTGATTATTCAACTGTATACAGCGTGATTGTTAAGTTAGTATTATCTCCATCTGAAGAAGCTATTATATAGCGAAACACGTGTCGTGGTTTTGTAAACCCAATTTAGTGAAAATCATTTAGTGAAGTGAGTGTATTTTGTTTGCGTCGAAAACAAAAAAAATTATGCTCATAGAACTCCTGTAGAACGTCTAATTTCTTGCAAATTCCAAGAATATAAGTTTTACAATATGCTTTTTTGGGCCCACTATTTGAAAATAACGGTTAGGAGTGTATGGAGTTATATTATTGCTGTTCGTTCAATATTTTCACCAAAAACAGACACGTGACACAAGTTTTTGTTAGGTGTACACTTGGTTTTTGTGAAAAGTGATCTCAATTTTGAATAAAACACGGAAATTCAAAGGCGAAATATGAAGCTCAGTTTGCTCAAACTAGCAAAGGCTAGTCTTTTTCATTCCCTGGGAATTTGTGTAGGTACAGATCTTCTAATCCATCACATTCTACCTGTACAAGTAATTAAAATCGAGGTTACGAAGTCGGTAGTGGTCAGACTCTCGTCATGTCATTTAATATTGTTATACGTCACTACGTCACTCGTACCGTACTAGAATTCCGGAATCTCAGTAGGAGTTCTGTAACGACTGCATTTCCAACTAAGGTCGCTCTGCATGACGCCTTAAGCAGAGACCAATCTCAATCGATGATAGTTTTTTTCTAGTCAGTTAGTTTTTTCTTAGATCGGTTTTTGAAGTCGTTGAATATCAAATGAAATTCGGAAATGTCCGAGGTGTAGGAACCGACGGAACGAAATCAGGAGCTAATTATACGCTGTCTAGAAATATTAATGAGAGTTGAAAAAGATTGACAGTATGTTCTCTCAATGTTGAATATATGCGAATGACATGGTAATCTCCGTTTTTCATTCACACATACGATTCTTGTTTTAGAACTATTATGTACACTGTTGGAAGAGAGTTGTTGAAATAACAAAAAATTAAAAACCCAAGAGGTCTACTAGTATTATTGGTGAAATTGGCAAATTTCGATATTGACGATGTTCACATTTACACATTTGTGGCTTTCACACAAATGTTTGCTATTTAAATGTAAATGCCACAATTAGACTGTAGACGATTTTACAAAATCAGTAGTGCATCAACAACATTCAGTTGATATTTTTTCACCTTTTTTTGTTAAGCTGACCCAAAAATGTTTTTACAGTGAAGTAATTTATTTACTTTTTTCAATGAATTAACATAATATTTTAGTGAAATTAACATTGTAATATTGTCGATTCCTTTACTAGTTTTCATCATTTATAAACTGACAAGAAGTAATTTGTAAACCTCATGCTGTTGGAATCTCATTCTCTTTATGTTGTTGTTGAAATAAAATTTTATCGGTTCTTTTCTTTTAGTTTTTCATACTACACAGGAAAAAAGTTTTATTGTCTTTTATTTCTTGTCAAAACATGAATAATATTTCTTTCAAATGACGTCAATTAGTATTCACTATCACAAACATTTTTTGTGAAAATATCTAATATTTGTTGGTAATGTTGTGTTTCAGGATGGATGGTTTAATAAATCAAGAATGTATAACATGAGAATATTTTAATGCTTCTATTATAAAAAAATAAATACTCTATTATAATAAATAACAGTTGAATGTCGATAAAATAAAATTAACATCATTATGTGAAGAAATGTACAAATAAACATAAAGTAACACAATGAGTGAATGCCAGCTTTATAATCCTTTGGTGGATTAATATAAAAAAAATACTGTATTATAATAAATAACACTGCCGCGTGAAGGTAAAGAGCAGTAAGTGCAAGAATAAAGATTTTGAGTTTGCCAATTTATATTTTTTTTACCCGACTGCGGCGAAGCCCAAAAAGACAGATATGCATGTGCTTGACACATAACCGTCCTTTTGGCTTTGCCGCAGTCGAGTAAAAAAAAATATATAAATTGGCAAACTCAAAATCATGTTTCTTGCACTTACTGCTCTTTACCCTCACGCGGCAGAGGAGTTAAATGCCAAGAAAATAAAATCAACAACAGGTACCGAGTAATAAAATGTAATAACACCGAAACAAAATGTTTGCCTAAATTCACAATGCAAGTCTTATTTTGTGTTCTGACTTGAATTACTAAAACCAACAAAAAAGTTTTAAAAACACGTACGTGAAAAATACAACGGTCTATCTCTCTCAAACTCATAGTCTTTCTCATTTGAAATAAAATCAAATTAAATAGAATGAACAAAACTTAGCTAGAAGGAGTGAGATTGATAACATTTATATTTTTCGTGATACAAATATTTGAAGATAAAATAAATATCTAACCTATTTCTGAAATGTTGTTAGGGTTAATATTAGCCCACTCCAATTTGCCGCAATATCTCAATCTTACGAAAAACTGAGGTGATGGCGTCAATGGTGGTTGTTGTATGCCCTCCATAGACATTCCCGCACATGCGTAATCATAATCCTCATATCGCGTCTACGGTAATTTATATCATTATTATGCAAAACAATGTGAAACAAAAAAATACTTACTTCCATTATTATATCGCCAACAACAGTCAACCTTCACATTACCTGTTCACCTGTTGAACCAGAACAAACAAAATCACACTACAAATACCACATTAACAATACGTTTCACAGAGGGCAGAGGACTGACTGAGACGATGTGCTCTGGAAGCGAATTTTTGGCGCTAATTCGATATCGCATATGCACGAGAATGCCCGAAGGTTTTCAGTGAGGAATCTTGGGACGGGCTGTATAGAAAATCTGAGAAGAGTCTGACTTCCATATATCTATGGCTAAATCACAGTTTGTTCAGCCTCAACTTCTAAAAGAGTAAATTTATAAACTTCAGCCTGAATAGGGTAAATCAACCTAGGACGAATAATCTAAGTATTCATGAACTTTCATGCGAACCCCTGAATTGTTGTTGCCCCGTAATCGAGAAAACGGACAAAATTAAATATTAAGGTATCATAGTTGACCGATTTCTGAAGTGGGACGAACATTCAACTCACATTGCAAAAAAACTCAGACAACTGGTGCATAAATTTTATTTACTAAGTGACATTCTGAACGGAAAAAATATACTATTAATTTACAATTCATTAGTAGAATCTCTCTTGAGATATTGTATTACAATTTGGGAAGGACTAAGCAATAACGCCCAGAAAAATTACACAAAATAGTCTCATCAAAATATGTATGAAAAAAAACAGACTCTTTTCTACAGCTCTACTATATCAAGACGCAGACTTATTCAATATAAAAAAACTACTTATTTACCAATCCTTACTATATATGCACTAAAAAACGGAACCAAAAATCAACCCTAACAAACAGCACCTAACTCGATCTGTCACAAACCTATCTATAGATATACCACTGTTTTCGAAAAACTATGCGCAACAATTCATTTTTATATTGGCCCGAAATTGTATAACTTAATGGCAATTGAACTAAAAAATATTAAAAGTAAGTTTATTTTCAAGAGAGAAATAAAGAAATTCATCAATGCTAACGAAATAAATTTGGAAGTAATTGTATAACCACCTTTTTGATCCAAACAATTCATTAATTGATTAATTAGTTCCTAAACTAAACCTACCTATTTTTGAAATGTGTTGTCCCTTGTTTGGTACTGGAGAACATAATACAAGCACAGCAGCGCCTAGATGGTTTCCCATCAATCCAGGGATACAGTTTCATAATTATGCTTCTTTTTTATTTCTTATTATTATTATTTAAATGTTATATTCATTTCTTAAGAGGCAATATACTCATATGTGAAACTATTACTTATATTACTTATATATCATTATTATATTAATGCAAATGTATAGCACAATAAACACATATATCTGGGTACAGGCAGCTTTGACGAAAGTATGTTCTATGAGGGACCAAAAGTAATAAACTTTATTTACGTTTATGACATTCCGATGATGATGTAACTTGAACGGCAGCTTTGACGAAAGTAAGTTCTATGAACTTGAACAAATGTTTGTTTAATGAATATTTAAGCATTAAATGGTAATATAATCGGACTTTCAAATCGGAAAAACATTTTATTACAATGTGTATAATCAGTAGTAGTACTATAAGTACTTTAAAATAATCAGGTTATACATCGATAACTTGTTGCATAATTACAAAGAGTGTCAGTTTGACTGTTTAAATAATCCGACCGCGAAGCGGGAGGATTATTCTGTCAAACTGACACGATTTGTAATTATGCAGGAAGTTTGAGATGTATAACCATATTTATTTTGAAGTACGTATTGTATTTGATACGATTATTTTTTGAGTAAATTGAGTAATTTATCAATTTAAATATAAATTTATTAATTTAAATACAAATTGGTACAATGAAAATTACAATTATTATATACTACAATTTTTTTATCTGAGTTATTTTCTGCGCTGGAAACGTGGCTATTGCTCATTGAAGTGCTGGAAATACCGAAGGTGTTATTACTTGAACCTGTAGCGTTTTTAAAATTGGATCTTATCTTATTTATTATGTGTTGGTTATGTTGTTCATCTAACTGTAGGTAGGGTTTGATAGAATTGCTATTACCATGTCCTGTTATTTTAATAAGTTCTTGTTCCGATATACCTGCTTTTGCCAATTGTGAAACAGCAGTGGCTCGGTGAGAATGATTTGAAAATGTTTTGTTTGTCATATTTGAATTTGCCAATTCTGCAGACTTTTTGGTCCATTTACTAATTTCATGCACTCCATTTGGCAGATTTTTGTATCAGCCGAACGTTTTTTGTTTTCTCCAGTTATGATTTTCTGTCAGAAATAACCTATCTGTTTTAATATTGATGTTTTCGCTTCTTTTTATCATTAGTTTATCTAGAAGTCTCACTGGACAACGACTTACTTCATTATGGTTGGGTACAAGCCATTTATTATTAGCACACGGTTTTGCTCCTCCCTGTGTGGTTTTGGTAAAAATAGGATTATATTGTATTCTACCAGTTGGAGTATCATCATTTCCAGTTTTCTTTTGAAAATAATGAGTCGAAAAGCATGACGCTCCTTCATTTCCTCTCCACGCAAGTTCTACAGAAGCTATTAAGAATTTTTTTATTTGTAATTCTTCCGGTGTATTTTCATCCCACGCTTCTATCATTGCTATGTGCTCGGTATCTTCAAATGCTGATGCACTAACCTTTCTCTTGTCCAGTAACATTTGAAGTTCCCTTCTTTTTGAATTTCTTGCGTTTCGTGCCGTTAAAAATATGGGACTAGAGAATGGATCAATTACTCTATTAAACTCCTTCATATATTTTTCTTGTATTTGTTTTGCCGTTCCGTTCCACATCGTTTCAACCACATTTTCTTTATAATTTCCTTCATTACCTTTTTGCATATTGAAAGCCCAATCTTTCAAAATGGAAGCTATCATTTCAGTGGAAATTGATTCATTTAGTACATAGTTTCTTTCACTACAAAACGTGAGAAATTGTTTCCATACGTACTTTTTTGTTTTCACTGTATTATGAGGCTCAGTATTTTGTATACTTTCGTCTATTGCATTTAATGATAAATCTCCGAATCGACTAATTTTTGAACAATTATTGATAAACGTCCAAATTTTACGGTCCTGTTAGTTACTGTATTGTTGTGTATTGATGTCGATGTGGTTACTACGGATATGAAATTATTGTAAAATTTTCGATTGGTGGAGCTACTCTATGTATAATCAGGTATTATCGAAATTATACAAGGTAACTTAACTAAATTGAACGTTCTGATTGGTAAAAAATTACACGAAAAAAATAATCATAGTTATCCTTGAAAAAGGAAAACATTTTCAATTGAATATTGAATAGGAAGATTTTTCTGTGAATTGAAAAATCCACGATTAAAATGAAGTTATTTTTTGTGAATGTCTAACAGAAAACAACTACTTCATATTTTCAAACAAATCATAATTATCCCACTCTTACTGAGAATTTATATACCTAGGTTTCTACAAAAAACATTGTCATTAGTAAAGGCATTGTCAGTTGTTTTAATTTGGGTCAATTGCTGTAAACATTTGTATCGGCGATTTTCGACTGATTGTAGTGTGACTGTGATTTTTTGTGATAAAAATTTCCACATTAGGTGGTAGAGACTAAGCAAAATAAAAAAAAAATATCTAAATTTAAACTTTTAATAAAATTTTGATTATCTCATAACAATATTTCCAAATACATCTAAACAAGAAATAAAACGTGTTTAGGAATGTTTTGGAGTATCCAATTCCAATATTTATTCACAGTAATAAGTACATGTCAACTTATGCCTAATATATACAACTATATTATATTTACAAATTATGTGGTTCTTCCTTTGGGGATGAAGGGAGAACGGGAGTTCGCAGCCTGGGATGTGTAGGGGAGTCCCAGCGGCCTCATTTGCTCTCTGAAAAAAAAGGGGGCTAAAAGGGCCACCCTTGCTGGTGTTCGCAAGTATGCATTTTGGTGTATGCTAGGAATTAGGTTTTAAAATAATGCATATTCTTTTAGACGCACCTCCTGCAAAGCTTATGTGAGTATTTCGTATGAATATTTAAAATAATTCGGTTTTCAGGGGATTTTCAATAATTGAACTTTTTATGTGCTATTACTGGAAAAGTGAAAATTAAAAACCAGTTTCAGAAAATTGTGTTGTTCGGTAAATCACTACAAAATGTATTTTTTGGGTTTACTTAAACTAATTAAAAAAAAGTTCTGAAGGAGAAAATTACCATTAATCTCACTGATCTGTATCAGAAGCAGAAGAATAAATATGTAGATATTTTCCCAAGCTGAGATGGTTGCAACGTTGCCCCATCTACAGAAATTTCTGTTAATTACCACAAAATATCTCAGAATCATATTTTTTGGGTTCGCTTACACTAATTACAAAAAGTTCTGAAGGAGAAAATTACCGTTCATCTCACTGATCTGTATCAGAAGCAGAAAAATGGATATATAGATATTTCCCCAAGCTGTGACAGTTGCAACGTTGCCCCATCTACAAAAATTTTGGTTAATTACTACAAAATATCTCAGAATCATATTTTTTGGGTTCGCTCAAACTAATTCAAAAGTTCTAAAGGAGAAAATTATCATTCATTTCACTGATCTGTATCAGAAGCAGAAGAATAAATATATAGATATTTCCCCAAGCTGTGACGGTTACAACGTTGCCCCATCTACAAAAATTTCGGTTGATTACTACAAAATATCCCAAAATCATATTTTTTGGGTTGGCTTAAACTAATTAAAAAAAGTTCTAAAGGAGAAAATTGCCATTAAAAATACCTCTATTTCATCTCACTGATCTGTATCAGTAGCTCAACAGATGTGAAATCAGACAAAAATATCACTTCATTGGTTTCACTTGTTTACTGAAAGTACATACAGAAAAACATTCAATAGGTTTGGTGGCAATTTCCGAATAACTAAAGATATGGTTAGATATGATCTGTATTCAAAGTGATGAAAAGACTTGGATAACTTTCTACCAATATTTATTTCATATATGTTCTCGAAGGTCTTCGAGACAGATCTATATAATAGTATATATTTCTTGGTACATCGTTAACTTTCTCGCCATCAACATGGATTCATCAAGAACCCTTCAACAGTTACAAATATGGTAATTATAACACAATATATCAGAAGCATGGTATACAAATAGTCAAGTTAATGTTATATACATATACTTCTCGAAAGCCTTCTATGAAATAGATCATGGTGTTTTGGTCAAGAAGTTAACCGGTTTTGATTTTCCAAATGATATTAGGCTGCTTATGAGCTTATGACAAATTTACTCAATGTAAATTCCAACAGTTCTAATTTTTCACAGCACAACTACTGGGAAATAATTAATTGAAAATTTCTGTTTTGCAATGAGCCCTTTCATTTGCCAATGTTGTCATAAAAAGCAATGCCCAACTCAATTCCTCTTCAAAAGTACATATCTTATTACGCGTCAATAACATGAATCGTATTTAAAAAACATATATAGATAACGTTTAATTTCATGCCATTCCTAAAATCAGCTAGAAATGAACAACTTTTTTGCTCGAAGGTATTTTCGTTGCCGATTAGATGTCCGGAATAGCATGAAATGAACAATCACAGATTCCATTTTTTCCTTGTAGTTCGCAATCAATTCATTGGGAATTGAAATAAACGAACATAAGATACAAATGACCAGTAAACTTAAACTACCGAATTTCCTATACTTATTGATTTCTTTGACAATATAAACAGAATGTACAAAAAATTAGATGCAGAATCATCATCGACTGATAGAAACACTTTAGTCATTATCTTCCATCGTTCGAGTTAACTTCTAGAGAGGTATTCATGAACAGGGAAACATAAAGAATATTAGAAAAAATTGTTAACCGAAAAATCTACAATGAAAAATAAAGCAAACGCTTAATGTTAATTCTTCCATGTGTACTACATAAAAAATAACGTGTAAATGCCAGAAACAAAACGCTTCTTTGAGGCACCCAAGTTTTTTCTATTGCAATATAAATTATTCACCTTATTCGTTATCCTGATATATATATATATATATATATATATATATATATATAGATATAAATTTAGATATAACGACTGAAAATTGGTATGAACAGTGGGGAATAACGGGGATCTTCAGTCAGCACAAGTGTTGAATTATGAGAAACTCTTTAATACGGTGGACCGAGCTTTCGTTTCAATTTTGAAACTTCCTCAGGTTCCTAAAATATGTAAATTATATTATTGAGAAAAAATACTGAAGGAAGTAGTTACAGTAATCTGAGTGGTTGATTGATGAACATTAACTTTTCAAAAAAAACGTAAAATATATGTAAACATTTGTCGGAATGGTGTTATAGCTTTGACGTTTCAAGTGACATTGAAGGATTTGAAATTACTACCTATGATTAATCGTCAGAAAAATATAAAATATGTAGTGGGTGTGTACATTTTTATATTATATTCTTTGAAAATCATCAGTTTTAATCTATTTGTAAAAGATAACTGTAGATTTTGCTAAGATTTTCGATATCTCTTTTTTTGTTCATATTTTGATTGGATTTATTAATTTCAATCATTTCAGGAAATAATCTTTCAGAGAAATTTTTTTCTGAATGTAAAACTTGTGCTTCCTCGAATGATATTTTATGGCCTGTTTCAATAGCATGTTGAGCTAATGCACATGACTTCTGTGAAAAATAATACGGTTATTTGAAGTTCTTAAACTTGTACCAATATAGTTCAAATCACAGTTGTTACATGGTATGCTGTAGACAACATTTGATTTCTTCAAATCTGGTGTGGGATCTTTTAACCTCGTATTTAAATTAATAAATCCAATCAAAATATCAACGAAAAAACAGATATCGAAAATCTTAGCAAAATCTACAGTTATCTTTTACAAATAGATTAAAATGATTATTTTCAAAGAATATAATATGAAAATTTACACACCCACTACAAATTTTAAATTTTTCTGACGATTAATCATAGGTAGTAATTTCAAATCCTTCAATGTCACTTGAAACGTCAAAGCTATAACACCATTCCGACAAATGTTTACATATATTTTACGTTTTTTTTTTTAAGTTAATGTTCATCAATCAACCACTCAGATTACTGTAAGTACTTCCTTCGTTTTAAGTATTTTTTCTCGATAATGTATTTTACATATTTTAGGACCCTGAAGAAGTTTCAAAATTGAAACGAAAGCTCGGTCCAACGTATTAAAGAGTTTTTCATAATTCAACACTTGTGCTGACTGAAGATCCCCGTTATTCCCCACTGTTTATATATATATATATATATATATACTGTGTCATCCTCAAAGTATGCACCATATGGGAAACTTATTTATTAAGGGTTTTTCGACAAAAAGTTATTCTTGGTAAAAGTTTGTGCATCCCCTAAAAATCCCCACGAAAAAAATTTGCTCAAACGATAAATAGACAACATCCTGTATACGACGGTTTATGTAAAAAGCCTGTAATATTACGAATTACGCAACTATTGTGTTAACCACGATCAATTTTTTTGAAGAGTAAAATAATTTTCAAAATTTTTGGTGCAAAGTTATTTTTATTTTTTGCTTGTTCAAAATTATACAGTATTGTAACAATAACTCAATATTCAATAATATCAAATCACAAAATATAAAAATAAAATAAGTATTTCGGCACAAACTCATTGATCTTCTGGAGATTTTCTTGTCCAAAATAATTATGATGATGAAGTATGATGACCATCCCGCAACATGCACGGTTCGGCACAATCGTTGACTGCATTCGTAATGTGCTCCGGTTGTACGGCCCTCACACAATTAGTAATCACAGTTTTTAAATGTTCTCTATCCCTAAAAGGATGATGTTTGTGAACTTCGTTCTTCAATAAACACCAAAAGAAAAAATCGATCGGGGTTAAATCTGGTGAGCACGCTGGCATTGGATACTCTGAGTTACGTCCTATCCATTTTCCATTGAATGTTTCATTTAAAAATTGTCGTATTGCAACACTACAGTGAACACTAGCTCCATCTAACTGATACCAAATTATGTCTCTTTTTCTACGCGGCATTTGATTTGAAATTGGTAATAAATCTTGTAAAAATTGCAAATATCGGTTGGCATTAAGGTTTCCACCAATGAAGGAGGGACCAATCACAGTATTGTTTAACAGTACACATAAGACATTTACCTTAAATGAGTATTGGTCCTTGCACTCTATAGTGAAATGAGGGTTTTCTGTAGCCCACCATCTACAGTTCTGTGAACTTACTGTTCCATGTTGTAAATGTTGCTTCATCCATAAAATATTTATTGGGAACCGTGCGTTTTCTTCGTATTCTCCCAGATACCATGCGGAAAACTCAAATCTCGGAATAAAATCCCTTTCTTCTAAAGTATTTATAAATTTCGGTTCAAAAGCTTTGAATTAATTTTTTCTCAAAAAAATGTGTACGGTAGTAAAAGATACATCAAGAGATGTCGATATTTGTTTAATTGATGATTTTCGATAATTTTTAAACACACTTCCTCTTCCACTTCTATAGATACTTTTGCAGCTGTGTGAGGTTTTTGACATTTTTATTAATACTGCATGTTTCTTCAAATTTATTTAAAATACGGGTTACTGTAGTGTGATTTACATTGCGATTAGGATGCCTGGCATTGAAAAAGTCTGTAACTCGTCTGCTTGGAGTATTTTCCCCACACAACAATATAATCTCAACTTTTTCTTCTTTTGTAAGCATCTTAATATTATTTAAATAGTACTTATTATCAAACGTTAACAAAATAAGCAATAACAATAACTACGTAATAAATATTTAGCAAAAATGTTAAGTTTGTTTTCAAAGACAACTTAAAACAATTATTTTGGATAAGAAGAACTCCACAAAATAAATGTAATTAGTTTGTGCCGAAATACTTATTTTATTTTTGATTTTTCGTATATTACGTGTGTTTTACTATATTTTGTTGGAGCATGCTTAGTTTTAGGGGATGCACAAACTTTTACCAAGAATAACTTTTTGTCGAAACACCCTTAATAAATATGGTGCATACTTTGAGGATGACACTGTATATATATGCTATTACAAAATATCAACATATCGCTTTGTGACAGAGACTGTCCAGTTTGTGGTTAGTAAATGCTTCACGTAAACATCATCAAAAGCCTGGGTAATATAAAAAATAATTTTGACACAAAAATCTTTACGGCAAATACCTGATTCTCTACCAGCAGTTTGAAAACACTTTTTTGTTTCTCTTTTGACATTCCAAGAAAATTGGTTTACTAGAATCCAATTCCAAATATCGCACAATTTTCAATACGCGATTTATACCTGTAATGTCCAGATGAAAGAGATTATTATTATTGACACTGTTGGAGATGACCTTTCGTGTTCACTTCAAAGAATACACAGACCAGAACCAATTTGAATTCACATCATTTACAGTTGAATATATACATATACGCACGCATTAAACCGTGTTATGATGATTACCATACTATGACTGCCTCGGTATGACATTATGCATTAATTCAAATAAAGATGCGAAGCCAAAGTGACTCTTTTTAGTTCAACTAGTACTGTTTCGGTGGACGAGTTTTTGATTACGGAATATTATACAGGTTAATTAGCCACACACACATTCAAATGATATTAATATAAACTTTCAGTGGGTTAGGATGCATTTCTACTAAATGGATATTTTATTGTCATCTTCTGCCCTGCTATTTTCAATATTTATAAAAAGTATGAAATCATTCATTTATGTGTGATATAATTTTGAGAAGCAGTTCACTGATTTTGATACGTTTGTCATTAATTGTAAAGACGAGAAGATTTTTACATTGGATAAGTATATGACGAGTCCCAGAAATTACGATTTCTATTGAGTCGATCGTTACTGATAAATAAAGAGTTGACGAATGCGCTAGTTTTTAGCACCTTCGAGAAAATTTAGCATAAATATTTCTGTCTTTCAAAGGTGCATAAGTCACTGAGACACTGTAAAGATTTTTATACAGTGTTAACAGTGTTAACATCATTCATCAAAACATCTCATTTGGCAAGTGATGGTCGAGTTTTTCTTGAAATACAAGGTATAACAGAAGGTTGCTCTGAAAAATGAATTGGAATTTCCTTCTCGTCCATTGCGGTGACACAGGGTTCAGGATTTGGAAAATATATTTTAATTTCCACATACGGTGCGTATCATATATTTAAAAGCGATAGAGAAAAAAGGGTAGGAGTATTCCTACGAATGATTCTGTTAAATATGTTAGAAAAGACTGATTGATTGTTGAATTGAAAAAAACCAGTTGTTGGCTGGGTGTAAATGAATGAATTTATATTTATACCTCTATACCTTTCCTTTTAATCCAGTTAGTACTTACCATTCCTGTATTTAGATATTTGGAAATATTATTCTAGTTATAGATATCAAATATGAACTGCCTAAAACTGTTGTGCAAAGGGGAGCTCAAAGCAAAACAGTGCTGATTCCATTCACAAAGAGGCGAAAGTAGGAAATTCAAGCCTAGATCCGGAATGGAACTCAGCTGACATTTTTCAAGGGAGTTATATATTTAGGCGTCATAATTGTCCAAAAACTAACATGGAGAGTCATATCAACGTTATATCCAAAGCTAAAGTGCAACTTGTACTTGCGTAGAGGGTTTGAAGACATGGGGTTTGAAGCCGTACATGATCTATTATCTATTACTCTGAAAATACTCATCACGAACCAACTGCAAAAAGTGCAGCGATTAGTCCGTTATGGGAATCACAAGGGCCATATTGACATTGGAGGTAATGCTGAACCTCCTGTCATTGTCCTCCTGACAATCAGCGCCCTTCAGATTGCACCAGACATCAAACTTGAAAGCTGGAAATCTGATTGGACATCTGAAGATTCTGGAAAATATTCTCCCAGAATCCAGGTGCAAACCATCGGACGTTATGCTAGCTAGGTACGATTTCGAAGTACATTATGAAGTGGTCATAATCAAGCAGCAGATATGCACAACGAGCGGACCCCAAGGGATGCATCAGTTTGGCATACTGATGGATCCAAGATGAACAAAAGGCCTGGAGTGCAAATTACGGATCCTAGAATCCGGCTCTCAAAATCCCAATAATATTTCAAGCAGAAATTCATGCTATAGAAATATGTGCTCAAGCATGCCAGGAGCAAAAATCTATATCCAGACAGACATCCAAGCAACACTTCTAAAGTCACAGATTTGTGAGTCTAGACTGACTTGGGACTGTGAACTATTCCTGAGACAACTGCTTGGGAAAATATCAATCAGGTCACCCTGATGTGGCTGCCGGGCTACAAAACAATCAAGAGCAATGAGGATGCAGATGGCCTTGCCTTCTCTGACCCAAAAAACTTTTTTTTTTCTTGTTTCAATCAATGTTTTGCTTTTTTTTCTGGTGAAACATTGAGCTGTATGAAGGGTACAGAAAAAGTATCACCATAGTAATGACAATCTCATGACATCAGAATTACACGATTCGTATTTTTTTTTTTTGGAATTCGATAATCATCAAAAGTTATGTTCAATTCGAATGTGAGAATTATAGATATTTTATAAGGTATCTCCAAAAGACTTTGACATCATTTCCTTGAGAATACATAACTCATAATCATTTAAATCACAGCAAGCTCATTTGTGGAATTCACATGTTACCGCATACACAGATCAATCAAATAAACACCAATACTATAAATAAACAAAATCATTATACGGGTCTGTTAACCAATCAACAACTACCAAGAGAGAATCACAACGATAATGTTCAACTGATTGTAGAATGAAGATACTCTTCCAATTATACGATGTATGCAAATAAGTTTTTCTTTTGTTGCAGCTTTCAAATGCCATGATGTAGGATTACACCAAACGCCGACTCCCAATATTGGGTTCTCGAAGGTAAGTCTCTGAAGAATTTACACTCACTCGAATTATCTAAGATACGCGAGAATAACAGTGGCGTATTTGTGAAGAAACCTTCAATAACAACAATATTTCAGAATAAACTTTACAGATGGGTCAAACTAAAATTCACAAGCATTCTCACGACTCCGATCAGCAGTTAGTTCGTTCGAATCTCTTCTACTTTTTTGAAACTGATTCCTGCACCCCATTTTTCATAGTTACGGCTGATTTTCGTACTTCATTCATTCCATTTTCTTTTTTAAAATGTTTGCACCTGGCGAAACCATTTAATTGCTGTTGTTGCCTCCTTTGCAATTTTCACTACTACGTTTTGGGGATTCTAATTTCAATTTCCTTACTCACTTCTTGCTTCCTTTTTAGTTATGCAGGGTTATTCATTGGGAAATGCGCATACAGTGAGGCTAGATGGAGGACACCGAGGTGCTTCTAAATAACCTATATTTTACGGGTTTATCGTTCTTCATAACCAAGATACCGGGTGATTTATTAATGTTCCCCATTTTTCAATTAATCATAACTTATGTACCACCCTATACATTGTTGTAATATTTGGTTCGTATATTCTTTGTCCATAGTGGTATCGATTAACATAATAAAAAATGTCTTATTCCAGGTCAGGTCTTAAAAAAATTTATAAGTAGGTTTCGAGTCGAAACAACACCCTGTATATCAATATTTTAGAATTTTATTTTCAAATTTGGAAAGAGCAAGAAAAATAAGTAAGACTAAATGTATTTGGTGTTTCCGCTTACAACTTTTTTACTTATTAACTTGAGTCAAATCTAGATGTTTCGTTAATGAGGTGGCACAAAATTATTTTTCCCCAAATGGTACTTTTCCAGCTTTAATCCATAGAATCATCAACTATTTCTCATTCTCCTAATTTAAGGATTCCAACCTTATTGAAAAACGAGAGGACATGTCCGTATTTGGGACAGAATATTATTATCAATGACTAACTTTCAAACACCCTGTATGCTTGAAAAAATTATCATAACATTTGTTCATTGCGCTACATTCAAAAAAAATTACAAAAAAGAGGAAAAATGCCCATTCTGAAAAAAGCATAACTTTATTTTAAACAAAAATAACGTTGCAACAAATTGTATCATTAAGTTAAACGAAAAGAATTATACACAAAAAAATGTAAACAACATAATAGTTATTCAAAGTGGCCTCCATTTTGCTCAATACATTTCCGTGCCCTTAAAGTAAGATTTGTAATTGACTTTCTAATCATAGCTTGGTCATTTCCCAGTTCGTCGCATGCGTCCTCAATTCTCCGTAGAAGGTCCTCTCTAGTGTTTACTTCAGTTGAATAAACTTTTGATTTTAAATAATCCCAAACATGGTAATCGAGTGGATTAAAATCGGACCCCCTTGCAGGCCAGTTGTGAGGTCCTCCTCTGCCTATCCAATAATTTGGGAAGTTGTCATTCGAAAACTCTCTTACTATTGCCCTGAAATGGGGTGAAGCCCCATCATGTTGAAAGTACATGCCTCCAACATCAACTCCTGCATCATCCAGCAATATGGGTAAAATATTTTGCAGGAACTCCAAATACACTTCACCCGTTAGTAGATGTGATAGGATATGGGGTCCAATTAATCGGTTGTTAATAACGCTACACCAAACATTAAAGGGGAACCTGATTTGTGAATGTGTTTGTTTTATGGCGAACGGATTTTGTTCGGCCCAAACATGGGAATTCCTTGAATTATTAACACCGTCTCTGGTAAATTGAGCTTCATCGCTAGATAAACACCTGTATATGATCATATTATTTATTTGTAATACCCATCTACTGAAAGCCAATCGAGCAATTTCATCTCCTGCTTGTAGCCTCTAAACTGAGCTGTAAATGGTACGGATGTAGATTATTTTTTCTTAATCTTCGCCAAACAGTAGACTGAGGAACATTAGTGGCGTGACTAATTCTTATCGTACTAATTTTTGGATCATTTTGTACAAGATTAAGAATATCTTGCTTCAAATCGATATATCGTCTTTCATAACTTTCATTTGGGGTTACAGTTGGAAATTTACCGTGTTCTCTAAGGTAACTGAACACATTAGAAAAAGTCCTGTCACTAGGTAACCGCCGGCCAGGAAATCGCCGTGCATATTCTCTTTGGGCAGCTTTTCCATTACCATCACAAAATCCATAGACATACAACATGTCTGCATATTCATTATTATGAAATTTGTGTGGAATTTTAAGTAAGCAATAACTGTTATCAACAAATAACGTAACAACACAAGTACAAACTCTAAAGTCATCAACTAACGTCAAAATTGTACTTTGACATCAGCTAACTTGACAATTACAACAATTTGGGATATCAAACCTAAAGTGTACTGATTAAACAATTCGTACAGACTGCTTGATTTTATTATTATTATCAATAATGCATCTGAAGAGTCGAGAAATGATCATGCTCTAGCTAAAAAAATAATTAGACGAAAATTCTATTTTTTTGATTTTCTGTTATGTTTAACCTTTAAAATGTAGATTTGTTGCAACGTTATTTTTTTTTAAATAAAATTATGCTTTTTTCGGAATGGGCATTTTTCCTCTTTTTTATAACTTTTTTTTATGTAGCGCAATGAACAAATGTTATGATAATTTTTTTACGCATACAAGGTGTTTGAAAGTAAGTCATTGATAATAATAATTTGTCCCAAATACGGACATGTCCTCTCGTTTTTTAATAAGGTTGGGATCCAGAAATTAGGAGAATAGGAAATAGTTGATGATTTTATGGATTAAAGCTGGAAAAGTACCATTTGGGAAAAAAAATATTTTGTGCCACCTCATTATCGAAACATCTAGATTTGACTCATGTTAATAAGTGAGAAAGTTGTATGCGGAAACACCAAATACATTAAGTCTTACTTATTTTGTTCTGCTCTTTCCAAATTTGTAAATGAAATTTTAAAATATTGTTGTTTTGACTCGAAACCTACTTATTATTTTTTTTAAGGCTGGACCTGAAATAAGACTCTTTTATTATGTTAATCGACACCACTGTGGACAAAGAACATAGAAACCAAATATTACAGAAATGTATAGGGTGGTTCATAAGTTATGACTAATTGAAAAAATGGAGAAAATTAATAAATCACCCTGTATCTTGGTTATAAAGAACGATAAACCCATAAAATATAGGTTATTTAGAAGCACCTCGGTGTCCTCCACTGTATGCGCATTTCCCAATGAATAACCATGTATATTCATTTGGTAAAATGAACGCTTTGTTATTGATTATATCTACCGTGGCAGTTAGGGGTCAGTGGCTCAGTGGTAGAAGCACCAGTCTTGTATTCACTATTTCCCACCTGATGTGGGTTCGATTGCCACTGCCGGTGAAAAATTTGTCAAGGGGCCAAGAGTGGTTTTGGATTCCACTATAATTGGTAAAACCCCCGTAAACTTTTTAAACACTCAGTACTTTCTGAGCATTATATTTCTTTTCTCTCTACCGAGTGTCTTCCACTTCAATATTCTTATACATACTTTTGCTACCAAAATTTCAATTCTCTTCAATGAGAAAATTAACATTATTAAATGTTGAAGTGGATCCAGTATACACTAATTTTATTCGATTATCCGCAACAAACGACAGGGGATCCTAGTAACGCTATTTTATTCCCGAAATCCACGGTTTCTCAAGGATGAGTTTCCAAAAGCAAAACCAAAGTCTTCAGTTCAGATTAGGCCGATACATCCTCGTTCCAGAAATTCCAGTTGACCTACATATTCTCACATAATTTTTCGAACATTTCTGTTATAAG
Organism: Gonioctena quinquepunctata; assembly: GCA_018342105.1. Taxonomy (NCBI): domain Eukaryota; kingdom Metazoa; phylum Arthropoda; class Insecta; order Coleoptera; family Chrysomelidae; genus Gonioctena; species Gonioctena quinquepunctata. The sequence continues at coordinate 578,175 of JAFIRS010000385.1, read as the reverse complement.
AAGAATAATATAATTTTCAAATTCGTGGAAAGCTGTCTCTCATTGAGCACTTATTCTATACCTAATAACAATAGTTGACTTTCTTTTTATCTTCTTATCAAATTAGATTCTGTAATATTATCACGATTTGGAGAACCTCTAGCACAATGTCACCTTAATCGGGTCTTTGAGGAAGTACACATCCCCAAAGCGATTTACTGACTAACTCCCTAACTATAAAATCACCCACCTGTTTCGTGCTTTTTTCGAAAGGTTTTAATATTACTTTGCTCTGAGTATAGCCAGCCTGGTTTATAAAAATAAAGGGGGTGAAATAATACGATTGCATTTATCCAATTGAAAATGTTGAAATATACCGGGTGATTCTCCAAGGTGGCTCACCGCTATAACTTTTTTATTATTGAAGATAGAAAAACGAAATTTGGGGGTTGTGTATTATAGTTCAATTTGCATTTTTGAATATTTACTCGCTTCACCGTACTTCCGGTTTGACCGAAAATGACCCAACTTTCGATTTTTTAATGGGACATCCTATATATTTTTACTTATTTCGATCGAGAATGACATTCTTAATCGAAAAACACCTCACTTGGCAATATTTGACAAATGAAGTCATTTTTATTCCAATTTTTATTTTTTGATCTAAAATGCCATGGATCGTGTAAATCGCTTCATTCTTGACCAAGTAACATGGGAAAAATACGACTTTGAGGCTTATGACTTCACAGTCATTTGAAGAATTATTTAAAAGTCGCAAATTAGTCCATTAGGATTATAAATTTTCAAAATGACCTGCTTTTTGATCACGGCAAAGTTCAACTTTTTCAATTGTTGCGCGCACCACATTGATTAGCTGTTCCGCAGTGATGTTCTGGAATGCCACCCTTACTTTATACTCCAGTTCTTCACGAGTAGCTGATGCTGTGTTATACACCTGATTTTTAATTGTTCCCCAGAGAAAAAATCTAGCGGAGTAAGATCTGGTGATCTAGAATATGAAAAAGAAATAATACATTATGAAAAAATATGAAAACTTAAGAATGTACCTCGCAGGCCACTGAATAGGTCCATGAGTGCCAATTTTCTAGGAAGCTGTCATTCAGATGTTCTCTTACGACTTGGGAATTGTGAGGTGGCGCTCCATCTTGTTGAAAATAGATATCAACTTGGTTAGCCAGTGGCAAATCTTCAATGAAATCATTAATTTGATTTCTAAGGAACTGTAGATATCTTTCCGCAGTGAGTTGTCCTTCGAAAATTATTGGCCCCAAAAGTTTTCCTCCGATAATACCCATCCAGCAATTGGAACCAAATCGCTCTTGAAAATTTCCTTCTTGCATCAGATGTAAATTTGTTTGAAACCAGTACCTTCTATTATTCCGATTGAACAGACCCATGTTGGTGAATCGAGTTTCATCTGAATAAATAATTTTAAATGGAAAACGTACATCTTCTCTGTTTTTAGTCAAAAACCAGTTGCAATAAGTTAATCTTCGGTTTTGGTCGTTATCGTTAAGATGTTGTTAAAGTTGGTACTTGAATGATCGATAATTATATTTGTGAAGAATTCTCCAAACGGACGAATAACTTATATCACACTCAGAAACAATTTGACGAATTGACGCCGTACAATTCACTTCAACATAGGCCAACACGTCTACTTCTTTATCTTCACTGACGATGAAGTTATTGGAAGTTTTTTCTGGTTCATTTCGCATTTTCCTTTCCAGTTTTGGGAAATAATGCCGAGTGGGATGGCGACGATAAGAAATCCCTGAGCATATATTCGAACTGCATCAGTTGCATTCTTTTTTGCTTCTCCGTGAATTAGCAACATGTCAATTTTCTCGTTTCTAGTATAATTTTCCATATCAAATTATAAACTACGCAACAAATACATTTTTAAAAGTGACAACATATTCATTAGCCTATTTGGTTAGGTAGTCCTAGCATTAGCTTCAATTGTTTGTCACGGATAACTAGAATAACAGGACTCAGTGCATAAGTATACCGAATACGTATTATTTGTTATCAGGTATGATCGCCTCTTACAATTATTCAGAAAAATAGTGAAAATAAAGTGGAAGTATGTGGTATCAAATCATTCGTAAGAAAATGATCTTTCACAAAAAGCCGACGAGCCACCCCCTTTCCATTTGAAAAAATAAAGTTAACTGGAAAAATTCATATTTGCGACTTTTTAATCATTCTTAAAACGACTGTGAAGTCATAAGCCTCAAACTCGTATTTTTCCCATGTTACTTGATCAAGAATGAAGCGATTTACACGATCCATGGCATTCTAGATCGAAAAATTGGATTGAAAATGACTTTATTTGTCAAATATTGACAAGTAAGGTGTTGTTGGATTTAGAATGTTATTCTCGATCGAAAAAAGTAAAATTATATAGGCTGTCCCATTTAAAAATCGAAAGTTGGGGTCATTTCCGGTCAAACCGGAAGTACGGCGAAGCAAGTAAATATGTCAGAAAATGTAAACTGAACTATAATACACAACCCCCAAATTTCGATTTTCTATCTTCAATAATAAAAAAGTTATAGGGGTGAGTCACCTTAGAGAATCACCCGTTATAGAGATATACGATGGGGAATAATTATAAACATTGTGAAAAAATCGATGGTGAGTGTTGTCAGCAATTTGAATTCAGGGGTCTCGGGTTACAGTTTCAGAAATTATCGTTTCAAAATATTTCCATGATTATTCTTTATTGTGTTTTGATGTCTGCTTCAGATTATATGGTTGCAAAAAGTTATAATATAGATACAATGGCATAAAATGTAAAAGATAATATGATAAATTTTAAATATAATAAAATTCGTTACAATATATATATATATATATATATATATATATATATATATATATATATAAATAAAATACAATGAAATAACAATAATGAGAAGGAATATAATAATAGTTATTGTTTATTCAACAACAAATATAAAGGACTATCTTACAACAAAAAAATTACTGAATAAAGCTATAAGCTAAAGCAACATGCTATTGCACTTGTTTTGCGAAAAATTAATTAAGTGAATGTATAAAGAGGGTACCTAGACATTTATTTCCTTGCATACCGACAATTTTACGAACGGACAGACACCAGATATTTTACAGCTGATTGGCAGAAAATTTGGTTTTGATAAATTAACTGTCAAAAACCAGTAGTAAAAACATTGCTTAAGTAAATGATTGCAGAATTGATAGCAAATTATGTTACCAACAACGTTCAGTTTAAATAAATAATTAATATAAATATGTATATATATATATAAATATATATATATATATACATGAAAGGAAAGAATATCGAGGGGACTGTTAAAAACAAAATGAAAAAATGTAATGGACATAGCCCTCAAAAAAAAAGTGTCAACCGTAGACACGTGTTTCACGCTTTCGGCCCTCATCAGTACGGTGAAGAAGTGCAAGGATGAACAACACTTGGTAGTAAACAACAATTCAACGGAGTCAACAAACAGAAGCCAGCCGCACATTTGTGGTTTCGGTTAGCAGACCCTGTGTTCCAGGGCAACAACCAACGTCATCACGGAGGCAGCTATAGCTACCTGCGTGACATCCGAATCCAGGAATATAAACATGAAAGGAAGGAATATCGAGGGGACTGTTAAAAACAAAATAAGAAAATGTAATGGACATAGCCCTCAAAAAATGATTTAAAATACTTGCTAGTAAACATCAGCCACTCTTATAACTTGTCTGTTCTATAGATAGCTTTCGAAAACATTCCAAGTTATTTTATCTGATGCTATTATTGGTGGTCAGTATCAGTCAGTCAGTATCAGTCAGTCAGTATCAAAGGCATTTGCCAGATCAATAAATAAATTGGTATAAAGCAAGTTTGTCTCTTTCTGAAGATTTGTGAATCAATACTGTCAGTTTCAGAATAACATCTTCGACGGAGTTTTTTTCTTTGAACCCAAACTGTTTCGTTGAACATGAGGTATGATATGGATTGATCCCATGTACAATTTGGAGATATTTTATTTTGATGGATCTCTTCTGAAAAAGTTCTTGATAAAAAATTGAAAGTCGCTAATATATTGTTCATATTTCAAAACAGAGTTGAAATACAAAGGAGCTATAGGATTGCGCATTGTTCGAGATTAACCCGGTATAAAACAAAGACGGAAACAGCTATTAAAGTACTAAGGCAATAAAGACCATAATAATTATTGAGTTTAATTATTAATTATTATATTGACTGAAAAAAGATATCTCATTGCCAAGTCCAATTCCCTTCTAAGACGTTAAAGATGCATTGGTTTTGCAACAAGCACCAACTTTTATCACACAGAAAAACATAAAAATAAATTGTCACAAAATTTTCCTAATGCTGCAACCTTTCTGGGACCCACTGTATACTACTTCCGGGAATTGATTTCAGTCGCTGTGTATCAAATAACAGTCCGTGCACAACACAATGTGTATTTATTTCTTGCAGGGGCCCAGCTCAGTGTATTCATAAATTCTACTACATGTTCTGTGTGAACTACTGCATATTAAATCTTGATATTGGATTCAAATTACATGCACATACATGCATTTCACTGCGCATTCTTGCTTTTATTACGGTGGATGCAGCGAAGGGTCAACAGAAAAAGTTGAATACTATCCTGTGGATGTCTGGGTTGATTGAAGATTACCTGGAAAATTTTCACTTTTACTACAGCAAAATTATGCACATCGGTGAAAATTTCGATTATACGAGAGCTCATGTAACTGACCAATTCAGTGTCGATAGGCAGAACATATTTTATCTAATGAATATACTCGTATTCACTCATCCAAAATATCTAATAAAGTGCGAGTTTTCTGGCGCACTATATTTTATTAGCTGCGGAAAATCATTGTATTTTTCTTAACGTCCTTTTATTATTACCTCTCATGAATCAAACTGCTGAATATGTTTGGTCTTATGACCACACCATACATACATAACAAATATATCTCCAAAAACCTCTCGTTCATAATTACTTTTCATTTTTTGAAATAATATAATTAATACAGAATATACTCCCTTGGATGACGTTTTGGGAAACGTTTCTGTTCCTTTTCTCTAATCCAAGTTTCATCAAATAATAACAATTTTAAATCCCGTTTCTTGACCATTACTTGTCAAAATATAAGTATAGATTTGCAGGTTGATCAACTCAACGTGATCTCTTCAGTACGAAATTTCTCTAGTTCCACCTCTTTTTTAATTGTTTTCCCAGTCGGTCAGTGCCCATGTTTGTTTTAATATATTCTTGTGTTCAGATTTTCTTATTTTTAAATGCCTTGACGTTTCTTCCATTCAACTTTGATCACAAATACATGGAACACTGTATACAATTTTTGACTTTGTTCTTAGTTGATGGTTGTTGTCCGGGTTAATTACGAATCTCAAGATATGAGTTTTTGATTCTGTCCTTACATTGAATTTGTTGCCGATTCCTTTAAATTTTTCTAGAAATTAAATTTCTCCCTGCAGGTTGTTGTTGAGGGTCCTGGTGTTGTTGTATTTTATTTTCAATTTGTTGAGGAAATCAATTCGACTCTGGCATAAAGAGTTTTTGTTTTTGGATAGCAATATTCCTATACCTCTCCAAAAAACAGGTAGGCGTCAGTTATGATCCTGAACACTCATCGCCATCTAACTGAGCCAAGTATATTCTTGTGCAGTATAGTTAAAACGTTTTCGGATGGCAAAGTAGGCAATAAATCATTGGTGAGACCTGACATATACGTCTAAGCCTTTGTTTGAGATATACAGGGTGATTCAAAAGTACTTTGACAATCTTCGGGAGGTGATTCCTCACAATATTCTAGTATGAATTGTCCAAATAAATATATGTCCGGAAACGCTTCGTTTCCAAGATACAGGGTGTTGAAATTTTATTTTTATTTTCGTTTTTTTCAAATAACTTCCGAAATACTGACCTTAATTGAACGAAAATTGGTATTGAGAGGTTTTTTGAGGTGTTGAATTCGAAACTGATGTTAATATTGCTCTTACTCGTAGGGAGCGCCACCTACACGTCGTTTTATTTTTTTTTAAATTCATAACTTTTTTGGGCGTACTTCTAGCACATTTTTCAGTAAAAAAATCAATTTCTCCATTATATCTACGTAAAAAAGCTACCCTTGTTACAAGTCGCTATAAGCAACCGTTTTCTAGATATTTGGACTTGATTATTTGATAATCGATGCTTGTTGAAGTTATTACCATTATTTTGCATTTTTCACAAGAATGCTTAGGGAATGAATTTGACGTTGAAGTAAGTAGTTTTGGTAATTACATATTATGTGACAGGTAAACGTTTTGTTGTTTTGTTGAAGTTTCGGTAAGTTTTAAAACACTAATTTTGAAAAAATGGATTATTTAAACAATAATGCTCATTTAGCCGATATGGATTTCGTTTATGGCCTTGCGGATGGCAATGCGCGCGGAGCAAGACGTATTTACCAGGAGCGATTTCCTAATCGAGTACTGCCTTCAGCTTCAACATTTACCAGTCTCCACCGTCGTTTGGCAGAACCAGGTAGCTTTGAGAGGGCAGCTGAAATTATTGGAAGACCACGAGCAGTCCGAACCCCAGAATTGGAAGAATCTGTTTTAAACGCTCTCGAGGAGAATCCAGAAACAAATACTAGAATAATTGCTGAAGCTCTCAATTCTACTCAGTCCACAGTTTGGAGAATTATCCACGATCAACAATTTTATCCATACCATATTCAAAGGGTACAAGCTCTTATGCCACGAGACTTTCCCCAACGCATTACTATGTGTCAGTGATTTTTGATAAAGTTGGCTGGAAATCCTCGATTTTTAAGATATGTACTCTTCACGGACGAGGCAAACTTCTCCCGAAATCCCCATTAGAAATTCGTATCCGCATGTGGTTTATGCATGATGGGGTTCCGGCCCATTTTAGCGTTGTAGCCAGGGAATTCCTTAATACTGCCTATCCAAATTGATGGATCGGTTGGTGTAGAAGAACCTAACCAGGCGTGGGCACCAAGGTCCCCAGATCTAAACCCGCTAGATTTGTATTTTTGGGGACATTTGAAGTCACTAGTTTATAAAACTCAAGTAGCGAACGAGGAAGATCTAAGGAGCCGAATAGTAAACGCCTGTGAAACAATAAGGAACACACCAATAATTTTTGAGCGGGTACGAGATTCAATGACTAGAATACTGAATGCCGGTATCTTCGCTGAAGGTGGACACTTTGAACAATTTATGTGAATACAGTTTCCTTTATTTTATTTTATACTACATATTCAAAATTTCTTGAAATAAAATGTTGATATTTCTTGCAAATTTTATTAAAACAAATACAGATTTTGCACCCATGATGTAAAAATAACTATTTCAAACGAGTAAAAATAAGAAGAATAGGTGGCACCCCCTACAAAAAACCAAAACTACTTACTCAAACGTCAAATTCATTTCCTAAGCAAAATAATGGTAATAACTTCAACACGCATCGATTATCAAATAATCGACTTGAAATATTCAAGTCCAAATATCTATAAAAGAGTTGCTTATAGCGACTTGTAACAAGGGTAGCTTTTTACGTAGATATGATTGAGGAGTTGATTTTTTTACTGAAAAATGTGCTAGAAGAACGCTAAAAAAAGTAATAAATCTTCAAAAAAGAAAAAGACGTGTAGGTGGCGCCCCCTACGAGTAAGAGCAATAATAACATCTGATTCGAATTTGACACCTCAAAAAACCTCTCAATACCAATTTTCGTTTAATCAAGGTCAGTATTTCGAAAGTTATTTGAAAAAAACGAAAATAAAAATAAAATTTTAACATCCTGTATCTTGGAAATATATTAGAATATAGGAATCACCTCCTGAAGTTTGTCAAAGTACTATTGAATCACCCTGTATTTAAGGCACGCCCAGTCGGGGCTGGCCGACAGCTGTCACTCATTTTTGTTACCATACGCAGATAAAGTTGAAGTGAAATAAATATCGTCTCACCAATGATTTATTGCCTACTTCGCCATCCAAAAACGCCTGCACTTTCTCTTCATTTTTGCTACTCTTCACTAAATGGTCTTGAAAAATAAATAATATTGAATTTCTCAAAATGTAATATGTTTCGACGCACATATTTGGAACCAGCCATCATACAATTATGAAAAATAAACTGAAGAAATATATTTTTCAATTGATAATTCGCATGACCGACTATAGGAGAAAAAAATACCTACTGAACTCCTCCTCCAAAATGTTCACATAGACAATTTTTGAGATCCAGCTATGGGGACATTTAGGGGTCGATGGGTTTCATTACCATGACAAATTTCAACTATACACGACAAATACTTTCTGGAAAAAAAATGACAGACAGACAGACGGACAAGAGAGTGCTGATCTTATGAGAGTTTTTTTATTCATCTTGATGTACAGAGAACGGAAGAAATGACCCGAACTGCATTATTTCCAAGCATAAGCTAAAAATACAAAGCAATAATGAAACGAACGATAAGAGACCTTTGAAAATCCAGTATCATCATGTGAAATCCATGTCTTTTACAAAAGGAATTGTGCGAACGACGTTTTTTTACGCGGCTTGCGGTAGGTACTATACCATTTTTTCTGCATTATTTTCTCACTTCGAAAATGTTTGGATTTTTCTTCACTTTCTTGTCCGGAAAGTGTGGTGAACAAAATTTTTCTTCTGGACAGAGGGTTTTTAGCGTCTTTTCCTCACCCCCTTTCCATTTCCCACATTTTGATGGGTTTCACTCACCACTTTCTTTTTGTTTTCCGTTTCACTTAGTGTTTTTGAACTTTTTGTAAGTTTTTTTATATTCTGCGCTAACCTCGGCTAGGGCGGTCTTTTCGGCCTCAGACCCGGTGCTTGGCTCTACAGTATCTTTAATAGGTTCAATATAACTCTTCTTTACACTTTCACTATGTTTAGAAATGTAATCAATCATTGAGTTTATTGAGTTTTTCGGCTACACTTGGGGGAAAATGATACACTATATTGCATCTTTTTCGGAGTTCGTCGGCTTCTAGTACCAAACAACTGGCGATTTCGCTGTTTTCCAATGTGGGTTTTACCAACACACTGTTTTATCAGTTTCGGTGGTTTGGTTTGGTGAAATAATGTCTTTTTCACGGTTTTTGTCACTGGGTGATCCATTGTGGGTTTTTGTTTTCAACTTATCCACGCTTTTGTTGCGATCTGCACCTCCGGATTCTTCCATTGGGGGGGTCATTTATTAAACTTTTCCAGCAATTCAGCTGTGGTTGTTTGTTTCCTTTCACTTTTTACAAGCGAAATTGTTTTCACTTTCGTGGGTTTTGAAATCCTAACCTCACTTTTTCACTCTGGCGAACCAATACAGTCGAAATTTCCGTACTCGGCGGTTATTAAGGGTCACAATGGCCTGTAGTATTCCAATGGCCAGATATCGTGTCAGAAACACTATTTTTACTCTTTTTAGGCATTTAGATCACTTTCAGCACACTGTTTTGATGTTTTTAAGTTAACGAAAGAGGTTATAATTAACTTTTTCATTAGTTTGGGGTTTATACGGCACTTTAAACTACCTACTTTAACGAAATACATGGAGCACATTGAAGCTGTACCAACTACAAAATGGCACAATTAAATTATCCATCGCCTGACTTGAGAAACTGAGGTTTTCTAACATGCTGAAAAAGGTATATTTGAATTCAAATATCAAATCACTGTATGTAGTGAATTCAAAATCCCTTATTCCATCAATTTTGCATTTTCTATTTCCCTATATAGGAATTGAATGCGTTGACATTTAATTCTGACAGGACCAAGTGCCAACGACGATTAAAGAAAAGTAGCCATATTTTAATATGTTCTGCTCGGATCTACGATTTCATCTCTCTCAGATGTTACCCCAGTGGACTAGTTATTTTGGAATCTCCATTCATAAATTACACAAATCAAAATAGGCAAGTTTGTGGAAGTTACAAATATTTTACAGCTTATGAATAGAATGGAATTGTGTGCTTTCCATCAGTGAACAGAAACCTCTTCATAATTTCGGGTAATTCCCAGAAAACCACCATCCGCTTTTCATGGTTTCCCAATCCGCAGGACGGCTATGTGGTCTTTTTCGAAATTGAATCCAAACACTCGGAGAATCAGTACCTTCCGGCAAAGGACAAATATATAGAATAAAACAAAATATAGATAGAGACATCTATAGTTTGCGAAGTGAAACTCAACCTATTGTCATGAAAATCGAAGGCAGAAAGATTTCATTTTCTAGGCATCCAACGATTGTTGGTATAGACCATGACACCAAACGACAAGCTTCTAGCGCATTTCGAGTAACACCACAGTATAGCGAAGGAATTCTCTTAAGATTCGTTTTAAGAAGAATCCTAATCTATGCATACTTGTATGTTTTCTATCAAAACTGATCACGAATGATCAACCATCTTGTAGTCTGGCTTCGTGCCAGCCAGCGAATTTATTGTTGTCTTTTTGACTGAAGGAAGAATACCGCTATTGTCCACATATTGTCATAACTATATTGCCTAAAGGGCCTTAAAAGGGGTTGGTAGCTCAGGATAACTTTTGTGATAACCAGATTATGAACTCAGAATTAACAGAACAAACATACAACATTTAACGAGATAATAAATATATACAACAATTATACTCACACCTCTAACTATATTGACAATGCTGCCAATAGGGCAGCTCAGCAGTTAGGTCTACATCTTGTACATATTATATCACAATACTCAAGATGGAATAAGGTAACTTCTAAAATGGTTTTCAACCCCTAATAATCCCGTAATAGAGCTAGCAAAACTCTTTTATAGCCAACACACGTTGTTCGATGTGATTTATTCCCAAACAATTCGAGGTTCAATCACATTCAAACAAAATGAGTTGTACAAACATTCGAGTGTGCTAACCCTGATCAAGAGAATATCGGTCGATCAACTTTGGAGGGCATATTTCTGACAATATTCCGGAATACTTTGTTTTGGAGGGTTTGGGTAATTTTGATTTCGAAATTTCTGATGCAATCCCATAGTTGGAGTTCATAGATCCAGATTTGTTTCAGAACCTGTTTCTATATGGGCATTCCAAAGTGACCATTGGGATTTTCTTTGCTAACAGTGCTGCTCGTATTTGGGCTTGCGTTCGATTCTTTATTTTCCACAGTAGTCTTCCATCTCAATATTGCGTCCAGAATCAATCCAAGGTTTCCGGTATCGTTCTGATGGAGTGAAATATCATCTTCCATGGTAAGAGAAGAAGTTGAGTTCCATGGTTCGCTTTCACTTCATTAGTTTGCAGTTCAGTTATGGGTGTATCTAGATCTTTATTAACTGTAATCAATGCAGAATCATCTGCAACCTTAGCTATCGTAATGTTATTAAGAGGTAGAATTTTGCTTGTGTATAAAATGTACAGGATAGGTTCCAAGACGCTACCTTGTGGAACAGCTGCTTTAAATATATCAGATCAGGTAACCCAAACATGTTTTTCTTCTCGATACAGTATAGGTTTGAAAGTCGACGCCTAAATAAAATATGAGTACAAAGAGAAAAATCAATAACATAACAACACTTCAATTTCTATTCACCTGACATGATTTTCTGTTAATTAAATAGTGTGACTAATTAGAAATAATAAATGAAATCTTTGTATTATACAATTTTCTGATAATTCTGGAGATAGAAGTACTGTCATGTTGATTTTTCAGTATAGTAATTGAATTTTTGTGTATTGTAAACGTGTTCGATTATTAACAATCTAGTATCAATAATAATTAATTTAAATAGAGAAATTCTGAAAAATACTCATTCGAATGTCGTATGTAGATTTCATTTTGTTTCACTCAAAATCATTTCTTCACAATAGATACTTTGCCAGTAAAATTCAATGGATAGTATAGCAAGAAGTACAGTTGATCATGAATTCAAAACCACCCACGAATAATGCACCAGAAATATACGTCACAATTCAGATTTGTACCCAATTTTGTTCTCAATTAACTATTGTTAAACCAAGCCGAAGAATTTCAAAGCCGGTGTAATTTTCGAATAATATAAATGGTAACTGCCTCCTACGACACGACAGTAACTGGTGACGAAGGCGGGTTTTCATGTATGGCTCCTGTATCGGGAATCCGGACACCTTGTAAATGGATCGGCTAAGATAATATAATAAGTAGTATCTTATCGAGCACTGTTATTGCCTCTCTTTACTTTTATACATCTCGAATAATATTTATGTATTCAACGGTTAGAGTAATTGCTGTTTGTGTCCGCGATGCGTCTTGAGCCAGCAATCGTGGGAAATCCATGGGTTCGGTTCTTAAATGAAACAATTACCTACTTGCGTGTTTACAACACATTATTGAACCATTCCCGCATGATATTTGTTTTTATTTTTCTATATACCCCTTCATATCTCCATATTTTAGAGCATCTTACTCGATTCCCTTTTTTTCACACGGTTCATGTTATTAATCGATGCTGAATTTGCGTATATGAAATTCGCCGGTAGTCTGCGCGTTTTGCATTTTATTGCTGGTAATCAGTGCTTCTAGTCCACATTGTAAGCATGCGTTACCGATATTCACTCGAAGTTCATGTTCAACAAACGCTCCTGGTCAATTTCCCAAGAAAGCGGTTACTGGTAATCATAATGTAATCATGACGAAAAAGGACGATTATTATTTTCCATGCGGTATTTTATTCGTTCGAACAATATAAGACTCCTTTCCATCGACATCTCGCAAAAAAATGCTTGGCAAGGTGACTTACACAGAGGTTATCTTGAACGATGGAAGATAGTGACTAAAGTTTCTCTTTCAGTCGCAGATGATTCCACATCTGATTTTATGAACATCCTGTTCATAATTACTAACAAATCAAGGATTCTTGTTTCACACATTCTAATGGGAAAGCTATTTTATTTCATAAATACCACTGCATCCGTACTTAGTTTTCAAAATCGGGTGGATTTTTCCGTTTATTCAGAACCCTTTCACATATCCTATACCAGCCATCTTACAGTTCTCAGGTATTTTGCTCTCTTCATGACGTTAAATATTATGATAACGTCATCTCGAGTAAAGGATTTCAGGGCAATGGGGACTTGGGGGATCACCATCGACAGAAACCTTTGCCCATCCCCATCTCGAAAGAGATATATATCTTGGCTCTGGCGGAGATTTAGGTCAACTCGTCAACCAATGTAGTGTTTCACTTTTTTCACAATCGCTCATGCCATCGAGAAGAAATTTGATTTCATCTACCATAGAATCAAGTTCCCACACTATCGGCATTAACTTGGTTCCAAAGGTTCTATTTAACATCGCCTTTTTTTAGGTGCTTCTTGCTCAGACTTTGTCAAAGTAACCATTTTATTTATTATTACAGCAATTATGCCAACTCTTTGATTTGATTCCAACTACAATCCCCAATCCTCACAATATTGGAAACTCACCCCTGTGCTCTTCCAGTCTTAGAGAAATTACTTCGTTTGGTAATCAATATGGCCTCCAACATTTTTGCGGATCAAGTTCTCAACAACAATCACCCATATCTTTCATCTTTCATCTAATCTTGGATACCATATTGATGAGAATGGAAACCTATATACCGCCAAGGTTCAGGTCTCTGAGCATTATTGGCTCAATGGGAGTTTTTCAATGCCTGTAATGATTCAACGAATGACATATCACCCTTGACGGCGGTGATCCATAACTAGCCATTGCTAGGACAGAATCCAAATCTTGTTTTCTTGTGTTTCATTTTCCTGGTGACCTAGTTTTGTGGAGCACTCAGCCAGTTCTACGTTTGTATGTAGGTTGTAGGGGAGTCGATATGGCTCCTCAGCCTCTCCGTATTTCGACCTGTGAGGTCTTTTATACATTACCCTTCATCTATTCTCTATTCGAAACCCGGGATTCCGAAACTCCTTGCGAAGCGTATTAGTTTTCGGGGAGCTAAGTTCCTGATATCTGAGGGCGTTAGTGAAACCCCTTCGAAGTACTTAAGCCTTTTGCAAAACAGCGTTTGGCAGTCGCAAAGCAGGTGTTTTGCAGTTTCAGCGAAGTTCTCGCAGTAACGGCACAGTTCACTGTCTGATCTATCAATTTTTTTGAGGTGATACATCAGAGGACAATGTCCAGTTAGCAGTCCCGTTGCCAGTTTCAAGTCTTTCTTGTCCAACTCGAGAAGCTGTTCTTTCTTTGGCAATGGGCTCAGAAGTCTTTTCGTTCGTTTTTGCCCGGAACCTTTTCCGGTTTTAATTTTTGGGGACTTTTCAAAGACCACAAAAGGGTCCCGGGCCTAAGCAAGACTGGCCGCTTCTTCATTGCCTTTGATTCCTTTGTGACATGGCACCCACATCAGAGTAACCTGTTGTCTTAGGGAGAGTTTGCAGTCCCAAGTCAGTCTAGACTCACAAGTGTGTGACTTTAGAGCTTTTAGTGCTGCTTGGCTGTCTGACAGGATATAGATATTTGTCCCCCTGAAGCCTCTTTCAAGGCATTCTTGGGCGCAAATTTCTATAACATGTGTTTCTGCTTGAAAATTTGTTGTTGTTGTTGAGGCTTTGCCTAGGGATTTTGAGTGCCTAAAATTAGGATACGTTACTCCCACTCCAGCCCATTCGTCTATTTTGGAACCATCAGTATACCATACTGATGTATTCCTTTCTATAGGCCCGTTTGTTGTGAATGTATGGTGGTTGTTCATAACCACTTCATAATTCACTTCAAAGTCGTACCTAGTGGCATCATATCTGATGGCTTGTATCTGGATTCTAGGGGAATATTTTCCAGAATCTTCAGATGTCCAATCAGATTTCCAGCCTTCAAGTTTGATGCCTGGTGTAGTCTGTAGGCACTTTTTGCCGCTTCTTTCATCACACACAAGTGCAGTGGCGGAAGATTCAGCATTACCTCTAGTGATGCAGTGGGGCATATTTACCCCTGTGATTCCCAGACAGGCTAACCGCTGCACTTTCTGCAGATTGATTCGTGCCGGATGCTGTTGGGTTTTTGGCCACCAGACTAATGGGGCATAGGTGACCATGGGTTTGATAATCGTTTGATATAACCAGTAATTTTCGGCTTCAAACCCCATGTCTAGCCAAAAACTCTGCGGCACGGCCAGATTGCCGCTGTCGCCTTGGAAAGAATATTTTTTATATTACTGTCTCTGGTCGATTATGACGCCCAGGTTTCTGACATCATTGGAAAAAGTTAGTTGAGTTCCATTCAGGGTTGGGGCTTTCAGTTCATACTTATGTCTCTTTGTGAATGGAATCAGCACTGTTTTGCTAAGATTTACATTTAGTCCCTCCTTTGCGCACCAGCTTCTGATTATATTTAGGGCTGTCTGCATGCGATTGGATTATCCCGTCATGTTTGCCCCTAATAGTGACTGGTCTTCGGCGTAACCTTGAGTCGTAATTCCAGATTTTACAGTTTTCAAAGTATTAATGGTGAAGTTTGAATCTGAAATTCATTATTTTCCTCTTTTTTTAACGAGATATGTTGAATTTTTATATTGATCCTTTCAGTTCAATATTATAATATCTCCTAACGATATCCAATCCCTTTCTTTTTAAGTTTGTTGTCAAATAAATTATCATATCCATTCACTTGTGAATGTGTTGATATGATACTTCCTTATACAGTTGAATTGAAACAAATAATTATCTTTCCTTGAATTTATCTGAAGAGTTTATTTTATTTGATGTCTTTATATATATTTAATTCTCACAAAAATGTATTCCACTCCGTTTGAAGAAAAATAAAAATATGTTCTAGTCACTGGAGACGGCCCCGAGTTAAAGCAATTATTAATTCCATTCGAATAATTCCATACTACCTTAAATTTTCCTTTCTCGATTCGATTGAACAAACTATAAGCCAATTGATATATATTTTCCTAAGAATTACTTACACGTGTATGTGATTAATGTTTCGAATTCTTCCTTCGATTGTATGGAATCGTTTTTCAATAAACCCAAGTTATAAAATCAGTGGTTAGGTTTTATTTGGATTTACGGCGATCGAAGGAATCTATAATGTCTCTCAATTAGCGATCATCAAATGATTACATAAGAGTGGGAAAAATTCTAGGTGAATTAAATTATGGTCGAAGAATTCTATCAATACAAGTTATGACAATTATGTTTTGAAAGAAAACATTTGTGTACCGGGTGTTTTATATGAAACCCAATGCTATCTAAACGAAAGGGTTATGTGCATCTGATTAAGTGATTTCGCACTAATATAATGGAATAGAACTGACGATTTTTTTAGAAGAAAATAATCCCACCGAAAGCACTTATCCAAGTTAATTTTATTAACTCTAAATTTCAAATTGAAATTTGGTTCGTGAAAATTATCTCAGATTATTTTGGTTGTTTCGGTAGGTAACCGGAATATATTCCAGACAGAAAACACACTCAAGTGAAAATTGTAAAATGAAATAAACTACGAAAATTTATTTTTGGTGATATTCAATCAAATATTTTTTCTATCAATTCTTATATGAGAACTCATATAGATGAAAGAGGCGAAGGGATAACATTTTAAAGAAGAAAATTCACCGCCATTATAAAAAATGTTGGATACATTTCTTTCGGAGGTACGCTTACAATATGTGTTCATTAACAAAATAACCTGTCATGGTGTATGCATACTGATTTCTTTGAAACGATTGAACTAAAACTGAAAGAAAACATTTTTCAGAAAATGCAAAAATCTTTAATCAAAATGTAGATTGATGCAAGAGTGGCATGGTATTCACTAGGTCTTTCAATACATTTTTGTCGACGAAAATCTATTTCACGCTTCCACGATCATCAGGAAAACCGGAAGAAATGGAAACACATTTTCTAGAAGCAATTTCTCTTTGCAATAATGAAAAAATGTTAGACACTTTGAAATTACTGTTTTTTTTTGGCATTTATAACTTGTTGGTATGATTTTGCCTTTTAAGTTTCACAATATCTATCAGATGTAGTTCAATGTCCAGCGTGGCTCCAACCGGAAAAGTAGTTGTTTTCTGTTAGATTTTACAAAAAATAACTTCATTTTTATCCTAGATTTTTCGATATTTAGAAAAATCTTTCTATTCGATATTGAATTTTAGAATGTTTCCCTTTTCAACATGAATACCTCCCAAGAGGTTATCTTGAACGATGGAAGATAAATACTAAAGTTTATCAGACATTTTATTTTCAAACATATCATGGAGGTGTTCTCATAAATTTTCTAAAAATGTACTGGAGCTTCATCTTGTATATTGGAGTACATCTACAAATAACCTGGGCAGTGTAAGAATCAAAATACATGGGTCCGTTAAGATGACCGTTGCAAAATATGTGCAAATCATCATATTGCCAATAATTGCTCCTCACACATTCATTGATATTGATGATCTATTTGTTTTATGAGACGCTTCTATAAAAAGTTGTTTCATCAGAAAATAAAATATATTTGTCATGCCCAGTTACAAAATTATGTACGACATCGAAAATCCTTGTTTCTGAAAAACCTCAGATCTTGCCCAATTCATGCCCGTTATTTTTTCCCTTGTAATGTTTACTTCATAGGCGACAGGCTTGTTCCTTCCTTCTTTTACATACATTACATTATTCCTTTCTTGACGTAAGTAAACGTCTGAAACTGTCTTCTTCCGGTTGTCTTCTTTCAGTTCTTTCAAGTTATAGCATAACTTCTACTAGGTGAAAGACAATTTCTCTCACTATCGGTACTACTGAATTCATATCTATAATCTCAACTTTATCAAAATGAATTTTTATAACTTCAAGTTGAAACGGCCCCCATGATGATTGTTGAAAAATGACCAAAATTGAAAAATCCGTTTTGTATATGGTGAATCTTCCCTATCTCTGATGTCACATGCATCAGCTCATCATTTAATTTGGGCTTGAACGATATACTCAAGGAAAGGACGAATTAAAACTTTTCCAATAAGAAAATGATCACGTCCAAACCGGCCACAGCAAAATACAACCAAAATATAAATGGCATTCGATTGAAAATAAATCGAGTTTGACTTGCTACATTTTTCTGAACTACCCTGTATATTTGAAAACGTTGTCCTGGAATGTTCCTTTGTCAACAATTCAAGTAAACACTTGACTGAAATTGCTAACTTGTTGTAGGCTCTATGAAAGCATTCTTGCAGGACCCTGTATTATGCTCTCAAAGCGACACCTTGAGTTGGCAATTTGGAATAGTTTGAAAAAAATTCAAGTTTTTGGTCCTCCTGCGCCTTCGTACAATCATGCCCTACTATTAAATCATTCTTTTCAAAATAATACTTGTTATGGATGATAAACTGATGAAACAAGTTTATGCCTCTCTCATTTTTCCCGATAATTATTTTACGAGATTGAACGATTTATCATTATTGTCAAAATGCTTCTTCATCAAGTTCATTTAAAGTAAATTTGAAGTGCTGAGGACTTGTCCCTCTGTAGACGTAGCATATTGGAGGAACACTAAACATTTCTCATTCGTTATGACATATATGCGGGGAAACATTTATAAAATGATATTTGTTATGTCGATATCATACGTATCAATGTATTTCAAAAACGGAAAATGAAAGTTTTTTCATAAAATTATGAATCCCTCGAAATCGTAAAGTCAGAATTTCCGAAATCTTCTATATTATTATAAAATTGTAAATGTCTGTCTGTTTGTTTGTTTGTTTGTCCGAGCATCACGCAAAACCTACTGAACCGATTTTGATGAAACTTTCGAAATTTGAAAGCGTATTAATAGACTTAAAAGCTGGTATGCGTTTTATTTTGCTACCATGACGGAAACCGGTGATATAACAATTAAACCACATTCCGCGGGTACCAGATATATTGTCCTGACTTACTGTCCCACTGACTGACGATCAACGCCCAGTCCAAATAGCTGGAACTAAAGAACTGAAATTTTGACAGCTTATTCCTATGATAACATAGATAACCACTATTCTATCCCTAAAGGGATGGAAAGTGGGTGGAAGTAAAAGTACCGTTAGTTTTGAAGTTAAAGTCTTGGAATTTGGGTTGAAAGTTTGTATAAGATTACCGTTAGTTTCCAAGTTGCGGTCATAGAAATTGATGTTTGAGGTCTTTGTTGCAAAAAAAGAAATACGTGTTTCAATGTATTTGGAAATTAAACCTCTAGAGAGGTGAAATGGAGGGCTAAATGGAGATTGGAAGTTTGTATGAGGGTTCCGTCAATTTCCAAGTAAAGGTCATAAAAACTGGTATTTGAGGTCTTTTTGCAAAAAAAACGTGTTTCAGTATATTCAGAAATTCTAGGAGTTGAAAGGGGTGAAAATAAGGAAATATGTCTTTCAGTGTTTTCAGAAATTGAACCCCTAAAGGGGGGAAATAGGGGGTGGAAATTTTCATAACGTTTCCGTTAGTTTTTAAGTTAGGGTCATGGAAATTGATGTTTTGGCTCTCTGTTACAGATGAAAAAATCGTGTTTAACCTTATTTGAAAATTCCGTCCGTGAAGTAGTGAAAAGCGGTTAGTGAATTTGTAATAGTCGTCACAAAGGATTACTCTCACTGTTAAATCGATTATGCTAGCCAAACGAGATGACAGGATAACGGATTACCGAGATATTCCATCCCTTAAGGGGTGAAAAAGGGGGGGTGAAAGAGGGAGTGCCGTTAGTTTTGAAGTAAGAATCACGGGAATTGGTATTTGGGCTTTTCTTCTAAATTAAAGAACATGAATGTTAGGGTTTTCGAAAATTCAACCCTAAAGGGGTTAAAATGGGGGTTGAAAATTTGTATATGAGGACCGTTAGTTCTTGAGTTGAGGTCATGAAAAATGATGTTAGAGGTCTTTGTTATAAGTGAAGGAATACTTGTTTTAGTGTTGTGGAAATTTCAGCCCCTAAAGGGGTGAAATGGGGGGCTCAATGGGGATCGGAAGTTTGTATAGGCAAACCCGCGGGCATAAGCTAGTGGGTTATATGTCTCTAAAGTCTGCCCAGAATAGCCAACTGCTGAAATGTAAGCCGAGAATAGATATCAGAATATAAATTAATCGGTGCGGTACCGACTTTGGCAATGAACTATATCATTTCAATGTGTTTCGTTACATTTCTACAGAAAAAAAATATTTTGCCATGGAAGTTTCAAGGCTTTCTACCTCTCAGTTTTGAAACAAATAACAATAAAATTGCGAAAATAGTGAAGCTCTTTTGACAAAAATATATTTACAAGACGCTAATTCATAAAAATCGTATTTTATATATCTAAAATATAAATATCATTATTTGTTTTTTCATCACGATGACACACTCCTGAAGAAGTTAGCTCAATTATCAGCGGAAAATTCTACTAGTATTCAATAACACCCACCATTACCCAGGTTGATGGCCAAATACCTGAAGTAGTTTCCTACTAACGAATCATTCGAAGAATAATTCTAACGCTAGTTTTGTATTAACTTCATATAATTGTACAACCTTAGTGTTTTTCCATCCAACTGGAAATTACTTCAGGTACAGCCTATTTGAAAACTAAAAGAAGACTCTTACATCAACGACCTTTTGAGATAAATCAACGATGCCATCCACTCTTTCGCAGACGAAGACAAATTTCCTCTTAAAAACCCCTAACCTCTTGAGAAAATAGGACTGTATGAAACATACAGGTAGGAACTGTAAACGAGGATTTTGGAACAATTTTAAAATAGGGAACTGATAACCTAGTGGGGTTGCGATGTCGAATAGAATAATCAGCAAGCAATATGCAGTCTCTACGCCTGAATTTCAGTAACATTTTTATAATAGGAGGATCAAGTTATACCATAAGATTCACGAAAATTTATTTCGCTCTCTCTCTCGCCCTAGCAAGAATTATTTCACACTCCATTAGCGTTTCATCATTCATAAAGCTCATATTTGTCTTATGTGCAGGGTTCGGCACTCGCAAGCATACACTGAAACTGTTGAATTCTATTTTAGAGAACTATTCTTCGGTCATCCAGCAAAATAATGAATTGTATTACCTGCTGAGATTATATCTAAAGATTGTTACGTCCAGACAATCGAGAAATAAGTTTATTCATATCTTATTCTAAACTCTAATGTTCTCCCACACTTTCAATTATCTTCGCCATGTTAATACTTGAAGTAATTACCATTACTTCCGGTCCTCTGAATATGTTTGGTCTGTATGGTTTTCCTTTCTTCTCATGTTCTCAGGGAGCTCAACTTTTCCCGAGTAACCATGGTTTTTCCACGATCATTACAGGCCAGCCTTTCGTGAAGCCGAAACTCAGATGCTATTAGCATATAAATACAGAAAAAGTCAGTTCGTCTCGTGATTTCATCATGCAACAAACTATCAATAGAAGTGTTAAAAGAAATTACCTTCGAAATGAGTGTGGAAAATGTAATAAATGTCGACAATTGGCTTACAAATTTAATTGTGTCGTCTTCCGATATAATTATTTTCAACATATCATCGATAACCTGAATCACTCATAGGACGCTTCTGCTTTGGATACAGTCACAACCAAACTTACTCGACCTTTAACTATTGGTAGAGAAACACTCCGTCTGGCTTTCCGGATTTCAGAGAAACTCATGATAATAATATTTATTTTCAGGAATAGTCAGAGGGGGGCGCATTTTGTATTCATAGTTTCTGATGGAGGTAAATGGAATACATGTTATTCTGTATAGGCGAATTTCCTCTGTTTGTTCGACTAGAAGCCAAAAGAGTAGCTCGTTTGGAAGTATTTTTAATCCAATAGCAATTGAAATACTTCCCTATTTGTGATGTCAAAGTTTTGTTAGATTCCAATGTCCAATAAAATTCCAATTCAGAGCTAGGAATTGCCGCGTTATATTCCCACATACTTTTTTTTAATGATTGTATTCATTATAAAAAAAATTGATAAGTAGAATATTTTTCTTTTTCACCTTCAACTTCCAAGGGCTCAATTTTTTTTATTAAAACTACATAATATACGATGAAAAAGCTTCCAGAAAATACTCACCCAATTCTATGAAAACATTAACTTTTCAGGGTCTCTGAGAACAACTCGTTTGTCCACAAAATCCGCATTTGTTCTGCATTTAATGTAATAGTAATTGAATAATTCAATTGGAAATAATCAATACTAAGGAAGGTAAACATGTTTACAAGCTTATTGTTTCTGAGATGAACTTCAATGTATTGTTGTGAAAGTTAAAACGCATAATGATTGATGAACTGTACTTTTGGAAAAAAAATTTAAACTTTGTAGGATATAAGAAATAAGCTGCATGGACCTATCATGGATAATTAAGACAGATTGAATATACTAATGATCCGTTTACATACACTCAATTTTAAAACAACCGCAAATGAATTGTAAACCCGATTTGATGGATTCAATCTGAACATTACGAATGTCTCAACAAAGTTGAACATTTTATCAATTTTTAAGTACTAGCACGGTTTTAGTAACAATACTAGGCCCACTTCAGGTATTTCTTGAGTACATACTGTAAATGCAAGTGATTCGTTTTCAATTGAAAATATTTTTATGGGAAAATCTAATGGAAATCAGAACATGTATTCTCACATTATTGTCGTATCTTGTTAAAAAGCTGATTTATTGAAAATATTGAATTTTTCACATCCAGATGAGACTAGGGAACATGTGTGATTTTATTTTAATGTTTCTTTGCCTCAGTTCGGTCTTCAAAAAATACATTTTGTGAAATTAATTTCTCAAATCCCTAAATTTTGTCGAAATTTTAAAATTAAAAGGTGCTCCACAATTCAAACTCGATTTGACTTTTACTTGAATAACTTTCCCCAAACACTAGCGCCAATGGTGGCTGTTTCAGGAATGTTGATAGACAATAGTATTTCTTACAACCCAAACATGAATTCAACCTCACTTTTGATGCAAATTTTTCAGTAACAATTGAAGATATCATCATAATAAAAATATTAGTATAACATATAAACGAAGACAGATTAAATTATAATTGACAGTTCGAAGCAACTAGCGGTAAAAGTTTAAACTGTGTGGAGTAACGATGCATACGCCCATCAGAGGCGCTAGGCGTCCGTTTTTAAATGTGATGAAAATATTTGCATTTTCAATTTCGAATTTTGAAAAACATTGAATTTTTTTTCAATTTCTAAGTTTGTTGCTGAGCTTTCTAGGTGGTGATCTTCCTGTGCAAATCAAAATATTCTAGAGAAGGGGCACATGCGTGTTCCCTATTATTATAATTTTTGAAACTGAGTGTTTCCTAAGTAACTATGAAAAACTCGGGTACATTTTCTTTAGCAAAAAATGAGTTTATGTCTATGAATGAACATTGGGTTATAAAGCATTTGTTCACAAAATAAATGTCATTGAAATCTTCGAAAACTTATCAGTTTGATATCAGCATGAGTTTCTCATTTGTTCCATCATTGAAGTTCACTCACTAAATGAACTTACTCATACACATCTTATTGTGAAATTATGATACTAAATAAAAGTGATAATTCAGAAAACACCTAGACAAATACGAAAACATATAACTGATGAGCTGAGGAGATAACTGTATGAAAACTTCATTCTACCTGTCCTCGAATATTTGTTTTGTTTTTCATTAAATTTGTTCCATTTATTCCAAGAACTTACCTATATTGCAACGCTCCCTGCTAAACCAACAACAATAATAACTATCTAAAGACAATTCCCCTATCACTTGATAGAAAATTTAGAAAGAAACCAGTGCTCAAAAATTCATTTCTACATTACCTTTTTATGAAAAAAATAATCAAAAAAGACCAAAGGGCTATCGTCTGTCCATTTCTCTTTGACTCTCGCTTTAGTCCATATTATCAATTTCTCTTCCAATTATAAATTATCAAACAATATGCCGTGAATAATTTTTGTGATAAATGATACCAAAACTAGAATAACTGTATTCTTCACTAAACAACGTTATAACAGGCAATTTAGTTTCCGAAGTAACTCAAATACTGGAAACGCAATATTGGATTTTATGAAGAAAATTGTCAATTCCAGATATGTATCTTCGTTAATGCAATAATAATTACTGATACGATCCCAAATTTTGTGTATTGCTCTAATACAAGCATCTAAATAGTCATTTCTAAAAAGGGAGACGTCATCTAGACTTGCCAGAACATGATTGCCTGGTTAAATTATTAAATTTATTGGTGACTTCAATAGAGCCTTTTATATACTCGATCAGCATTTGAGATGGGATGACCATATTGCCCATGTTACCAAACGCTTGAGTCAACTAATCCTACAAAATCAGTGATATTCTGAATCAATAACACCAAGATGAAATTTCAATCCATGCACAATTTATGTACAAAAATTATATATAAAAACAGGTCTACCCGTTTTATAGGGAAATATAAATATTGGATATAATGAGGTTTTATATATACCGGTGGTTAATTTGGATATTCCTGACTGAAGAAAAATATGTCAAGCGTCAAATCAAAACATACTAGATTTGTCGAGAACAATTAATTTTTTGAGGAAAATCAATATACAGTAAGATTAATCTTTTATTATTATCCCAAATTAAACAACTTTTTGGCCGTATCAGATAAAAACTACTATAGTTTTCCCAATATCAATTGCAGAAGCATAAAAAACTCTTGCGGCGAAATCGTGTGAGCAGCAGTGGCGGAGATAACTAATTTTATTTAGATATTTTAAGATTTTAAAAATACTTCATAAATAATGAAAAATGAAAAAAAATTAAAGACAAGCTTTTATTTATACAAATACATTAAGAAAGAAAAATAATTTCTTTCATTGTTTGCTGTAGGTTATTATTATATCCTAAAACGTATTTCGATCGGCACACACCAAGACCATAGACGCTACTGGTTTTTAATCTTTCAGAGCTATCAAAACACAAATATAACGCGCGATTTATGACCTCCCGTCGTAGAGACACACCTGCCAGCATTATGTCCAACTTGATTGGTCCAGACGAATCGGTTGTACAACTGACAGCCCTCACTCGAGTCCACGTTGACTATCGGCTCTTTTGATGTACCGTTTGCCGACGGAAAATGTTTACGAGTAGTACAGATTATTTTTCGTTCCGTTTCTTCGCATATACGCTCGTGTTAGCGAAGTGAGTTTTCATTTGCTCCCTATAGAAACAGCTTCTGCAATTGATATTGGATGGACTATAATCGTTTGTCAAACTAAACAGCAGAAGTTATAGTCCAAAATAAAAATATACTAAACATTTTCTGAAGAACAAAATGATTGTGACCCCACTATTTCTCTTTTGATAGGTATATACACTCAACAAACCCCAATGCCCATTTCTTCTCCAAGTTTGCCCACCCTTGCTGTATTCATTCAACGAAATGTTTTGTGGAGGGGATCATTATATCAGTATATGGGTAGTTGGATTTAACGGAAATTAGGCCAGGGAGTAAAACTGATTTTTTATTGCCGACATTTCGGAATTATTTTATTCTTTTTTCAAAGCTGCAATGACAATATTCACGTATAGATGAAAATAGAGAACATATCTGCGACCCACTTTTGAAACTAAGTTTTTCCTGCTTATTGGATTCAACTCCAGAAAACTGTTGAGTAATCGATACACGCTCCTGTCGATAAAAATAAAAAACACATTGGCACAAATTACACATTAAAAACTTCAAAAGTATATATACATAAATACAGACACGTTAAAATGAATCCCACCTGAAATATCCAAGCGCTTCATAAATAAAGAGAAAAACAAAACAAATATTTTATCTGGTACCATTCAGAAATCTCCTTTTCTTTTGAACCTTTCTAGAATATGCGTGTATATTTTCGTCAGGTTTGTGGATCACTTTTTTGGTTTACGCAATTACATGGAGATTGATTTGAATAATTTCTCCCAATAATCTCTTTGAATATGTCATCATGTCATGTTATTTTCTTTTTCCAAAATGTTTACCGAATCGAAATTGCACGATATTTCAAAATGTTGTGCAGAAAGTTGTGTTTTCCTTTTTTGATTTCTATTCATTTCATAGCAGTCATATTTGTGTTGATATATTCTGGTTTTTAGGTATTGTTTAGTTTGTCCTATATAACATTTCCCACATTCAAATGGAATATTATATATATTACACATGAATCTGATTTAGCTGTTATCTTATCTCTTAACTGCGTGAATATTTTTCCTGTAGAAAATCAGTTGATCTAGATATGGAAATTTAAAATAAGAACACATTTCTTTCGGAAACATTTCCTGCCTATCCGTTCTTCGTTTATTAATTATACTGTTAATCAATGTTGTAGGGTAGTTCTTCGCCTCAACTAAATTTTCCGAATAAAAACATTTGTCCCTAAGAGTAAGCCCTCGAAATTAGGTTAGAGGATGTATGAACCTTTTGGCTGAAAGAGTGTTCTGATAAGTAATTCAGAATTATCTAGGTTTCAATGACCAATTGCTGAGTAATTTCCTATTTTTATCTCTTATGATCTGGAGATCCAGAAAAGGCAGTATGCTTTCTTCTTTTATTTCTAACGTGAACTGAATATTTGGGTTGGTTGAAAATATTTAATACTTCCTCAGATTTGTCAGTTGGAATATCAAGAATGCAATCATCTACATAATATTTAATGAAAGTTATATCAAAAGGTAATCCCGATGTTATTTTTGTAATTATATAATTCACAAATATATTCGCTAACACAGGATTGGCTGGATTCTCATAGATGGCCCTTCTTCCTGTTTGTCAAATGTTCCATCAAATATAAAATAACTGGAGTCAAAAATTAAGTCGATTAATTATAAAAATTAAAAAGGTTTTTAGAATCTCTCTGATCAAATTCTTGGGAATATTTGTAAAGAGAGAGACAATTCCAAAGAGATTAAAATAATATTATGGGGTAAAACAATATCCTAGGAAAATTATTTGAACTGCATGGAATTTTTAATACTCTACTGGAAAGTATATGTTGGTGAATTTATACAATTGACGACAGCTCTAAGGTGTATCCCTTGTTTGTGAGTTTTTCTCAATCCATACAAACGAGGAGCTACGGTATTGTGTTTCTTCAACTTCTTCACCTCTTCCAACGTGATGATACCTCCTGTTTTAGTGTATCCGTTAGCCTCTGATTGAAATTTGTGTGTTGGATCACTTTCAATGTTTTCATAAATGCTGTCGTTATGTTAAGACACTGCCTTTTGTTGATCTCCAGATCATAATAAGAGATAAAAATGGGAAATTGGTTCATGAAACCTACCAATTCGGAGAGAATTATGAATTACTTATCAGAACACTCGTTCAGCCAAAAGGTTAATACAGGCTCTAACCTGATTTCAAGGGTACTTACTCTTGATGACAAATGTTTCCATTCGGAAAATTTAGTTAAGGCGAAGAACTTGAAAAACAACAACTACCTCACAAAATTAATTATTAGTGTCATTAATAAACGCCGAAGAACGGATAGGAAGGAAATGTTTCCAAAGGAAATGTGTTACTATTTTAAATTTCCATATCTAGATGGACTCTTAAAATTAAAAGAATGTTTATCATCTGATTCTCACAAGTTTGATTTTTACAATTTGAAAACTACAGGAAAATTATTCACGCAATTAAAAGATGCCAGCTAAATCAGATCAGAACAGGAAATGTTATATAGGGCAAACTAAACTATACCTTAAAACCAGAATATATCCACAAAAATATGACTGCTATGAAAAGAATAGAAATAAAAAAATAAAACAGCTCTTGCTGCACATCATTTTAAAACATCGTGAAATTTCGATTCGGTTAAAAAATTTTGAAAAAGAGATGACTTATTCAAAGAGATTGTTGGAAGAAATGATTCAAATCAATCTCCATGATAATTGCGTACAACAAAAAAGTGACAAACCTGACATATATATATATATATATATATATATAAATGCACAGTCTAGAAAGGTTCAACAGATAAGCAGATTTTTTAATAGTATTAGATAAAAAAAATTTTTTCTCTTCATCTTTGTAGCGCTTGGATATTTCAGGTGGGATGATCAGTTGTTTATTGACCATATACTGTTGTGTTTCATTTCATTTGAACTTGTCTGTATTTGTTTATATACATTTTTTAAGTTTTTAACGTGTTTTTTATTTTTATGGACAGGAGTTTGTATCGATTACTCAACAGTTTTCTGGAGTTGACTCCATAAAGGTGGGTCATAGATATGTTCTCTATTTTCATCTGTACTTGAATATTGCCATTTCAGCTTTGAAAAAGGAATAAAATAAATCCGAAACGTCAGCGATAAAAAATTAGTTTTACTCCCTGGTCCTAATTCCGGTTAAATCCAACTACCTTTATACATATTGATATTATGATCCCCTTCACAAAACATTTCGTTATTTTCAAAGTTAAATGAATACAAAACTGGCAGAAGCGCAGAATGGGAAAATAAAAAGGACAGCAAGAGGACGCAAAAATGCAAAAGAAATGGGCAAATTGGTTTGTTGAGTGTTTATACCTATCAAAAGAGAAATAGTGGGGTCACAATCGTTTTTATGATTTTGTTCTTCGGAATTTTTTTATTTTGGAATATAAACTGCTGCTGTTTAGTTCGACAAACGATTGGTAGTTTTTATCTGATACGGCCAAAAAGTTGTATAATTTGGGCTTATAATAAAAGATAGATCTTACTGTATATTAATTTTCTTCAAAAAATAATTGTTCATGACAAATGTAGTATGTTTTGATTTGACGCTTGACCTATTTTTCTTCAGTGAGGAATATCCAAATTAACTACCGGTATATGTAAAACCTGATTATATCCAGTATTTCTATTTCCCTATAAAACGGGTTAGTTCTACTCCCTGGTCCTAATTCCCGTAAAATCCAGCTATATTGAATTCGTGGGACGATGAATCATTTATCAATCAATATGTATATGATTTGATTTTGTAAATTATGGTATCTGAATAAGTTTTTGCCAATATCGAGGTATATTTCGTTTCCATATTCACAACTGGTCCATTAGTGGCGTCGAGCAGTGTATTTCAATTCGTCTGTTTAAGAGTAAAAGGGTTAATGACCATACTTTCGCTCCAATTTCTTCACTTTGCATCAGAACTAGTTTCGTCGAGAGAATTACGAAATTGCGCTCATTATTGGAGGTAGCGACCCGAGCTACATCATCGAGCCCGAGCGGATACCTACCTAGCAAGAAGACGAAGAAACAGAATATAGCAAAGCAGAGGTCAAGTAAATTGCTGGACCATCTTTATCGGAGAGTGCTGGGCTAGTGCACAGAGTGCTAGTTCAGGCCACTTGGGTGGATCTGTATCGTGAATAACGCGGGCAGGGAGGGGGCTATAGCGGGGTCAACGCGTGACCTCACGCCGAGGGGTACGCAGCTACTTTCCCACGGACCCGCCCGCAATATCTAGCGCTCTTCATCTGACTCTAGCCTGTCATTAAATATGGCAATGTGTGGTGAAGCAATCCAGATACATGAACAACTGTATCGATTAAGACACTGATTAACCAAACTAGTGTTAACACACAAAGACGAGGTTCGTGCATACACCCTCTGAGAATATGGTAAACTACAAAACATTTCACAAAATGACGATCCAGAAAAAAATCAAAAGTGTTGCTGTACAAACGAAATGAATCATGTTGGGAAATTGTTTCTTAATTTGAAAACAAACAACTCTTTAGAACTTACATAACACATACGAATAATAATTTTATCGAAAATTAAAACTAGCCGTTGCTTGCGGCTCGTCCTCACGGATATCGGATATTGACATAAATCTTCATTCCAGCAATATTTTGATGCAAGGAAAAAAAAATTATGTGCCAACTATTCTGCATATACATTCTAATAATTGGAATGAGCGAGCCATTGCTTTGCGAAAAGCACAATCAAATTGATGTTCATGATTTGAATGTAGAAATTCATGGAAATGAAATAGATATAGTTACAGAAATAAAAAACGTCGGTGTTATTGTGGACAACACACTTGATTACAAATTTCATTCCAACTATATATACAAAAAAAAATGCTAAAAAAATATATTTTTTCTCTAGAGTCAGAACCCATTTATCTTTTCAATATTATTCCACAGTTCACAGAACTATTATACAGCCGCACTTTGATTATTGCCCTAGTTTGCTTTCCCTACTAGATAATAATAGCATCTCTTCATTGCAAAATCTGTAAAACCGTGGTCTGATAATCATACTTCAATGCAACAGATATACTACTATACTAGCCCTGTTAACTCTATGTTATCTGTTCTTGATTGAATGTCAATAAAGAAGAGGATTACATACTTTTCCATGATTTTCATTTATAAAGTGGTGAATTGTGAATTCCCAACATATTTCAACGAATTTATCACATTTAACAATCAAATGCACAATTATGAGTAGGTTTGATTTTCATGTTAATCGCACCAAAAAAGGAGAACTATGAATTCAACATTATGCAAAGGTTTAGTTGATCACAATAAACTTCCCATGGAAATCAAAATTAGTCCGTCTATTAAAATATTCAAATCCAAAATAAACAAGTTCATTTCTGATTAATCATCAATGTCAACACTTTCATTAGATTATATTATTATGTTATTTACTTATATGTATGGTTTTGTTGATGATTTTAGGTTATTTTATTTTGTAAATTAGGAATTCCTATTTGAATTAAGATTAGTATTACAATAATGCTGTATTCGTGGTAATACGTGATAACACATACAAGAAGTAAGATTCATCACTATCGGAGCAAAAATACATTACCAATTTGATTTTGTGCCATTCCCGTCTACATTATAGTAAAATGAATATAAAGTCGGAAGTGAGTTTTAATGAAAACCCTTTTTATGAAGATTTATTTTCGAAGATATGCAATACTCCCCCCTTGGGAAGATTATTTCCCTGAAAAATATACAATGCAAGAATTGGCTACAGCCGATTGAACGATTGAATATTAAAGAATGTAGCAATTACAAAATTGCTGAAACTGAAATACATACAATGAAAGAATCGGCTGCAGCCGATTGAACGATTTAATATTAAAGAATGTAGCAATTACAAAATTGCCGAAACGAACGAAACGTGCTCACTACACTACGAAATGATTATTGCCAACCAAGCAATTTGTCCAAAAATCCGAAGAATTCTGCTACGGTTAGTTTCATAAGAGCACCGTGGGCAAGATATTTCAATCACGCTGAGCAAGAAAAAATATTTCAATTTGTCTTTAGCTTTTTACTTCAAATTGCATACGTGGTTTTATGTATCTCCAACGGTTTGCTCAGAGTAAGCTAAGGAATACTCATATCGGTGGATTTTGATTAACTTTATTCCCCAAAATATAGTTTTCTTAAAAACTCTATATTTTTCAGAAATTACAAATAACCTAAGTCACCTGCATTTTATTCGCTTTCTAACAGTGAAAAAAATATAGTTTAGTTCTTACTAAGAATACTGGCTATATATATGAACAAACCAACCCAAAATATTTGCTGTGGAAACCTCTCGGTAGTGTGGGAATCCCTGACTCCTTGCGTCTCAGATGTACTCACTAAAAACTTCACCCCGCAGATCTCATTCGATTGTTAGTCGAATAGAACAATAATGAAATTTTGTCTGCCATATTGTCGTTGCTGCAAATATCAAATATTTTGGAGGCGAATCGAACCATAAACGACATAATTCACCTGCTATTTCAGAACTGACGTCTTGAATTTCCATCATATAAAAATGTCAAAGTGTATTGTCATGGAAACTATATGCGTTTGCCAAATTTCAAGTGGAGCTGAAGCAGCGTGTGGAAATTTGTAGTCCACGATCCTGAAAACCCCCCAGAATTAGTTTTCAGTCGAGTTAGAACATATATGACAAAGGTTGTTTCCGTATTGGCACTACCATTTTGAATTACGAAAATTACTTCTAAAATTGGTGAATCGGACCATAAATGACAAAATTCGCTGCCATATTCCCAGCGCCATTTTGAAATTTCAAACATTGATAAAAGAATCGTAATTCGCAACTCTAAAAATCCTAAAATACCAGTTTTGAGTCGAACTGGATCATAAATGACGTGATTCGTAATATATATATATATATATATATATATATATATATATATATATATATATATATATATATATATTGGAAGAAATGGGATCAATGATGTAACATTCTTTCGCCATTTTGGAGTCAACATCTTGAATTCTCATTATATAAAATCGTCACTGTAATGTCATACAAACCATATGCGCTAGTCAAATCGCGTTGCAAGATTCCTTACCTACATACAGACAAGCGAAGCTAATGTAATATGTGCTAAAATCACAAGTGCATATGTAGAATAGCTTCGTCAGATGTTAAATTGAATTAGTCACCATAATTTGTTATAGAGATGGAGAACAGGTTATTGGGGTAATTTTAGTAGAACAAATTCAACAATTTGATCATTTAGGTCATTCCGGTCATTCAATGAAGTATTGTTATTTCTTGTGCTGTTAATTGTTAGACTCTCCAGAAGTTTTGACTTTTCTACATACTGTATTTCAAAATTCTCAGCAATTTTTTTTTAATTGGGAGGCGAATAGCAGAAGTTGAATTTGTTTTACTGTTGGAAAAATATTCCTTATGTTCGGATATGCGTTTTTTTAATATTCTAGCGTTTAACCTATGTAAAAACTCGACAAGTACCACAGGTTAATTTATACACAGTGATTTACCCCAACACGTGAAAAACAAACTAAATCCCTAATTTTTTGTAGAAATGCGGTGTCTATGGCTTCAATTGATCTGAAAGACTCGGCGAAACCACTTGACCACTCACATCAAAGCTGGTGATAGAAGTACCTTTCCGGTTTTAGTCGCATATAAAACACACACACACACACACACACACACACACACGCGCTCGATACTTTCATTCACTGCGCCATATGTGACAATCATATCACAGTATTTCTGCGATGTGAACTCTTATTAACACATATCGAACAGTATCAATCCATGAAATTAATTTACATACGATACAATTGATTACGAACACTTGAGCACATAAATCCATTCACCTTGTGACCCACATACAAAACACACGCTGGCTGCACCAAGTAGTGGCCTGGAGTCATAACGCACATCAGTTCTGAGCTTCATTTATTATCGTATTATTGGAGGTTTTGTTGCAACGAAAGATAATAAATTACCTTGATTTGCTCTGCAGAAGCTTTTTCACATGGATGACGAGTACACCGTTTTATTTTCCGATTTTTCAGATAGTGTTGTTTGGTTTATTTCAACAGTGTTGTCATATGAAACCAAAAATATTTTTAGATGGTCGGCCAAAATATGTCATAACTTTGAAATTATGTTTTTTTGGGCTGGATAAACTTATATAGTTTTCAATTTACTCATTCTAGTTATAATACTAAGTGCTTTCATTATTTCCGTTTTTTTTAAATTATACCGAGTTGAAAACGAGAGATGATTTTCTCAAAATATTCTTGGCCAAGAAAAAAAATCTAGTAATAATTTGGCAGATTATCATCCGCTAGGTTTGAATTATAAGCGTTATTGGTTGTAGTTGCAGTGGTTATGTTTATATTGATTTTTTTCACGAAAATTTCACATTTCTGTGTCGTAGCAAATCAACTGCTGTTATTTCAAAACGTTACCCTAGACGAAATTACACTGGAAAAAATAAAATAAAATGAAATTAAATGAATAAATAGTTTATTCATCCATAAGATCACAACAGTGATATCAAACAAGTCAAAGAATACAATTTGCATGAAACGGTGGAGCATTCCAATCACATCAAACATATTAAAATCACTAGGCTCATTGTTCTTGCGCATCAAGAAATATATATTCATTGAAATTATAGAAACTTCCTTCAACGGCAAATATTTTCAGTTTTCTTTTCAATAAAAAACTTGTTTCATTTTTAATATATTTGGGTTGATGGTTATGAAACTTTTTACCCATGTATGTTGGACATTTTTCGTACAACTTGGATGTATGTTTTGGAATCTGTAGTGAACTGCCATTTCTGGTAAAATTATATGTATATTGAGTAGAACGTCATGATATTATTTTGAAAGAAGTATGGCTTACAGGTTTCGGTTGGTTTTAAGTTGAAAATTAATCTCGTGATTATTTTTTGAGATATGAAAATCATATTAATATTTGTGGCGCATAGTATTAGTATAATATATTAGCTGATACCCGCGTAGAATTTGTTTTTTTCCTATATTTTTTTGTGTTGTTCCTTCTAGGTTATGCCTGTGACTTTGCCCGCTTCCCGTTAACCCATTATCCCGTTTTCCGTTATCCCATTACCCTGTTAACCCGTTTCTCGTTATTTTGTTATCCCATTAACCCGTTTTCCGTTAACCAGTTTCCCGTTATCCCATTATCCCGTTATGCGAGTTATAGCAAAATAGATTGCGCGAAAATATTATTCGTGTTCAAATATCTGTGTATACCAATTTTCATGGCGATCAGTTGAACGGTATAGAAGTTGATGCGCTGCAGCGCCATCTAGTGACGAGTTAAAGTAAAATGGATAGAATAAAAACCTTCTCCATGAAAAACACCGAAATGTGCCAACTTTCAGGTTGATCGGCCAAACGGTGTCGGAGTTTATCAATCTCATACATATATACCAACATCCAATTTTTTTATATACCGGGTGTCAACGAATCTATTAGACAAGTCATAACTTCTAGAATATTAGGTGTATCAAAATGAGATTTCGTATAGGTAATGGTATGTGAAGAGGAGAGTTTTCGCATGTTTTTCACTGTCGGTTTCACCGGAAATGGCTCCGGTTTCCAATTATTCAATGGAACACCCTGTATATTGACACAATCACAAAGTTTTAGTGACTAGTATGATAATTAGGAAAATAATAGTTAGACACGAAAAGGTAATTCTGCCAACTTGTCTTATTCCTATCTATCATACTAGTCACTAAAACTTTGCGATTGTAATTTTCTGACATCACCTGAGGTCCTCAGATTAGTTTACGTCCGATCATGGCCACCTATATGCAATATTAAGTAAGCGTAGAAACTTTTTAAAATGTCACATTCTGATCCGGAATTGTCTCAGAAATAAAAAAATGTTACAATATACAGGGTGTTCCATTGAAAAATTCAAAACCGGAGACATTTCCGGTGAAACCGGAAGTGATCGGAAAGGAAAACTCTCCTCTTCACATACCATCTACCTATACCAAATCCCATTCTAGAAGCTAATTCTAGACCTAATATTCTAGAAGTTATGACTTGTCTAATAGATTCGTTGACACCCGGTATGCAGATGATACTTGAGAGTAAACGATTGCATAAGAGACATTCAATAACTGGGGTAAACCGAAGACATTTTATAATAAGGGTAGATTTTACCGCCTGTGGTGCAAAATCCAAATATTTAGGGGGTAGTTTTAACCACTTAAGATTCGAATTTTGAGAAATTCAAATATTGTGTAAGTTTATCCGTGTGGCCTGGAGGTTGATGAGTCAGTCAGGAACTTATAAGGGTGGAATAGGAAATCTTGCAATATGACTTTTCCATAACGTCCTAAACAAAATCCTCGCGAAACTAAAATAACTCATTTTCCCCCATTCTCGTTTTCATTCCATTATTCATCAAACAAAGTAGATAATCATCTCATCGAAAGCATATGTATTTGTTTTTCTACTTCATGAAGCATGAAATACCGATATTGTGGAAGCAGAAAAAGTATCGATTATGTTTATAATATTATATTGTACGCCTCAGGAAAGATCGATTCCTTCCTAGTATAATTCGTGAATCGTGAGGAAATGGTTTATGCGTTTATGGTTGAGTTAAAGGTTTCATTAATGCAGATGTATACCTATGTGGGCTCATGTCAGCTACTGTATGAATATTTATTTCGACTCAGAGTCGGTATTTATTTCTTTCAGAACAGGATCGAAGTTAATGCGAATCCTAACTTGACTGGTCTAGCTATTTTGCTGTTGCATCAAGTAATTTTTTGTAATTTTTTTTGAAAATTCCATTTCGAAAAAGAAAACAACCAATATCAATTGTAACCACTCTAGTGACTGAACATTATTTTCACATGGAATAAAGGGAGATTGGCACGTTGCATTCTGCAGAATGAAGGGTTATTCCAAGTTCAAATCATATAGTGATTCGGACTGATCTTTTTTCGAACTGTTTATTCTAATGTGCGGCGTATTACAAATACGGATTTTTGTATAATCATATTTCATTCCATAAATTTCCCAAATGCAATAGAATAAAACATAAAGAACAAAATATGAAAACTGAAAACAAATATGAACAAAAGTTACAAAAGCTTCGAAAGCATGTGTGTGATATATAAGTTCAATAACATTAATCAGATATGATGATGATATTTTTGCCGATTACAGGAGTTGAAATGAGTAACATTAACATCCAAGAAAAATTAAAATTGAAGTAGAACGGAATAAACAGAAAAATAGAGAAAATAGTGAAAATAAACGAATAGATTAGTATTAACATCCAATAAGGTAGTTCCAAATATTCGAAGATCGCTAATTTAGACGTTTAGGATCGTGGGATTGGCCTGCGAGATTACTCGACCTAACGCCACTTGATTTGACATCGGTACCTAGTATACAAGACCTGCGCCAACGAGTGAATTGAATCGAGGAGCTAGACGCCAATGAGATAAGGAGGGCCACAAGTATCCGGATTTTAAAATGTTTGAAAATCAACGGTGGTCATTTTGAACAATTATTGCGAACATTTTCAAAAAGTTTATACATAATATATTATTGTATTAACATTGTTAATTGCTGTTTAATTGTTTTGATATTTAGTATTTTACATAATGAAAATTGTTTTTTATTAGTCTAGGAAAGGACCCCGCAAAATCCTTATGGAAAATGGCTCTCGGCTAAATTCGCTGAAACTCTGCAAAAAGATAGTATCCCGTATGCTGATCAAAAATCTTAATGGGCACAGCCCTCCATTTCCAACCCCAGACCCCCGAAAGCCCCCAAAGTACACTTTCCGGTGTGTTAATGCATAACAGTTTCAATTCATCTTCAAAGCGTTTTCTC
The DNA here is from genome assembly GCA_018342105.1 of Gonioctena quinquepunctata. NCBI lineage: Eukaryota > Metazoa > Arthropoda > Insecta > Coleoptera > Chrysomelidae > Gonioctena > Gonioctena quinquepunctata. Next base: position 540,995 of record JAFIRS010000385.1, on the reverse strand, counting down.
TCACTGCCCACCACTTTATCCAACAGATATCATATTTTATATATGCACGAGGTGTACCTGAAATGTGAGGTCACGACACTCAAGTAGCTTTCGACAAACGAAAACACAGAAAGAGAATATTCGGCAACTATCCTCAATAGGACTGTTGCGCGAACCTAAGGAAAAGTTGCAAAAAAGCGCCGATAACCTGATCGACAACCCGAAAAATATATATATATATATAAATATATATATTATTACATAGTATACACATGAAAGATTTCAATAAAACCAATTGAAAAATCTTTAACCTTGCAATTGTATACATACATATATATATATATATATATATATATATATATATATATATATAATAAAAGCTTCAAAAGATTGAAATGAAACAAAGAATCTTTACCTTGAAAGTGTGTAATGGGGCGTTAATGAAGGGTTGGGGGGGGAGGTGTGGTGAGGGTAGAATGTAGGATTCGGTTGGAGAAAGGGGTGGGCAGTGAAAGGAAACGCTTTGAAGATGAATTGAAACTGTTATGCATTAACACACCGGAAAGTGTACTTTGGGGGCTTTGGGGGGGGGCTGTAGGGGGTCTGGGGTTGAAAATGGAGGGTTGTGCCCATTAAGACTTTTGATCAGCATACCAAATACTATCTTTTTGCAGAGTTTCAGCGAATTTAGCCGAGAGCCATTTTCCATAAGGATTTTGCGGGGTCCTTTCGTTTCGCTTTCAGTTTTGACCCATACCTGATAAAATTATTTTGTAATCCTACAAATTTTCTCTCGGTCATTGGTTATAAATCTTGATACATTTCGTTAAAACTTCTGCATGTTCTTGCTATAATTTGATCACATTGACCATGAACAATTTCATCAAACCTACATTTAAATAGTTATTGCCATCCATTTTGATTCTTTTCAGATTAAATTTCCGTTAATGAACGCGCAAACGTTTTATTATTGATGCATTGATTGTCGAATTTCAATAATGACATGTTCCATGACATTTCATAGCTACGTAGTACAAATATGGCAAAATAATCCGATGTTCATAGAAACTTACTTTTATTTCGGAAACCTGACTATTTAGGTATAGGAATATGATACATCATTTGGAAGGAACAATTATCTTTCAGGATATTCGATGATATACAGGGTGTTTCATTTAAAAAATGCACTTTTCACCATTTTTGTATCTATCGGTAGAATCACAACTTTTGAATGATCCTGTATAATAGAGAACAAATTTCATAGACATGACATTAGTAAACTACACCCAAATTTTTTTTTTCTACTAATCCAAATACCGCAGTTATAAATATTTAATTGAAGCTATGTTTTGCACATAAATTAAGGAAATCAATAAATTTCTCGAAAGCCGCTGGATATAGGTATACGGAAGTATCATACAAATATAATCGGAAAGCAATAGCAAAGCTAAAAAGGCAGTAATATACAGGGTGTCTCGTTTAAAATATCAAAGTTGTTGCTACTTTTCAATATAAGTGGCAACTCCGCAGCGCTGAAAATATTTTAAACCGATAGACCTGAACTAATTACCCAAGGGACCATTATTTCAAAATAATGTTCTCCGTAACCATCGACCGTGAATGATCCTGTATGTTAAGTTCAATTTTTTATTGTCAACCAATTTTTTCTATCATCTCCATTCATTTGTTCATTTTGTTCTACTTATTATCGACGCATGTCGTTATTTAATTGAAATCATATTATCATAGAAGGTGCTATAATAATATTTATTACTACGTTGGTGAAATAGTGTAACCTACCTTTAAGGATTACAACAATGAAACTCTTCAACAGAGTATTTCATTGAATGGTTACTTTACTTTTTAAATAAACATCACCCACGTGTGTACAGGGTCAGTGGAGAAATCCATAGTTTGAAAATTTTCCATAACAAACACCCTATATGCCTCTGTCAGGAGTCCCCAATACAGTCTTATATTCTTACTGATAATATGAAAATCATTTGTAGGCCTTTTTAACTAAGAAACATTTCTATGAGCGAGTTTTTGGAAGAAAATGTTTATTGATTGTAGTAATATGGTCTATATATCTATACGTCTTCGTGACCTCTTTACGACCTCTTTACGATCTCTTTTCTATTTTTAATTCGTTTTTTACCATATCCGATATTATGTAATATGGTCTTGAAATTAGTATTTTTTCATGTTTATGTATTTCAATATAATATTATGCCTATTCAAATGGATTCTCTTAAGCGATATACCTAAAATCATGGCCTCAGATGGTTTTGTGTGTCATGAAAAGCTAAGAACTTGTGAATCGATAGGCTGAGAACTTGTTTTCACATGAATACATCAGTCATTCCCAAAACTCACTCATTCAATTAATTATTTTCTTAAATTCCTCCAGAACTTTTCAACGAGACCATCCTTATGAGGTTATTCGACAGGATAATTATATATTAATTATACTATGGGTTTCTGTATTAATGCTACATTGTCAGGTAAAAATTTCTAGAGTTGAATGATCTCCGGAGCATCTGTTTGTTGCCGCGAGATGCGAACGTTTCACGATTTTGAAGGTTAACCCCATTCATACTCCTTATATCATCATCCTCAAGTAATTAATTTTTTCACCAGGCCAATTCGTGGGCCTATTTGAAACAATATTGATATTCACATCAATAAGATGTGTGAGAGGGCTATGGAAATAAAATACGATGAGCGGTTTTTGTTAATTTTTTATTTATTTATTCTGCAAAAAAGTAGCTTCTGATGAATTCTAATATCTAGGATATCGGATACCGGAACCTACATAGTATCAGCATTTATATTTTTGAAATGTATTCATCCCAAGATCTTCTGCAATTCATCCCAAGATCTTCTGCAGTATTCGATTATCTCACTAACACAAATAAGTGACATATTTACAATTATTAATAAGTAATTATGGTCGATGAAACTAAAAATAGTGATTGAAGAATAAATGAAATCATACGTATTTGTCACGAAAGAAACATCGTTGTGGATAATGTATCTATACAGAGTATTTTTTGTAGAAGTAGAAGAAGAGTTTTTTGAAGGAAATATTGAAAGGAAGATAAATGTTCGGTGTCTTCAAGCAACTCTGGTGCTTTTGACCCCGTTTATAACAACGACCTGAAGACGTTTGGAAGGCTGAAAGAAATTTATTTTATAGCGTATGTGTTTCTATTTCGAAAGTTTTTTTCTACGTTAATATGGGGAGAATAAAAAACACGTCGATTTTCATATATCAAGTTGAAGGTTAAAAAAGATCAATTATTGATTTTCAAGTTTCCCCTCACAGCCCCAACTTATTTTTGCAAATTTCAAATGACACCCCCATCATACATAAAATTGAAGGTAAAAAATAATAGTTTAAAAAAACTAAAAAACACGCTTTTATAGAAAACCAAACTAAAAAAATAGAAAATAAGAAAAAAATGTATTTTATTTAAAAAAAAGCGTGGGGTGCATGGTATCAATAATTATATAGTACATTACACACCTAGGGCAGTAAAGTAAGAAATGTCGCAGATCACAGGTAATTGTTGGCCGAGGCGATACCATGCACCCCACGCTTTTTTTTAAATAAAATACATTTTTTTCTTATTTTCTATTTTTTTGTTTTGGTTTTTATAAAAGCGTGTTTTTTAGTTTTTTTAAACTATTATTTATTTCCTACTTTTTAGTTTGGTTTATTTAAAAAAGCGTGTTTTTTTGGTCTTTTTTAAACTATTATTTTTATTATTTATTGCAAATTAAAAAATGGAATAATCTTATCAAATTAGTGTATTGTCATCGGTCCTCGATAAATCTACAAAGTTTGAATGAAATCTGACCGTTTAAAGTGGGTCAAAATCGCGCCCAAAGGAGTCGGTTACAAATAAACAAACATACAAGTGAAGCTAATATAAAGCGTGTAATGAAAAAACAAACTAACCATATAAACTAAAATTCATTTCATCGATTCTTATTGGAAATAATTTAAAGTAATGAGATTACGTTAGACACAACCATAAAATTAATAAAAACAATTTTTTCGAAATTTATTGAAAACAGTTGTTCCAAATTAGTCTACAGGTAATAATAAAGCCTATTTTCAAATCCTTTATGTAATAGTCTCGGACGGAGTTTTTTTCAAAGAAACTCCATAAAAAAAATCAAGAGGTGTCAAATCTGGAATACCCAGGTGACCTTTTTCTTTCAGAGACACCAGTTGTCCACAGGACTGGAGAAGGAACTATTCCCTGTGGGAGTCCTCTGGCCGCCTGGGCCACTACAGTCTCCTCCATTAGGGTTATGTGAATCATCCTGTTTCTTAGCATTGAATCTATCCTGGCCAAGCAAGATTCCTCGTCCCCTCTCTGTCTAAAAGACCTGATTAAAAGCAGCGTCTTCTATGTCTAGGAAGGTCGTTATTAGTACCTCTTTGTTTTCCAGTGTGTTCTCCACTCTCTTCACCAATTTGTGAGGTGCTGTTTACGTTGAGCAGCTGGTGCTGTATACATATTGGTCTCGATGTAGTGTTCTTTCTACCAGTAGCTCGTCTCTTATATGCCTATCCACCAGGTTCTCCAGCGTCTTCAGTCCAACGGACATGAGACTTATTGATCTTAGAGACTTATTGATCTTAGGGAGGTTTTGGTATGAAAATACCCTAATATTTCTCCATGGCTTTGGTATGTGTCCAAGAGCAAAGCTGTCTCTTAATATTTCACAGAGCCTAATAGTATTTCCGTTCCCTCCTGCAGCTATGCTAGGTAAACCCCGTATATGGTTCAAATGAGCTTATTATTGTACTTTGTCGCAGGTTACCTTTTTCGCTTAGGTCCAACTTCCCCTGGAACCTCTTTTCAGAAACTCCGGTCCATTCTCATTAGCAGGTGTCTGTTCTATTTGAGCCCCAGGAAAGTGAACCCCAAAGATTTCCTTTATTGTTTCCTTTCCTGTAGAGGTGTACTCTACTAGTTCATTTTTAAGGAAATGTATTGCTTGATGTTTATCTTTAAAGAGGATTCTTTGGAGTCTGTCATACTCTTGAATACTTTCTATCTCCCCACAATTTCTCCTCCACAAGTCTCTCTTGGATTGGTTCAAGGCGTTCTTGATGTCATTCCATCTTCCAGTTTTCTTGCAGGTTCAGCATTTCTGGTGGAATTCCTTGTGATAAGAAGACAATTCTTGTTGAACGCAGAGATGTTGTTGATGAATTGCTCCACTGCCAGCCCCAGGTCGCTGTTTGTACTTATCGGTCTTTACAATCCTGGAAGTTTACCTGATAGGTCTGCTTCCCATTTTGAAACTTATGTATCTGTGGTCGGAGCAACTCTCCTCTTCAGACACATTCCGTAACGAAATCACTCATATAGGGGGAAAGCTATTGTTATGTCAAGTACCTCCCTTCTGTTTTTTGTACCGAAGGTTGGTTTGTTGACAGCATTCAGTATATCTGGTTTATTTGCAATCACGAACTGTAGTAGCGACTCTCCCCTTTCGTTGGTGTCGCTACTGCCCCAGACGGTGTAATGTGCGTTAGTGTCGCAGCCGATTGCCACCTGCAGTCCTTTCTGCAGCAGCAGTGCCTTATCAGCTTCTCCACAATCTTCGTGAGTGGTGGTTCAGGGTCATCCAAAGGGAAATAGGCCGATGGGACCCATTATCTTCCCTGATCCTTATCTTCACTGCTGTCAGATCTTTCGAACACAGGTTTGATAACGGCAGCATTTTTATATTTTTTCAATAAATATTTAGGTCCGGGGAATCTCAGTTAATCTGCTATACAATAGCTCTCCACTTGCCTATCCCAGACCTTTTGTTTCTTCATGTAAGAGCCATTGTTCCTGAAGAGAGACTTCGAAGTCCCTCATAGCACCTGCAGGTACTGCCATGGCCGCTTTGCAGTGCTGTAGGTTAATCTGGATGACCCCACAAATAAATATTTACGGGTGAAACATCAAGACCTTTGGGCATAAAAAAAGCTGAACCAAAAAATATGTCATAAGACATTGTTAAGTTGGAAAATCGAATTTAGTCAAACCATATAATTTTTTTTAACCGCTTTCTTAGTTATTGACCAACTTTCAGAAGTTAATGAAAACTTATACGAGTTAAGATCACGGGGGCCTTACCTTTTATAGTGGGATCCGAAACCACTCTTGGGGCCTCGAAATTTTTTTCGCCGGTTTAGGGAGTCGAACGCCCACCCGATGGAAGTGGGCCCAAGATATATATATATATATATATATATATATATATATATATATATATATATATATATATATATATATATATATATATATATATATATATATATATATATATTAAAGGTTAATTCAGATTTCAGACACATGGCAGACACAATACAAAAATGTATTGATGAAACCCAACAAAATTTAAAAAAGGCTTATTGTATTCTATTGTGTGAAAAGGAAAACAGCGAACAATATGGATCGAATACTCCTACTGAAAAAAGAACTAGAGCTGAAGAATTTCATTACCAATTGAAACACTTCAAATAAACATCTAATATACGTATACGTCAAACAATATAGTATAGAACGGTAGTAGTTTGTTATTTTATGTCGGACTGATAAAACTAACACCTATTTAACTTAGTGGAGTTCAAATCTCAGTAAACATGAAAACGAAATACAGGACCTGAGATCTGATGCGTAGACTTGCCTTTCGAGATCATAGAAAATAAATCACATAACCACGCACCTATATGACCGACCTTGAGAACTCCAAATCCGGTTCAAAATTTTAGGTGATTTCTATCGGCTCTTGAGTACACCCCTGTAGTCATTATTCGACATTTTTTACGGTACTTTATACCTCCATATCATACTCACTCCTCCCTGTAATTGTGTGTGGTGTCGTATTGCACAATTGTTGAAATTTGCTACGCTTGTTTGTACATTGAAGAGAAGATAAATACAAGTTGAGAAGGGGCGTACTCTGAGTTTGTTCGTTGATGGAAGATGAAACGCTTTGCTCAAAACTGGCAAATCTTGAAACATTGTGGGCGTTGATTTCAGTAACGCCCATCGCGCTTTCAGAGAACATTTTGCACATCATATTTATATAGCGGTCATATTCTTACACATATGATGAGATATTTTGATTTGGATTAAATTAAACTTCATATGAAGGTATATGCCTCTTTATTCGAAGGTCTGAGAACAGCATACCAGTAACGCCGGACTAAAGTTGAAATATCCAAATTTTCCTCATAAATTAGCATCAATCATTGAACAAACGTCTTTAAGTATTGTTGAATATCATAATTGAAATATTGATGTTCTTTTTGGGTTAATTACAGTCCACAACCTAAAAATGCAAGTGATTAATTCCAGAAAATGCATACAAGCGTAAGCACATAGTAGTTTTCCCTGATAGTCACTGCTTTCACCAAATTATAATGAATATTCAAGTAATCATAAACTTGTACTCAGTATATCCACCAAAAAATGTCCAAAGAATAAATAAAGGATTCTTCTCTAAATCAAACAGAAGACACTCAGGTTACTAAATGATTTTCACGAAAATGGGTTTACAAAATCACGACACGTGTTTCGCTATACAATAGCCTTCAGGTGAATATAATACTAACTCAACAATTACGATGTATCATTTTAAATAATCAAGGCAGGTGGTAGTAGGTATATAAATATAATAATAATAATGTCCTTTTGAAAAGGGGAACATTCTCAATTGAGAATGTTTCCCTTTTCAACATGAATACCCCACAAGAGGTTATCTTGACGATGGAAGATAGTGACTAAAGTTTATCTTTCATTCGCAGATGATTCCACATCTGATTTTATGAACATCCTGTTTATATTTTCAACAAATCAATAATGTCCTTATTGGACAACAAAATTAACAATACAATTTGATAACCAAGTACCTATATAATGTCCCAGGCGAGGTTCAGATACTCACCCTAGGGGGAGCTCGGCTCTACCACCTAACCTTTGAAAAATTATTCATAAGTTGAACAAAATCCCTTACAAAACCAGTACTTATATATAAATATATAAAGAATATGGAAAATCATAATCGTTTTTTTTATGTAGACACAATGGCAATGCAAAATGAAAATCATCATACAATCATATAAAGAATGATGGCAGTAGGAAATATAAGATACAGAAAGTTACAGAGACAAGAAAGAGTAGATGGTATACATCAGTAGGTATTATCAGGAGTAATTAGTTGAATCAAAATGGTTGCGTGAAGGATCCATCGAGTATAATTTTTTTTATTGACATGCGAACTGTAAATCTGTTGGTATTGGCAAAGCTTGGCAAACTATTGAAGATTTTGGCAGCTGTATAAAAGAAGCTTCTTTAAAGACTGCAGTTTTATGAGATGTGATTGAAATATTATTTTTGGATCGAACATTAGCATCATGTAAATTTCTACGAAACTCCAACTTATCAAAAAGATATTTTGGCTGATTGGTCATTATAACGTTATGTGTGAAGCAACTATAGTTTAAGAGCCACCTTTCCTTGATCTTGAGCCACTCCATTTCTTCAACTTTAGATATTGGACAGTTTCTTCTTATACCATGAATTAACCTTGCACAGCTATTTTGCATACGCTGTATTCTGCAAGTGTCATATTGGGTTAAATATTGATAAAAGACAACATAATATTTTTGTTCAAAATATGTCTACAACTGAATATTAGTTTCAAATTAATAAATGCTCTTTTCAACACTCTTTCATTAGCTTCACTTGTAACTAACAAACAATATAACCAAATCTTGGAAGTCAATTTTAACCTACTTCTAATTGTCGTATCGAAATGAAACTTGGTATGTATATGTAGTTTGGATGACAATATTATAATTTGGTATCTTGGTGCTGATCTGATGATGGAGCCAGGAGGTGAATAGTGCAACTCTTCAGTGGCTACTAGTAAAATATGGTGAATGCACTGAGGCCGTTCTCAGCATAATTTACAATTCTAAAATACGGCGAATGCACTGGGTCTCAGCATATTCGCCAAAATTTTGTTATTAATAACTTTTATCTCATGTGGATGAATCAATCGAAGAGTTTTTCTCCCGTAGTCTTTTTTAGTCTTCTGTAGCAATATGGACTAAAAAGTTGAAAATAAAATTATGGTTTGAAAAAACTAAAAAAACACGCATATATGGCAATAAGGACTAAAAAAATTAAAATAATAAGAAAAAAGTCATTGCATAACATTTTTTTGTCAATGACTTTATTGTTTTCAACTTTTTAGTCCTTATTGCCATATATGCTTGTTTTTTAGTTTTTTCAAACTATAATTTTTTTGAACAATCAATTACATGACCGATGCATCTTAGATTATTATCTACAAGCAGGCCTAGGTTACGCGCTGATGCAACAAACTCTACAGGGGTGGTTCCCGTATTAATATTCAGACTATCCCCAATACTTTCCCTTTTGGCTTTGTTGCCGAATAGGAGACCCTTGGTTTTGTTTGCATTGATTGTGTCAGACAGTGATCCGACGATGTGCGGGCTATGTTTTCTAAATCCGAGTTAATTATTCAGCACCTTCGATCATGGTGGTTTCCTTAAAAATAAATAATTAGGATTTTCAAGGATATTGGGGATAATCCAATACTGATCAGTATTGATCAATCAGAGTATAGCCACCTATTCACATATGAAATTTATAGACCCAACACATTCTTTTTATTTTCAGTTTTTTTTTTAATTTTTACAATAGATTGATAGATATCTAATGATCCCTATTATGAGGTAGATAATTAGTTCAGACAATCTAAAAAGAACTTAAATTCTCTGAACTGATTTAGAAAAGTCAAACTTGTTATAATCAGCATCAAAACAGCTTTCAATTAATATATAATTTCACCTACGGTTCTATTAAAAAAATGCGGTGGAGTCCACGGCAGGGAAATCAGTGATTTTTTTTTACAAAAAATACGCTATTAATAAATATTGATATATTTCGTTCAGATTCAAAGCTGAAATTCTGGTTGTTTTCGTCAAGAAATGTAGTTTCTTTACAAAAATGACCACCTGGCTGATGAATTCCGGTGTGAAAAATAGCTGAAGAATAAGCCACGAATGCCGTTTAAAAATTTGACGTTATTATTTATATTACTTTGAGTGATGAAGAAACTGGAAGGTCCTTAGCAGACCATTCTAATTTGATTTATGATAGGTAACATTTGAAATATTTTATTCCCATTGACATTTTCACGGCATATTACCAAAATCTGCAGAAAGTGGAACATAAATTAGATGATGAGACTGTTTCTCAATTTCCCAAGAATAAAAATATTTTTCTACATTTTCAAGCAAAATAAATCACATTGAAACGTTCACCAGCTCTCAAATTTTAAACAAAGTACATTTTCATAGATTAATTCATGGATCTCAATTGTCATGAATGAACTTTCTGGAACTACTTTTCTGAACTGAATCAATTATACGAAGTCGTTTTTTCTACTATGGCCATAGCTGCGGATAATTAAAATCCACCTAATCAATAAATCACTAAGCTCATAAAGAAGATGAAATATGACTTTTTCACTATTAATCATTATGTTGTGAAATCCAACTGAAGTAGTTTATTCGGACGAAACACGGATAATGCGTGTATCTATATAAATAATTGGTTCATTTTATCCACTTGACGAGAATTAAATCATGTAAAGAGAAGTCAAAGTTACAATCATTTTCAGGATCAGATTATGTAAAAATTTGATTACACTGGGAAAAATGTTCAGTAACTTCAAGAAGTCAATGCAGTTATGAAAAAGAACTTGTAAATTATAGAAAATAAAATAGATTGAAAAGGGAAAAGTCGAATACATTAAAATATTACAAAATCTTTATTGTCATGATGTATGTGATGCATATTTCTTCATTTTGCCTTTCAATTTCAGTGGAAAAAAATCTCTGCATGTGCTAAAATTAATGTTTCTACCTATATTGCCTCTAATAGTAGAAGTTACATCGTGTATTTAGAAAAAGTATTGGCAAAATATTTCCAACTTTCACCGATCCCCAGAAAATTCGCTGTATGAGTCAAGGTTACGGAAAGCTTCATAGATATCCCAGAGCATCATCCAAAGTACGGATATCCACGATATATTATCACTCTTCACAAATATATCTCTTACATTTGATATCCTGGAAACCAAACTATATACTATTCCAGAAGGCACTGCCGGTTAAGCATATCCTCTTAACGTCATTGGCATCTTTGAGGCGCACAACATACCGACTAAAGTCCTTGCCCTTGGCAAAGCTCCAGGAATGTATTACACTGTATATCCAGAATCTAGCTAGCCCCCCTGCTCGTCCCTATCAACCACCATATGGAAAGTACATTCCTCATTCCTCAGGGCTCATATCACAAACTAAAGGAGCTCAAATGGATTTTCCTTCTATATAGCAAACTTCGAGAGTAGGGCGTACAATCATAATGTTATGATCTGCATGTAGAGCTTGGAAAAGAAAAATGTCTTGAAAGAATATATTCATTTAGAAAGATCACATTTAAACTATGGAAAAATCCACTATTAATATATAAATTCCTATTACGTGAATTCAAACGAGTATTGAACTCAATGCACCAAAAAATTATAAAAATAACACCATATATCTGTGCTGGAGACGAAAATATAATTATATACTGCACGTGGGAAGCCATGAATATTGAAACAGGGGTTCCTAAAAATAAATGTACAAAGAAAATCGTACCTAATTATGAACTCCAGTAAACTATGAGTTCATAAGAAAATAAATTACCTATTCATAATCGACCCTAAACAAAGAAGCGACACAGTGCATCATCGTAGGAGAGACAGTGTAATTATATTTAAAAATGAAACAAATCCAACTTGGGATTTTATAGTGGATTATAGGATTTTCCAATAATTACCATGATAATTGTTTCAACCCAGATAATTGACCTTGGTGTTTTAGATTTATGTACATTGATAAATACAAAATTTCAGAATATATTGACAAAGCACAAAAGAAGTTATTAAAATGTATCGCTACGTTTGATTATGCTACAATTGATTGAAAATGCATTGTTCATTGCCTTAAAGTTATAAAACCTTGTAACTGATATGATATTGATTATTGCTATGATTTCATTGACATTTTTATATCCATATTTTCTGGTTATATTATATGTAGTGATTTTATAAGAATTAATGATTTATGGATTCGTGTAATGTTTTTGAAGATTGATCTTAATTATATCTTTTAAATTTACAACTATATTATTATCCTAATTTTTTTTTTGATAGCTTGAGATATGAGATAATTGCTTTAATAGGCCGCTCTTGGAGTAAATTCTTGTTATCAATAATTTTTAGTTGCACAACCCTCAGTATAGAACCTCTAAAGACTTTTTAAGACACGCTTTTGTACTTCCAATTGTGTGAAAAAGATTTAGTATGGAGTGAATCCAAATATTACAAGTATAGTTATACATCATTTGGCGGTAATTGTAAAATCCTTATATTGGGTTTTCTGAAGTGTTTCTTTGGTGAAAGTAAATGTGAGGTTCGACAAACACTTTTTTTGGGAGTAGTGTGTGAATTCATAACACTCTGTATATAGCCAGGGTTTAACAATGGTTGGTCAGATGTGGGGTATTCACTTCTGCCACTGTCCCCAGCCATAACAATAAGCCTACCAATTGATTCAGATAGCTAACATAAAGTTCACATTGGAACAGGAACTGATAATTATCCCTTTTCTTAGATATTCCCATCACAAAAATAATGACTGCTCTATCAACACAGTATACAACATTCGATATACACACGCCAATTCCAGCTCGATTGCTGATCATCACAACAAACCACAAGAGTTTAATAAGCTTGAAACCGCTTGACTCTTCATCAGCTCTCAAATTGATGGGTCTATTCACCATCAACAAACCCATTCTCGAAATCCAGAAATCACTATAAAAATGTGAACTGGAAGCTCAGATCAAAGAGCATAGAGAAGTAATACATAAATATACTTGAAGGCAACATATTTCAATATTACTCACTCAATTTCTTCCATTGATGTAGCATTTAATATTATTCTCATTAACTTTATTTTTGTTTTTGGCTGTTACAAAACTAAAAATATTATTCAGGCGTAACTAAAAAACGTAAGAAATCGACTGGGGCGCTTCTTTCTTGATGGTAGCACGTGAAAATTCCAGTACACTCAGAGAAAAAAGGATTCTTTGAATCAATTTGTTACCACATTGATTCAAAAGAATAGCACCAAATATTAGTTTGCTTTTTTGACAAAACATTCTTGGTCACTTGGGAACGGAAAATTTTGTGTACACTTTCTTTGTTGAATAATGTGGCCACGTTTAATCCAAATGGGAATACCTCTTTCGATTATTATTGGTTATTTTAGCTATAAATGCTTCATGCTTTCATTTCAAAATCCCATGAGTGCCATGCACATACACCTGCCCTACAATAAGATAACAAGTGATTGACAACACTAAAAAGAAACATTCTGAACAAACAAACTGTATGATTAAACAGGGATTTGAATTTATTTTGAATGATTCTCAAAAAACAGTAAACATAATGATGTTTTTCTTTGCATAATTCATTTTGTGAATGAATTATGTAGCAAAACTGAGTTGTCTCGTGTTCATGGATAGTGTAGTTTTACCAGTATCATTTGTACGGTTTTCTTCTCGAGTTATTCTTAATGCAAAAAACACGAAATAGAGTTTATTCGTTTCTGAATGGCGACAAGAAGGTCAGGCAAGGTGGTCACTTTTACCAGTACCTCCCTTGAGTGCTACCCTATTCAGTGGTGTCTCCACCAGCGTGAACAATAATCAACCGCTTCCCTCTTGAAATGGGTGTGAATTATCCGGACGATGTTCCAACGCTCCCAGACTTGGTTTTTGTATGTCCAGCGTGAACATAAGTTTCATCCAAAAACACGATCGGTCTGCATTCATCTCTAAAATTTAAATAGCTGATCCTTAACGCTCGTATGTCATTCTTTTCTATGTGATTTTTCCTGTTGTCTTGTGTCTTTTTCCACTTGAATCCAATTGTCTTCAGAAGGTGGTACAACGTAGTGTAGTCCTTTTGCCTGTTCACTATAATACTATTTCTTATTTTTGTTGGAGATTGTCGATTGTAGCTCGGCAGCCTTCAGTGTTATGAAAATTATAGACAATATTTCCTAAGTCGTTAAATTGTAACTTTCACCAGTTTTCCATTATTTTCTGCAGCCGTAATTTTTGCTTCATTCGCCGATTCTCCAGAACAATCGTGAACACGTTGTTTTATTTCTTGTTTCGACTCATTTGGAAATAGCGTTGTAAGATAATTGAAATTATTTTACACCATTTCGCGTACTTGGATGGCTTCTTTCCACCATTTCATGTTACAATCAGTCGAAGATCACCGATTCAAATCTCAACAGTAACTGACCAAAATCAAAACACAAAGTTGACGATACCTTGCTAAAGGCAAATTCTTGTGTAGAAACCTAGGTAAACAAATTCTCAGTAAAAGATTAGGATCACTATGATTATACACCTTTTAATTGAAAGTGCATTAAATACGGGTTTTTCCGATCCGAATGTCCGATAATATTACCATTTAATGCTTAAATATACAATATAGAAAATTTGTTTGAGTTACACCATGATCGGAATGTCATAAACGTACTTGCGTCTTGATATTTAAATACCAAAATCTATTTCATACGGAATTACGCCACTGTACTTCTGTACAACGTGATTTTAAACGGATTATCGTCTCTTTCAATATCGATAGACAGCCTACTTACCCTAGTGCGCATATAAGCCTTTCGCCATTTAGAAACAAATGAGCTCTATCTATGCTATACTTCAATAAAAATAAAAAAATATTGAGAAAATACTCTTCGACTTTCAATGATTGAATTATTGGAACGAAGTTCCTCTACGCTGCTTGCGGTATGTGTTTACTAGTAGAAATAGTCACGTAAGAGAAAAGCGTTATGCTTATACGAGTCGGTGTGACAAGCGTCTAGCCCGTGCTCATACGATTCCGAAGGTGTACGAAATCATCCGAACTGCTGTTCAGCTTGCGGGAAATTTAAAATGATACATGAGCGGTAGGATATCTATGCGAATACAAGTAGGATATTATCGTTGAGTGGTAATAATATTTTTGTTTTTTATATTTCTATATAACGTGTGTTTGGATGATTATATCCTTTTTTGGACTTAATGTTTTTTGTATAATATAACGAATAGTATTATCAGGAATAAAATACCTTTTACTGTTGCGGAGGAGTTTGGAAAAAGGATATATAGGTATACTATTGCATGGTATAATGACAATTAAATGTGCCAACTTTGAAAGAGAAAAATATTGAGAAAAAAACACAAAATGGTGGATAAATGAGATTGATGGCAACATATTTTGCTACCTCGATATTAATTGATTTATTGGATAGTTTGGAACAATGGAGGGACCCTAACGCTTTCTCCTTACGCGACGAAAAAAATATATAAACAATCCAAATCTCCTTATCGAATTACATCCAGAGTTGAAGAAAACTTGGCCAATCGGGTAACCGAATAAAATGTGTTCAAAATGTTAGTACTCACAGCAAACATAAAATATAAAAAAAGTATGATCGTGTTGCGGATTGAACCCCGTACCTCTGGCTTGGTAGTCCCTCGTTTTACGGCAGCTCCGTTTGGTCTTTGAAATTATTCGTGTGGAATAGAATATTTCTATTGAGCATGTAAGATTTCGGAGCAAAATAGAAAATATATTTGTTATTTGTTTTTTGTTTTTAAATCATACGTGAGCTATATCATCACATTATTGCAATTTTGCAATGAAGATACGAGAAATGGAAAGTGCAGCAAGTATGTGTAATACAAACTTAGAAAAGTAAGTTAATAAAATTGTATAAATTGATACAAGTATTTACTGTTCACCTACGTTTAATGTACATGTGATTCGAGTGTTTACTATTTACTATTTATATATATTACAGAGGGACAATAGTGAAATCATATGCTCAGCGTCAAAGAGAGTATCGAAAGAGAAAAAAAAAGCGTGAGGGGTCCCCCGACCGCACACGAGTTTTTGCTCTTCTGAACATTAACCTCTATATTTTATTGATAATTCTCAATGAAAATATCTACGATGAAAAATTGAAATTGAACTATGTCTAATATACAATGTAAGAAACCTCAACTTGAAAAAACTACAAGTGAAAATTTTGATTTTTTCAGATAGTTGATTCAATTTTACATACAGCAATGGAACTCATATAAATAAATTTTGAAGAAATTTCCATAAAAATCACCCATACTATTGATGCAAGAATAGAAAATCCACCCTCTACATTCATCAAGAAGCGTTGTGAAATATATTTTTCGAGGAAATTTTTGTTTGCGTTCCTAAATAATATTAGAGTCATTTCTTTCAGAGTAAAACTTGATTTTTCTGCCATTTCTACTGTCACGTGAAGCTTTTATTTTATTGGGGAAAAATGAGAAATATTAGAACTGAATCACGAATGAACAATTATGGAAAAATAAAAAAATATATGCAAATTATGTGAAATGACTTCAAATTCAATGATATATGACTAATGATGCACTGAAATTTAGAAATAACTCTCAAGTTGCTCTACCACTTCGATGGATCTGTGACATAAGAAAATTAAAATATGCGCGTCTCATTGGATCTATAACACAACTTGTTCATCTTGCCGCACGATTATATTTCATCTTATTAACAAAAACATCAAAATTGTGGTACAGTTCGAGAGGTAGCTTATTTTCTTCCACTGCAACATTAGTATGTATCATTTGTTTCACATTTTTGAGAATCATATCTCAATCTGACGAGTACTCCGGATACACTGAATAGAACGACATCGACATCGAAATCAAGTAACTAATTGGTATCAATTGATAAACATTCGTAGAAGTTTTTAACATTTTGAAGAACCATTTTATTGGTAATGGTTAGCTTTTTGTAACCGCAAATTATCGAGATTTGCTGGTATTTACTTACCAGATCAGCAGGTGTGACAGTTCTGATTAAAATTACCACATAAATGAGAATCGAACAATAATTATAGAGCATAAAGGAGAACAAGAAGATGGATGATTATTCAGAAATCTAACGGAACATTTTACGATGAGCTTGATTAATCGATATCTAAGGCAATAATTGTATTTTATGCTAATTTGTATAATTTGTAATTGGCGGGGATTCCACTCTAATTCATTAATTTCGTCAACAATTCCCCTGAAATAGATTTTCACAGTTTGACTGCCTAATTGGCAGGATATTGACTGGATGTTGATAACGAAAGAATGATAATAAACTCGAATGAAGCAGTATTATTTGTGATTTTTTTCAATTTGCCAATATTAGCTTAGCAAATTTTGACCCATACAAAATCAATATTAACTGATTTTTTCATTTCCATAAAAATATTTTTCAGTTTTTCAATAGTTTCCTTTTTAACCATTTGCGTAAATATTAAACGTTTGAACAATACAGAAAAAATACATTTTTGATATTCCAATATCCTTACAATAATTTGAAAAGTAGATAAAGATTTTGAATAGAAAGAATTGCTTGAGAATTCAATGATAATTTATTAATCTGTCAAATTTTATACATTAAATGAAAAGTGTTTGTGAATGAACTTTTTTGTGTTTTTGGATTTATTACTTTCCAAATCCTAAAAATGAGATGGGAGCAGAAAATCTACATATAAACAACGTAAAAGGCTCAAAATTACAAGCTTTTATTTAGTTTCACCTGTCCCGATATTTGTCATCAAATCTTGCAAGTTGAATTTGACCCACTTCTAGTTGTTCGATTAACGTGAAATTTGGCAGGTGCTCATAGTTCTCGTGACAATGTATTATGCATTTGTTAAAGGAAAAAAAAACAAAATGGCGGCCAAGATGGCGGACGAGATTTGTGTTTATGGTCCGATTCGATTCAAAATTGGTATGTGGGGGTGTTCAGGGTCGAAGATTATGAATTTTCAAATTCAAAATTCATAAAATCAAAATGGCGGCTTCAAGATGTCCGACGATTTCTGTGATTATGGTCCGATTCTATTCAAAATTGGTATGTGGGGTTTTCGGGGTCGGAGATTATGAATTTTTTGTCAAAATTCACAAATTCAAGATGGCGGCTCCAAGATGGCGAACGAGTTTTGTAATTATGGTCCGATTCGATTCAAAATTGGTATGTGGGAGGGGTTTTTGGGTCGGAGATTATTAATTTGAATTTTTTGTAAAAATTCACAAATTAAGATGCGCCAAGGTCGTTAGAATTATCTAAACTACAGAAAAGGCCTCATAAAAACGACTTTAACAAAAATGCATAGATTAAGGCGTACTTACTAAAAAGCACAAAATAAGATAATTAAAAAAAAAATTTAAAACAAGCTTTTATTCAAATACCCTAAAAAGTACAAAATAATTGCTTTGGATGTGTGACGTAGGTTATTCCGTGAGTTATAGATTAAAAAGCTTGTCGCATCTGTATTCGAAATGAAAACTTTGCACGACAAGCTCTTGAATCTATAACTCACGGAATAACCTACGTCACACATCCAAAGCAATTATTTTTAACTTTTCAGGGTATTTGAATAAAAGCTTGTTTTTAAAAAGGTTTTTTTAAATTATTTTATATTTAGTTATTTTGGTTATTGATAACATCAAATCATTCATTGTCATCAAGTTATGAGTTGAGTTGTCACCGGGAAATATATATATATATATATACATGGTGTAATCTAATCTTTAATAAGTCAGAAAAAAATATAAAAAAGTTATTTTCCACCAAAACTTTGCTGTTTTGCGGTTCCCAAAATTTGGACAAATTTTACAAAAAATATGTTTTTTTTATTTTTTAAAGAAAAAAAAGAATTTTTGGGTTGTAGTCACTTAGGTAGATTTCAGGATTTTGTGACTCGACTCGAGTGCTTGCTAGATGTTTTGCAAGTTTGTGAGTTGGTGATCCAAATGCGCTGACAGTTGGACGGAGGGGGATGTTTGGTTTGTATATATTTGGAAGACCATAAATACGAGAGGTGCATGAGGATTTTTCTGTAGGAATGGTGGATTTCTTTGTTTCTGCCGATAGTTTGGAGTTGTTAATTGAATGTTTTGGTCTTCTTCTCGAGATACGTTGTGGGGTCATGTTTCTTGGTCTGATATTCGGGAGAGTGATCTCATCATCTCGACATAGTTGAAGTGTTGAAAATCACTGTGGCATTGTCTTTATCTGCTGGAAGTTATTGTGAATGGTTTTCAGGCATCGCCTTTCAGCAGGTGTGATGTTGGATGGTGGAAGTTTTGCTCTCCTGATAGTGGTGGCCATGTCTTGTCTAGTTTCTTCCGCGATGTTTTCAGGAAGATCGGCTATGGCACTTTCCACTCGGGTAATAATGGTTTCTGTTGGGATAGTGTGGGAAGTGATGGAAAAGTTGAATGCTTGTCCTTTGTCCTCAACAAGTTCATCTGACTTAAAGAGAATACGAATATAGCTAAGACCTTTCCGCTATTCAAACTCTTAGTAATAAATTTATGTTTGTTTCAAAAAGGTGTCATCTGATCAAACACCTGTCAGTTGTTAGTTCTCTCATATTGAAAATAAATTGAATTTTTGTTGTTATGGTTCCATCGAATGATATCTGTTTATCTACTTTATTGTTTTTTTTTTCAATTTCAATTTATCAACTATATTTGATAACAAGTGCACATATTTTGATTGCTACTATATAGAGGCATCTGGTTCAAGAGCAGAAATTGCCTAGGCAAAGATGCCTGTATTGCATTTCCGCACCCTTCCAGTTGCTTTGTATTCTGTGTAAAATGATTGCGAGTATATAATCAAAAAGAAGTTTGTTGCAAATAATGTCACATGAGATATGTGTTCAGACCAGCGTTTGTGTTAGTGTCTATTATAACACCTAAATATTGTATCGATTATGTTTTTTTTTAATTGGACAGTTGCATGTATTAATATCACAAGTGGAAGAATGTATTTTAAGAATAAATTGGGAGGGTTGATCAACTATTGATGGGGAGAAAGTAATGTACTTGGTTTTTTTAATATTCAAACTTAGTGAATTGTGGTTTAACCATATTAATACTTTTTTCAATCCCGACTCCGCTTTGTAATTTACATCATTCCAATTCTTACCTGTGATAATTAGAGCTGTGTCATCTGCATAACATATTAGATGTCCCATTCATTCATTTATCTGAGAGATACTGTTTATGTATACAAGGAACAATATCGGACCCAATACTGTTCCTTGTGGAACTCCTATTTCAACCTTTAACTCTGAACTAATTTCTTTTCCAATATTCACTACTCAGTATCTCTCAGATAAGTAATTTTTCAAGAGATCAAGGCGTATGCCATATTTTGTTAGTTTATCAAGCAGTTTGTTGTGGGAAACAGTATCTAAAGCCTAGGGACGAGATCAAGGAAGACCGCAAGGTACTTCGTTGATTCGTCCATGGCTTTTACTGTATTTTCTAGAAAGTCAAGTACTGCATTTTCTGTGTTCGATTTTTTTATGAATCGATACTGTTTATCGGTTATGACATTGTGGATCTAAAAAAATTCAAGCATTCTGATTTTTAGAGCCTATTCCAATATTTTAGGGAAGTTATTGATTACGGATATTGGACTATAATTTGTCAGCTGACTGGAATCGCCTGCTTTGGAGATTGGAGTGATATAGATTGTTTCCATTGCTTCGGGATTTCTCCATATGCAAAACATAAGTTGATAATGTATACCAATGTGTTTGTGAATATTTTTATTGTCAATGATGTCCAGAGGAGCAGTAATTTTTCAGATTCGATATGAGGATTGTAATATCGTTTGTTGTGATCGGATTCAAAAATATTGATGAAACATTTGGCGTTTCATTAAAAAAATGTTCAGGTATGTTTGTTTCATTTATTTCTTCTTCCAATTTACAGTCCCAATTTAACGAAGAACTCATTGAAAGAATATGCCTCTTCCTCATTGTTTATTATTGGGTCAGCTTTTTCATTTTTAATTATGATATTTTCTATGTTTTTAGTAGATTTTTTCCAGATATATCGTCAATTATTTTCAAGATTTTTTTATAATTTTTCCTTGCTTCATTCATTTTACTTTGATAATATTTTTTTTTTTTTTGGTTTTTTTTTGTAGTCCCTATATCGATTTTCAAGTTCAGCAGAGTGATTTTTTCTCAGCTTTTTTTGAGACGGTCTCTTTCATTAATAGATCCACTGTGATCCACGGTTTTATTTTAATATATTTTTTTGTTTTCAAGATGTTTGTTATAGTTGCTTTACTTATGTACACAACCAGTTGTTCGATAAAAAGGTTATATGATTCTTGCACTAGTTCACTTGATAATAATTCCCTCCAATTTTTTTCACTCAACAATTCATTTAATTTTTTATAATTAATTTTTTTCTTCAAATGTTCTGTTTCAGTTTCGGATGAATATTCTTCATGTTCGGGTAGTGAGATAGAGATCAGTGGTGTGAAATGATCAGTTATGTCAGTATGGATGATGAAGGGGTCAATTTGAATTTTATTTACTAAGCATTTTTCTTTCCTTATAATAAAACACTTTTGAATACATTGACTAATGCTAATTAAATATTTGAGGTTATACAGGGTGTCCCAGGATTTCCTCTTTTCCTTTCGGAAATGAGAGGGGGTCAAAATAGCACCAGTACTTCACATAACTTTTTTTCCAGTTACCAAATGTTTCATGACTTTTCACTTAAATATTGAAAATCAACCAAATTTTTGTGATTGACGAAACAAATGAATTCCTTCGATGAGGCTTCATGAGTGAGTTGGTTTGCTACAAAATTAGGAACGGACTGCCCCCGATGGTCCACACCCCTAAAACTTTGAAATTATAGATTTTTCAATATTTTTCAAGGTTTCCTGGACAATTTTCTGAATAAAAGTACCCATGTGTGAATTCGATGGGGGCAACGGTTTTTGATAAAAATGCACTTTTATTCGACGTCGTCCAACCTGAAATAATGGGTAAAATCTCCATTACAAATGTTAATAATGCAAACACTTTTACCTGACAGAACTCATAGCGTAAATATAAATCGCAATCATCAAGATTAAACAGAAATTGTAAATCCACTACAAAATCTTCCCTTTTCTCTAAATACATTTTCAAAGTCTACGAAGACCCCCCATTGTACTTGAAATAGCATTCCAGGATCGTTTCGTATGGCTTCAGAATGTAATGTTATCCTATTCAAAAAGTCATATCTTGTGTGAATAGGTGCAGCGTGATCAAGATGTCCCCACAGAAAAAATCCAATGGATTCAAATCCGGAGACCGCGCTGGCCATGAACAAAAATGTACCTATATATCGAAAAAAATCGACTGAACATGCTCAAATGAATTATCCATTAGATATACCTGTCTCCCTCAAGCTGCGATCGACACGCTCGAAAGTTTCTCTTGCCGGTAGCAACCGATTGGGAAAATGCTCGGAATAAAGAAGCCGCGGCGGGCGCCTGCTGCTTAAGCCGCGTACAGACCGAGATTCCAACGCAAACCAAGGCACATGTGCTCAGCGTTGGAGCCGGTGTGCACTACCGAACCGATTCCAATTTCATAGACTGTTTTGAGATTTTAAATGAGAATGCTAAACTTGAATATGAATTTCCAGTTGCCAAAAAATGATCTTTAGCGGGTATAGCGCTTCTGTAATTTGTATTCTGCTTTTCAATTTTTGGCTTTTCGTGAAGAAGTAATATGTATCAAAAATATCGGTTGTCATTCGGCAAAAATTTCTAAATTGTCCACTATCTTCACTTTGAAGTTCCTCTAATAAGCCACTTCCACTGTACAAAAATATGTTTTTACAAGCTTTTATCTAGTTTCACCTATCCCGGTGTCTGTCTGTGTGTCTGTCTGTAATCAAATTCCGGGGACAATGCATTTTGAATTTTTTGTCAGGAAAAAACAACAAAATGGCGGACGAGTTTTGTGATTTTGGTTCGATTCCATTCAAAATTGGTATGTGAGGGTTTTTGGGTTCGAAGATTTTTTACAAGCTTCTTTATTTAGTTTTACCTGTCCCGGTGTCTGTCTGTAATCAAATTTTGCAAGTTAAATTTGACCCACTTCTACTCGTCCGATAGATTCGAAATTTGGAAGGTGTACATAATTCCGGTGACAATGCATTGTGCAATTTTTGTTAGGAAAAAAAACAAAATTGTGGCTCCATCATGGCGGACAATTTTTGTGATTATGGTCCGATTCTATTCAAAATTGGTATCTGGGGGTTTTCGGGGTCGGATATGATGATTTTTTTGTCAACATTCAAAAATAAATCAGATAGAAATTACTAAACTAGTTATTTAACATCATAAATACTGAAAAAAAAATAAACAATAAAAATATTTTGAAAAGCAAGCTTTTATTAGTTGTTAAGGTAGTTGTCGTGCTAAAAACAGTGTCAAAAATTAGGCTCGAATAAATTGATAGACCTTTTTGTACGCCCAAAATAGACAGTGGCCCGGTTTTCGCGAAGTGGACAATTGTGCGTTGGAATATAAACTGATACACTGTTCGCGTGAAACAGATAATAGACTGGTGGCCCGTGGAAAAGAATTCGCGAAGTGAATTTTTAACAAACTGATGAAATTTTCGTGTGAAACAGACTGATACCTCGTCAAAGACAAAATGTGTTCAAGAAAAGTGCGCCTTGCGGATTTGAAGGTAGCGGAATTGAAACAGGAATTGGAGGAAAGGGAACTGGAAACAACGGGTAAAAAGCAAGTACTCCAGGAAAGACTTGCAGAAGGACTTATACAAGAAGGTGACGACCCCGAAACATTTTTATTCGAAGTTCCCGGAGGTGATTTAAGTTCGGTAATGAATAAACTCGAAGAAACTACTAAATCCTTGAAAGAAGAGCTGCAACAAAATTCGAGCACTTTTCAAGAAAATTCTAGAAATCTGGAAGAGAAGCTTTTAGGAAATTCAAGAAGCCTGGAAGATAAGCTCCTAGAAAACACAGAAGGCCTGAAAAAAGAACTCTGTGGTGTGGCGAATCATCTAGAAAAAAGAATAGGAACCGTCGAAGCAGAAATGGACAAGATGAAGAAAATAATCAGCGATGAAATCAAAGACGGAATCGAGGCAGAAATGGACAAAATAAAGGAAACGATCAGTAAGCTGGAAAAACGAATTGATAGTGCGCCCTCCACAGAGATGGTTAACAAAAATGCAATGCTGAACTTGGATAAAGTTCAAGAGGGTATACAAGATGTCAAGGTCATTTCTGAAATAGGGAAGCTTTCCATGAAGCCGCCTCAATTCGACGGAAAAACTCCATGGGAAAATTACCGCCGACAGTTTGAAGCAGCAGCTAAAGCAAACGGATGGAATGCAGGGGAAAGAGCTGTAGCACTAACACTTGCATTACGCGGAGAAGCGACAAATATTCTACAAACCCTCACCGCCCAAGAACAAGAGGACTATAATCAGCTGATTAAACATCTAGAATTACGGTATGGTCAGGCCCATTTGGAACACGTATACCACTCCCAGCTGAAAAATAGCGATTTTTCAGCCAGAAATCGGGCGAATCCTTACAAGAATTCGAAGCTGACATTGCACGCTTGGTTCGTCTCGCATATCCAGCCACACTAGAAAATGTAATGGAGCGACTAGCGGTTCAAGCATTCCTGGATGGACTCCGTGACCAAGAAACCAGACAAGCGTTGACACTAGCCCGTCCAACACATCTCATAGACGCACTGGCACGCGCTTTGGAATTCGAGGCAGCGAAACAATCTTGCAAAAGCCAAGAGTAAAGTCCGAAGGATTGAGGAAGACTCACAGGAGCCTGCTAATTTGGAAGCTGCCATAAGAAAAGTGATGAAGGAAGTGTTGCCTGAGAAAAGACAGATAAGATGCTGGAATTGTGGCAAAATTGGACATGTGCGTAGCAAATGTCCAACATTCATCGACTCCGATGCAGGAAAACTAAAGAAGGTCGACGAGAAGGGGCAATTGTCGGCATGTGTCCGGCAAGCCCCGGTTAACAACGCATATGTCGCTATCCTTCAACGACAGAACAGAGATGTCTTCGTAGACGGTCTCATCAATAACGAGCCTTGCACTATGCTGCTAGATACAGGTGCGACTAGGACAATTCTCGGGCCTTCCTTTGCCAGAACACCGGAACGGATTGAACCGACAACTTGGAAGCTACGCACAGCAACAGGGGAGCCAGCTACTGTATATGGCGAGCTACCGATTGAAATAATTTTGGGCAGCACTAAAGTGAAACATCAGGCACTTGTAGCGGACATCGAAGACGATGCAATCATCGGAATGGACATCATGAATTCCAGAGGGTTTGAATTGGATTTCAAAGACGGCGTCCAACGTGTCAACGGAGAAGAGCTGGTGCTTCATGGGAGAAGTGAGGAGTTGATCCGTGTGCTGTTGGCTGAAGATGTAAGCGTACCTGAGAGGGCTGAAACCATTCTGGAGGCTCGCCTGGACGGGAGTGCGAGCAGTGGAGACGTGGTGATGTTCGAGCCCAAACTTCATGATGAGAAAATTGGACGAGGAATTGCACTAGGGAAGACCTTGTTGCGTGCTGACAAATTTATGCCGGTAAGGGTCATGAATGTCAATTATTTCCCAGTGATCTTGAAGAAAGGAACAATTTTGGGGCACTGCTCGTCAGTTTCATCTGTGATCCGGAGCGTACGAGGTACGATTAGCCAACCCAACAACTTGCCCACAGAACTAGAAAAATTAGTTGCCATCTCTTCCAAAGACATAAAACCAGCTCAACAGCCCAAACTAAGAGATTTAGTCAAAAAGTACCAAGACATCTTCGACACCGGACAAGGAAAAGGGGGTCGAACTAATGTGGTCCAGCACAAGATTGATACTGGAGGTGCTCGGCCGATCCGGCAATCAGCAAGAAGACTTCCTCTTGCCAAGAAGGAAGAGGCTGACAAAATAGTCAGCGATATGGGAAAAGAAGGAGTTATCGAACCATCTGACAGTCCCTGGTCCTCTCCAGTCGTACTGGTGAAGAAAAAGGATGGATCGACACGCTTTTGTGTAGACTATCGCCAACTTAATAATGTCACGAAGAAGGACAGTTACCCTCTCCCGAGAATAGATGACACCCTAGACACGTTGGCTGGTTCCACGATTTTCTCGACCCTTGATCTGAAGAGTGGATACTGGCAAGTAGAACTGGCTCAGGAAGATCGAGAAAGACTGCTTTACCATCGGCTCAGGATTGTGGCAGTTCACCGTTATGCCATTCGGGCTCTGTAATGCTCCCGCCACATTCGAAAGATTGATGGAAACAGTACTGAAGGGACTCTCATGGAACACGTGTCTAGTGTATCTCGACGACATAATTGTGGTCGGCAGATCGTTCGAGGACCACGTGAAAACTTGGAGGAAGTATTCCTACGACTGAAGAACTCCGGATTGAAGCTGAGCCCTAAGAAATGCCATCTGTTCCAAAAAGAAGTACGATACCTCGGCCACGTTGTCTCTGGGGAAGGAGTAGCAGTGGATGACCAGAAGATCAAAGCTGTTAAGGATTGGCCCATCCCAAAAGACATTCACCAACTTCGAAGTTTCCTTGGTTTATGCACATACTATCGCCGATATGTGCTGGGATTCGCCAACATCGCTAAACCACTGACCAGGCTCACGGAAGGCCAAACAAAGTTCCAGTGGTCCGAAGAATGTCAAGACTCATTCAGGAAGCTGAAAGGAGCTTTAATCAACGCACCTATACTGAGCTATCCCCTACCCAAAGGGAAATTCATTTTGGATACGGACGCCAGCAACGTGGGACTTGGAGCTGTCCTATCTCAGATCCAGGAGGGACCGGAGAAGGTCATTGGTTATTTCAGCAAGACGCTTAGCAAACCAGAGCGCAATTACTGTGTCACCAGGCGAGAGCTGTTAGCTGTTGTGAAGGGAGTGGAGCACTTCTACAAGTACGTGTATGGAAGAAGATTCCTGTTGAGAACTGACCATGCAGCTCTCAAATGGCTCTTACAGTTCAAAAATCCTGAGGGTCAAGTAGCACGTTGGATCGAGAGACTCCAAGAATTCGATTTCGAGATCGAACATCGAGCCGGAACTAGCCATAAGAATGCCGATGCCTTGTCGCGAAGACCATGTCCAGATGATTGCTCACATTGCCGACGAGCAGAAGAGAAAGAAGCAACACTTTGTAGAACCGCGGCAATGGATGACAACTGGAATGACAGCAAGATCCAGAAAGACCAAGAGAAAGACCCCGACCTTGGCTTAGTCGTCAGCTGGAAGGAGGGCAATCGAAGATCATCATGGCAGGAAGTCGCAGGTTACTCGCCGGCTGTTAAGTCCTATTGGGCACAATGGAACTCTCTTATTCTGGACAATGGGATCCTGAAACGTGTGTTGGAGGCCGAGATTGGTGGGGAAGACAGACGCCAAATAATTGTTCCCAGGAACAGAAGAGAGGAAGTGCTGCGGGAAATCCATGATGGAGTCGCTGGAGGACATCTGGGAGTGACGAAGACCCTGCAGAAAGTGAGGCAACGGTTTTACTGGGCCAATTGTCAAGCTGACGTCCAGGACTGGTGCAGAAAGTGCGCTGTATGCGCTGCTAGCAATGGACCTCGAATACGACCCAAGGCCCCGATGCGTCAGTACAACGTAGGCAGCCCGTTCGAGAGAATCGCCATTGACATCGCCGGCCCGTTTCCCGTATCCGACCACGGGAATAAATACATCCTTGTGGCAATGGACTACTTCAGTAAGTGGGCAGAAGCCTATGCCCTGCCCAACCAGGAAGCCATCACCGTCGCCGACGTCTTGGTGAAAGAGTGGATATGTCGATTCGGTATGCCAATGGAGCTGCACTCGGATCAAGGCAGAAATTTCGAATCCAACCTGTTCCAAGGAATATGTTTACTGCTGAACATCCGCAAGACAAGAACCACGGCCCTACATCCGCAGTCCGATGGAATGGTGGAACGTATGAACAGAACGATCAACCGCCACTTGTCCAAGGTTGTCTCTGACCATCAAAGAGACTGGGACCAGTATCTTCATTTGTTCCTGATGGCCTATCGATCCGCAGTACACGAGTCAAGAGGTCAAACTCCTGCTAGTATTATAATGGGCCGAGAACTGCGACTGCCTTGTGACCTGAAGTTTGAGATACCGCCAGGACAAGACACTGCGGGAGAGGACTACATCAGCAAACTTCGGCAGAGAATGGACGACATCCACGAACGAGTCCGGTTGAACATCCAGAGTGCCAGCGATAAAATGAAGAAGACCTATGACATCAAGGCCGACGCTGGAGGGTTTAAGGTTGATGACCTGGTTTGGCTGTACAACCCCAAACGTCGTCGTGGACTATCACCAAAGTTGCGGAACTCGTGGGAAGGCCCGTATAAAATCGTGAAAAGGATAAACGACCTTGTGTACCGAATCCATAAGCCACCCCGAGGGAAACCAAGGGTCGTCCATTTCAACAGGTTGGCCCCTTACGCTGGAAACCATGACCAAGTTCGCACCCTCAAGCCACCGGAGGATGATATGACGTTCGAGAAGTTTATGTCCTTGTATTCAAACGGGCAGAAAGTTCTACAAGGGGTTACTAGAGAGGAGTCACGAGACCTTTTCGAGGTGCCTGCTGACTACGCACTAGCGCACTGTGTGGCAGAAGATCTTCGAATGTCCAGGGGCATCGCCGTAGTGTTTTCCAAGAAATTTGGTCAACTCCAAACACTGCGGAGCAGAATCCAGAAGTTGGTGGGGTGCTACAGTTGAAGAAAGGCCAGAGAAACATCTACTACCTAGTTACCAAGAGGCATTCCCAAGATAAACCGTCCTATGAAGATGTCTGGAAGAGTCTCACCAAACTAAGAGATACTATGGTGGACCAGAATCTGGTGGATCTAGCAATTCCAAAATTGTCCTGTGGTACTGATGGGTTGGACTGGAGAGTCATAAGAAGTATGCTGGAGGCGATATTCAGATCCAGCGGCGTCAAGATTTTGGTTTGCTGTAACCCTCTTCCACGACCGGTCATGAAGACCGTGGAGTGTTACTTCCATCGAACTTCACGGTGCAAATATGGGGAGTCATGCAGATATCGTCACACTCCAAGGATGACATTTCGGGACGAAATGTCTTTAAGAAGGGGGCAATGTAACGAACCTAGGCCGGACCTGTCGCCTCACGCGTTGCCATCGACAACGATGATGTCATCCCCGGAGATATTCGAGAACAATCCAGTCGCGCTGCCGCGGAAAACAACGGTCAATATTGGAAACAATTGGAACATGCTGTTCGCCAACCGCCAGAATTGGAAACATCGAGAATTCTGTAACGGAGATAAATAGGCAGCCCTCAAGAGGGAGAGGCAGTCTCGGCGAGTCCATAACATCGAACGATACAGTGGCGTAGCTAGTAATATAAATTAGTTGTGAATTTAAGTTTGAAATAAATTAGTAAAACCAAGTTAAGTTTATTTACGTTACACTATGAAGGAAAAATAAATTTTCTGAAACGTGTAAGACGCGAAAACGGAACAAAAAACAGTCTAATGAAAATAATGTGTGTTAAGGAAATCGCATTGTTAACCTCAAAGAATTGCCACCATGTTTTGAGTTTGGAGAATGTGCTGAAAGAAAAATATTTAGGACTTGCATCAATTTTGAGTATCCGTTGTGATAAATGCGAAATTCACGAAGCGATGTATGATGTATAAATTTTGCAAAAATAAGTTCGTTTCATTAAGAGTCAGAATTATCAACATGCATGGAATCATATAAAATGTGTTTCAGAGCGACTTGAGAACGAAAGAATATCTTGTAATTTACCTAATTTAAGTGCTTTAAAAAATGTTATATCGTGGGATTTATTGAAAAAAATTGCTCAACAAAATAGAACATACGATTTTCTGAAACACATATATCACGATGAAGGAGAAGAAGCTGTGATTAATCATCTAACTGAAAAATTGGAGAATGGAAAACCTAGAGTTACTAAAAATAGGAAAGTATTAACTAAAATTATTAATGAATTAAAAATAAATGTTTAGTCAATCATGTGATTATTTAGATAATAGTTGAAAATTAATAATATTACATTCATTTTGTTTATATTTTTGTAGATTTATACGTTATATTTTATTAGCCTGTTAGAAATCTGAATCATTTTTGTTTATTTTTAAAAATATTCGAATTATGTTATACGTACAAATTTATAAATAAAATAAAGTTCATGCACTGTTGTTTGCCTTTCCTGTAAAACTACATTTTATTTTATATCTATTCCTATTTAATTGTTTAAATGCATAAGTATATATTAAAATTAAAATTTACATTATTTTTCATAAATATGTGCATTCCAAAACACAGTTCAATTCAAAACAGCAAGACCCTCGCGCCCTCGCTTATTTGAATCACGAGCGCTCCCTTAAGGCGTTGCCACGATTCTCAGCCTTCCCCTTCTTACACTTCTCATACGCAATAATTTAGAAACTTCTTATGGCAATAACTAAATAACTATATATCTACGCGTGTTAAATTTTTTCTATAAAATTTTTCACTTACCTTTTAATAATATACTAGTTTTTCAAAAAGATCTGAATGGAGGGTTTTAAGTTATGCCCTAAAATGTGATGTCCGCGGTAGCTCACTATAGAGATTACGTGTTAAACGTTGCAACTTTGAAGCCTTATATCTCTCTTTCAGTGTGGTAAATCATTCCAAAAAATCAATATGATACAGGTAATAATGTTAACTAAAAGTGGTATATAAATATAAACGCAATCTGATTGGAAGTGGATTTCACGACAACTACCTTGATAAAAACATAACTAAAAAGTTAAAAATGAAAATTATAAAAAACAAAAACGAGCTTTTATAGAAATGCAGTAAAAAGGTGAAATAATTTATTTCATTGTTTGATCTTTGTTATTCTTTGAGTAACAGATTCAAAAGCTTGCCGCGGAAACACAATAGGTAATCTTGCGCGGCAAGATTTTGAATCTGTTACTCACAGGATAACTTAGATCAAACAATGAAATAAATTGTTTTTTCTTTTTGAGTGCATTTGTATGAAAGCTTGTTTTTAATTTTTTTTATAATTTTTTAAATGCGCCCAGGCGGCCGTTTCTTGTTTTCTTTGTAATTACAGACCTCACTTGCTGATAATAAATCTTTCTCGTCGCTCGAAATTTCTACTGGCACTAGTCGCACCGAACCCTCCCAAATGCTGTCGAACTCAAATCTAAATCATGGTGTGGACGTACGCCAAACGCCTTCCAACGCCAAACTCCAACGGACAAATGCTCTTGGATTCGGTTGCTCGTCGTTGGAATCTCGGTCTGTACGCGGCTTTACAGAATGCTTGTCCATAATATAAGTGCATATCTGCAAATTCGTTACAAGTAAACTGTTCGGCTATTTCAAAAAACTTCAAAATATCCTCTACAATATAATACAAAATACAAACAAAATCGCATTTCAGTTTCTCAGTTTTCATCGAAACTATTTCTTTTTCATAGATGTTTTTTTAACATCTGTGGAAGAAATGAAACATGATTGATCACTGGATATTTTTCACCCCAAGTTCAGCTGTTTTTGTAGTTTATTTGTTTGCTTTTTCCTAGTATACATATTTCTTCCGATTTGAGTTTTTTCAGCTAAATTTATAATTCGTGTTGGAGATTTTCGCCTATTAAATCTATTCTCAGTGAAACTCCTCAACATTCAAGCTGTGGAAAATAATTTCAAATCTTGAGTTTCATGAAATAACCACAGTTCATGATTCAGATAACAGACCAACACGAACATGATTATTCCACACGTAAATTCAAAATATGGACTGAATTCGATATTTCATAATGTCAGTTCAAAAACGCCACGAACTTGAAATTTCATTTGAAAAAATATCTGCTTTCAAAATTGTGAATGAAACTTTCAAATAGGTTCTGTTCTTTTTGCTTAAGATTTTTTATTATCATCCCAGTTATAAATGTTGCTGAATTAACGTTATTTCGGCTTTGAAAATTTTTCATTTCAGATATTCATATCAAAATTCGTTTCTCCGATCGACTTTACACACGAGTACTTTTATTCAGAAAATTGTTCAAAAAATCTTGTTTTGTTGAAAAATATTGAAAAATCTCAGTCATTTCAAAGTTTTGGGGTGTCGACCATCTGGGGCAGTCCGTTCCTTAACTTTGTAGCAAACCAACTGAATCATGCATGAAAAGAGGAAGTCCTGGAACATCCTGTATAATTATTTCAAGCTTCTAAAAGGGGAATAGATCTGTGATGATCCACAGAAGACATAGATGCACAACAATTTTTCACCTACTAAAAGCGTTATTTCAAGAAGTTCTGAAATTGGTCAGTGATTGAGACTTTTCGGGTAATGTCCTCGCCTAAAAATATCTCCCAAACCCAAAAGAATGCGTGCTGATAAAGTCGCTGTATTAAGTATACTTATCTTTGAAATCAGTCGCTAAGCATTTCTTTTGCATATTTAAGTAGTATTGTTGGTAGTGTACTGGAATCTCTCACGCTATATGAAAAAACATAAAGTAATAGGTTCCCAACCCGGATTTTCTTTCTCGTATATTTAAATTATATATTAAATAAATGGCCTTTATTTGACTTGCCGGAGTTTAGCAAGGCTATTATTCTCTTCCACTCTCGTTCACGAACAAGGTTATTCAATAGAAATAAGACTGTGCAGGGATCCGACTTGCCATTAGAAATATGCTCATTTATGAGTGGATTATTGACATTGATTAACAACAAATTAATAATTTTATTTCAACTCAGCTGATTTTTGACCCCTTTAGTTGAAAAGAAAAACAATCTCTCAACTGAAAATTTAAATAATTATTTTTTTTCTACAATGGGCAAATCTACTATAAAAATGAAGCTGGTGTGTACTGATTTTGGCTCCTTTGCCTCATTGATCTATTTGAGTTCTCAATTGAGACTGGATAAAAGAATTCAATCGACTATCTGAATGAAAATGGAAAGATGTAGTAGTTCAACATCCAGCATCTGTCTAGTGATGGAGTTGTTGTTTCCTCTTAGATATTTCCAAAATATAGTTTTATTTTCATTGTAGATTGTCCCATTTTCGAAAAAATTATGTTTAATTGTGAATGTTTCCATTTTCCACAAGAATACTGTTGCGAAACGGGTTCGTAAATTGCAATCAAAAAGATTCCACTTTGAAAATACCGCACAACAACATACACAAAAACTCCTTATAGGTATGGAATGAATTCATTTTCAGCGTTATTATGTATTTGTTTGAAAAACCTGAAACAGGTCGATTTCTATTGTCGATTTGTCAATTTACAGTATGAAAATATTACCTACTTCTTGCACCCCCTCTGAATTATGAGCACCCCATCAAAAAATTTAATTGAGAAGGGGGTCGCGTGGCACCTTGTTCGAAAGGGATTTTCATTTTCTGTTCAGTAATAACAAGTTTCTCAAATTTGGTGCAATCATAACTGAGAAAATGTAAAATTTAGAATGAAGGAATTAATGTCACATAATATTTATGAAGTATTTTTCAATTTATTTTACAATTAAAATAAATGTTCAAAATGACCACCATTCACTTCTTGACAATCAGCAAGTTAATCTTGGAATTCACACACAACATTTTGTAGGACCTCAGGGGTTATGTTGTTAATTTCTTCCGTTATCCTAACTTTCAAATCTGCAATATTGTCTGGTCTATTGAAATATACTTTTGATTTTAAATAACCTCATAAGAAGGTATTTTCTTATCTGTTTTGCTAAACGTCAGGGAAAAGTCGTTCAAGACACCAAAAAATTATTCACAAAACCCACATAAATAAGTTCCTAACACACGTCAGTGTATTGAAAAATATTTGTATGTATTTGATTTAAATATGCCTCATTTATCCGAAACTCAGAGGATAGACATTTTAATTATGATTGAATGCGGTAATAAAACAAGAACTCAAAAGGAAGTTTGTGAAATGTTTAATAATAAATACCCTGGTCAACACGTCTCACAGTCTACAGTTAGCAAAATAGATACAAAATTTCGTGAAACTGGAGAAGTAAAAACTATTCAAAAACCAGGTCGAAATGTTAAATTGGATGAGGAAAAAAGTAAGATGTACTGTTAGCGATTGAGGAAAATCCGCATATGACAAGTAGACAACTTGCCGCCGACAATGATGTTAGTAAAACATCGATATTGAGAGCTGTACATAAAGAAAAATACCATTCTTATAAAGTTTAGTTGGTTCAGGAGTTAAATGAGGATGATCCTGATAGAAGGCAACAATTCTGAGAACTGATGATGGACAGAATGGAAGCAGATTTGCAGTTCATAAACAAAATTGTTTTTTCTGATGAAGCTACTTTTCATTTAAATGAAACGGTTAATTGACAAAACTGTAGACATTGGAGCAGATAAAATTCTCATTGGATGTGTGAGGCTCGCACACAATATCCTAAAAAAGTGGACGTTTGGGCTGGTATCATTAACAACAAAATTATTGGACCTTATTTTTTTAAAGGCACAGTTAATGTTGAGGTTTATCTAGATTTTTTGATGGACTTTTTTTAGCCTACATTAAAAATACTTTTTCCTGATGTAAAGGATCCAAATGCAATAGATAGATCAATTTGGTACCAACAAGACGGAGTCCACCGCATCACAAACGTATTGTCAGAGATTATTTCAACGAAGTTTTTCCCAATAGGTGGATTGGAAGACGTGGAACGATTGAATGGCCGCCTAGATCCTCTCGATTATGAGATTATTTGAAATCAAAAGTATATTTCAATAGACCAGACAATATTGCAGATTCAAAAGTTAGGATAACGGAAGAAATTAACAACATAAACCCTGAGGTCCTACAAAATGTTGTAAGAGAATTCCAAGATCGACTTGCTTATTGTCAAGAAGTGAATGGTGGTCATTTTGAACATTTTATTTAATTGTAAAATAAATTGAAAAATACTTCCTAAACATTATGTGACATTATTTCCTTCATTCTACGTAAAGTATCAAAATTTTACATTGTCAAAATAAATTTTCTCAGTTATGATTGCACCAAATTTGAAAAACTTAATACTGCTGAACAGAGAATGAAAATTCCTTTCAAACAAGGTACCACACGACCCCCCTTCTCATCTGAAATTTTTGAGGAGGTGCTCATAATTCAGAGGGAGTGCGAGAAGGGGGTAATATTTTCATACTGTAAATTGTCAAATTAAGAATAGAAATCGACCTGTTTCAGGGTTTTTCAAACAAATACATAATAACGCTAAAAATGAATTTATTCCATGCCTATGGACCGCACTGTATAGTACGGCGAATCCTCTACAAAAGTGGAGGTCTCTCGAGAATGATCTCGAATGTTCCATGACGTCATCGGTCAATGGCCGCTTCAATGTAAACAGCGTCTGTCTCGTTTATGACAAATAATGCAGGGGTAACAATACCTTTTGATGGGAGATGTTGAACGATTGGAAATAGTGACATAACATAAAATAATGTTATTCACCCGGAAATAGCGGCATGGATTCAGTACCGGCTTAACCACATAAAAAAGTGGAAATGATTTGTTGGAAAATATGAACAGAGGGTTCGTAAAATCACACGTGGAATCATCTGCGATAGAAAGATGAACTTTAGTCACTATCTTCCATCATTCAACGTAACCTTTTGGGAGGTATTCATGTTGAAAAGGGAAACATTCCCAATTGAATATTGAATAGAAAATTGAATTAATCTTCGATAAGAAAGAAGTTATTTTTTGTAATATCTGACAGAAAACATCTACTTCCCCGGCTAAATCCACGCTGGACATTGGACTACATCTGATAGATACTATAAAAGGGCCATATTTCAAAATCGAAAATCTAAGAGTGATTTTTTTATTTTAGTTGATAATTCTCGTAAACATGGAGCATGTGTGTGAGATAACGGCCTTTTGCATTGGTAGGTCCATAAAGGTCGGTTGACGGGAGGGCTCATTTTTCGAAATGCTACGAAGATATTATACACAACTCCGATAGTATGACAACAGGAATTATTCGAACTTTAGCTTTCCTTCTGTTCAGCATCTCATCTTGCGTTTGGGTGATTATTAACTCATCAGCTACATCCATTATTAATGCAGTCCTATCAGATTTCTTAATGGGCACTATGTCTGGTCAGTGATGTGTACATCTATCTGTTTTCATGGATATATCCATGCTCAAATTGATGGTTCTTTAGTACAGGAATCAGTACATATTAATATTAGTCTCTTAAAAGTTATTATTAGATGCAGTACCTTCCAGTCAGGTCTTTCTTCCGAAGCTTGACTCAATCGAATGGCACACTGGTTATATATATTCCCAATAACCAATCACCACAACCGTGGGTGACTGGAAAATATATTTATACATTTTCTTTAAATATTGATTTCATATGGGAACCTTCTAAACATTATCATCATGCCATACCTGGATATGTCGTCAACGTTTGAAAAAAAATAGGGTGTCTTTTATGAACCGTTTCAGCCTTTTTTTTAATTACTCAAAGTATACAACCTGAATTCACAGGGTAATTGGTTATAGAATTTGGCGGCATTGTATGGAAAGCTTCTTATGAGATATTTCGGTGTATTCGTTTTCAGAACTTTATGAGTCAAAGATAGTAGATGAAAATTTCGAAGATCGTTCAACCTCAGCCAGCCAGAGTCTTTGACTTCCGCACTCATGTGATCGAATTTTCGGATGCCGAAAGAAAAGCGAATGCAAGAGTTTTGTATTATCTGAAGTCGAATCTAGTCAATCTTCAGGAGAGCAGGGCCATAAATGACATTGCAGTAAGACAACTTGGACGTAATTAATGTTTCGCATAAAGTGAGCTTCAGGTGTTTAGACATCATGTGTCTATTAGGATAGAGCTGCCTAAGAACGTTGAAGGAGGATTGACAAAGATGGTTCAATGTTTGGTGAATCTCAGTTCGGAATCAAACCACAAACCTAAGTTTTTGCTTTCATTCAGTAAAAGCAGTACATTTTTCCCTATTCATTCTTCTAGGATCTCTGCCACATTGCGACATTTTGGTATGGATCTTCATATCCGACAAAAACGTGGGTCTCGATCCAACGAGTGCCTCTATAGTGAAAACCACTTAATAGAATGTTCCCAAACCTGTCTGCGGAGTTTGAAGGGTAATCTTGATATCCGTTTCCCCTCTCTTTTTGGACATAATTTGTTTCAGCTGGAGCCAAAACTCGACCACAAATATAGTCGTTGGGTGTTGGTCGAAGAACACTTTATCAGGCTTGTTGACCTATATACGCCTGATGGTGTTGAATGAGTTGTTCCAATATATTCGGCATTTCTACACAATGATAAGAATTAGGTTCTATTCATATCGCCTACCTGAGCATGATCCTTTTTTAAATCTAATAAGTACTTCATAATAACCGTACACTGACAATCGTACTATGTTAAATCCAAGTTCATACCTAACTATGGACCTTTAAAGATCTTCGTATGCCACATTGCAATGCGACAATCATCGTAATTAAATTCAAGTTTTAACTTAGAAGTAATTGCATAATTGCAACTGTGTTATATTCTACTTCTGTGTTCTACAGATATATACTATCTCTCAATGCCAATGATAATATTCCTCTAACATCCCTCTCATCCTACTCTGAACCACCACATCTGCCCCATCTTATTAACTTCTCCACTCATAAACTGTTTTTGTATAATTACTGTACTTCCTTATCTAATGTAAATACAATTCCCAAAAATATTGTCACCGCACTCTTAGTCGACACTCATAAAATTCAAGAGTGTACTTATTATATAATATATATTAGTCTCAATTGTTCTATTGCTCTTGAAACATATAAGAATGTATTTAAAAGTGTATTCTATTATATAAACTATACTAGACCCTACTGTATAAGATATATTCAAATGTATTAATTTAATTTAATTTAGTTTCAACCCGCACAAGAATTTTTAAATTCTTTTTGGGTATCTCATTTATTGTACAATCTCTCTATGTATTACTATGAAAATTGTCCTCTGTACAATAAAATTACTATTACTATTACTACATAACGAACTCAATATCTCTGAACTTGGCGTATCGTAGATGGTTATAGAGCTCGTCCAATATTGAAACGACCACTTTAGCCTTTCCCTACCTAACAACCAATTTTTCTCGAAGATGCCCGAACTGTGGCTATTAATAGAAATCCATAGGCGTTCCAAATTATTTGGTATAGGCGATACACAAGACGTAGTTTTTGGCGGACGAGTTTTGTGATTATGGTCCGATTCGAATCAAAATTGGTATGTGGGGGTTTTCGGGGTCGGAAATTATGAATTTTTTGTCAAAGTTGAATAAATAACTGCACTACCTATTTATTAATCGAACAAATCTAACCTTTCAATCGCTGCATGCCAAGACACTGGTGAAGATTCGCCGTAGCATAAGCTGCCACAGCAAATCGTGTCCACTCGTGTTTTCTCCCTCTCTTCCTACCAAACGGTCGTTCCAATATTGGACGAGCTCTACAACACTTGTTATGACGTTGAATATAGGCTAAGACCGCATACAGTATCGGAAACATTCTATCTGGGGTATAGACAGAAATCTACACGAGCAACAAGGAACGCAATGATATGATAATACCACATAAACAAGAGAGACGCACTGCTGTGCGCCCCTCCTGTTACCCCATCCGACGCATCAACTGACCACGTGGCAATGCGACACAGCGCACAGCTTGCCGAGCCGTGGTTGCGAAAACACCAGATCGTGACAATTATTACCTTTTGAAACATGCCGCCTATTTACACAACCGCAGAGAAAGTACAATAGATTCGGCTATTGTTTGGCCCAAAATGGTGGTTTGTTCGAACATTTAATAAAATAATTCCGTACGCAAAATATTTAATTTTCTTGTAAATATTTTTTTTCTCTCCATTCAAGAAATAATTGTTTTTCTGTTCGAAATAAGTTTTTTGTATTAATAACGTTCTTTTTTATTTACCTCAAACAAACTTCGAGTCGCAGATTTTTCCAACTCTCATGGGAATTGAGGAATGACGCAAAGAATAAATGGGACAATCGGAGGATTACGTTGTAACATTGTAACAAGTAGTGTATAAATGAAAAAAGTAACGATTGGTATAGAAAATGACGTACAGTTTAACCCCTCGAGATAGTGGACTTATCCATTTTCTCTTAATTTATCTGTACTTCTACAAAATATATCCAGCTCTGTCAGCTCTGAGTTTCTTCGTGCCCGTAACCATGCCTTCTTGTATGAAAAGTGTAACAATGATTTGACAAATACCATACATTTGCAATTCCATTCCAATATTTTTCTAGTATGCTTACCTTGAATGAATTCCACTAATGGAAAATTGAGCCCTTTTGTTCTCGTTCTAGTAATTGAATTTAATTGCAATTCGTGCTTGACGCCTGATCAGTCATTTCACAAAGTAATTATTGAAAGAATTCAATTTCAAATCATTTTTGATACGATCACGTTTTCTACCTTTATCCATAGATATAATCTTTTTTATATCGAATACTTCGAATTAATGATGTCAACTCAATTTCTGAAATGAAAACATTGTAATCCTACAAAAAACCCCTGAATTGAAATTCTACAAAAAGAGAAAAACTCATTCCAAAAAGTTTGTTAATCCTCCAACAACGATTGTTCAAAACTATAAAAAAAATAAATAAAAAAAGAATATTGCTCAATCAGCTTGAAAAAAAATATAGTTGATCTGCACCTACAGGCAACTAATATGATGTGTCGAGAATATGTAAACCACATCTCACAACTCATAGTTACCCATAAAATCATCATCTGTGGCGATCTAAATGTTGATTTTACGGACGGGAATGATTATAACTTCAAAATATTGAAAAATCTTATGGATTCTTATGGACTTATGTGAATGGCATAATATGTTAGCATCATCAACAAGAATATGTACTCACAGAAATAACGAAACTTTATTTAGTGGAATTGATTACATTACTACCAACTTGGATCCCAACCATGGTACCCAATCGATATTTAATCCTAACTTATCGAATCTTCTGCCGATCTTACAACTACAACAACATCATCTACCTAAAATAAAAAAGTCCATTAGCTACCATCGAAAAATAAAAAAAACACCACTTATTCCGATATAATATTGCACTGAATAATATGGGACAGAATTAAATCGCCATCCATCGCCATCCATCAATTTTGAAATATTTATATTCGTATAAAAATCCTATGACGCGGCATGTCCACTAATGCCTAACAATAACCTCAGGCTAAGTGGTAGACCAACGAGTTAAAAGATGAAAAAATCAAGAATCCCGCATACCTTTTTTTCTCGAAGCAGCCACGAGCGAGGAAATGGAAACAATAATACGCAACCTGAAGAATACATTGTCATCATGTCCAGATAGTGTGCTAGTAAAAGTTTCAGAAGAAGATTGTGATAGTGTAGCTGATCCCTCACAACTCATATGAACATATGCAATGTGAAAGGTGGATTTCGATATACATTAAAATGGTGATAAGTCATACATTGACAATTATAGACCATCATTCTCCTCTGTATTTTTCGAAGACTGATATATTTACAGACTAATGGAGTTCTTGGACAAATACAATATATTGGTATTATCCCAACATGGATTCAGGGCAGAAAGGTCCAACGAAACCGCAACCACTCCTTTGCAGACTTCCTATATGAAGGAATTGACGAAGGAAAATATTTTGACATGAATCTTCTCCGATCTGTCGAAAGCATTCGGCTCTGTTGATAATGGCCTCCAAATTGTATAATTATGGTATTCGCGGGAATGTATGAAATTCATTATTGAATCAGTCACTACTGGGGAAGCCCAAGGCTAAGTTGTTGGTCCACTCATGTTTCTTCTTTTTCTTAATAATCTTCCGTTAAACATCAGTAAACATTTTCATCTGATCAATGTTGCTGATGATACCTCTCTGGGACTAGCCGAATAGCTATTGAACTAGCAATAGAGGAAATGGTAACATACTGCAACTCCAACAAACTTATATTGACTTTAACAAAAACATGGAATTACATAATGAATTTCTTCAGTTGCATCCTTCTTCAAAGTTTCTTGCTGTGACAAATGATGAATCATTTCTGTATTTGCCAGCCACCAATTTGGTTTGGTTACCTATAAAAATGTATCAATATTACATTTATGTTTAACGTCCCCGGCACGCTTTTTGTATATATTGGGACCATGGAAAGTAACATTTAGATTTACGTGGCCATCCACCTAATCTAAAAATGACGTGGACGAAGTATTTAAACACTTTCATAATACAGTTTTCATCACAAACGCACTCTCAAAGTAATAAACTAGGTATAAAGATCATATTTTTGATATACGTCGGTGTGTGATTTTCAAATAATAATCAGGAACGGTTGCGGCTTATCCCCACACCACAAACACAATTTTGTAGAAACGGCTTGATGAATTTGTAAATAGGCAGAATGTTGGGCAGAGCAAGTTTGCTAAACAAAGCGACCTAACAAATTTTGAAGCTTTCATCTTTGAATATGACAGAAGATTCGGATAAAGGATATTCAGAAGTACAACTTAACAAAAAAGTGTGACTAATGATTCCCTTACCACCACGCTGGAGGATCCAACTCAGGTCGAACACTTAGTATCTCCAACACTTATTGTCAATTCAAATTATATTGAAAAATGCAGAAACGCCTAACCAATGGTTTAGAAATAAGAAGAAATTCAACAAACCACAAGTAAATAATGGAAATGATCAAACACCTAAACAATGTATTTTTTCAATAACTTAAGAGAAGAAATATATTCTCTAAAAAATAGAGGAGAACAGTTTAGGTGAGGGAGACTCTCTTTTCATCAAAAATAAACAAAACTTAACTTGTTTTTATTACAAACTACCCCTACTAAACTCAAAGAAGAACTTCAATAATGTCAGAAACCTGGTTAAATTTCAGATAGAGATCTGGGATACGCAATACAATATATTCAGATGTGACAGAGACTCAACTGGTAAAAAAAACGTGGTGATCGGGTCAAAAATTCCTATAAACTCTGGTATCAGAGCTAATGTAACAGAGTATGGCAACTCCCCAATTATTTTTGGATGCGTTTACATTCCGCCATCAACTCTATATCAGTTATTGTGAAACTGTTGACTACAATATCCTTGATGCTAGATGGGATAATGATAACTTGGGTTGATTGTCAGCATAATTCACCTACTTTAATATTATTGAATTATTTCAATTACTCATTTCTCTATCAATCGAATCTCATTCCTGATAGTAGAAATATGTTCATAGATCTATTTTTTTCAAACTGATCATAACACAAATTACTGGCAACGCAATCGAATATAA
Source organism: Gonioctena quinquepunctata (assembly GCA_018342105.1). NCBI lineage: Eukaryota > Metazoa > Arthropoda > Insecta > Coleoptera > Chrysomelidae > Gonioctena > Gonioctena quinquepunctata. The sequence continues at coordinate 498,424 of JAFIRS010000385.1, read as the reverse complement.
TGAATATTTTTATAAATTCAAACATGCTGACTATGATCTTATAAATGAATTGTATGGACTGACATATACTCAGTTCTTACTAAGTTATCAATTAATTCCTTTGAAAGAGTATAACCATGAAATTTTTCCCCATGGTTCAGTCCTCAGTTAGAAAGAAAATAATATGTATCACAGACTTTCAAACAATATGGTCTAGATAAAGATTATACTAACCTTTCAAACTTAGTAACTAAGTATTTTGGATATAACACTATTAATAAAATCGAATACCTGAATGAAATCTATTACGGTTGGCTGCAATGGTGCTGATATATTAAATTTTCTGGATAACTTTTTTTAGCAGTTTACTCAAATGATGACCATAAAAATGTTACGCTTAAATTCAATTTTGTTAGAACCATTGATATAACTGAATGTAGAATCCGTATCACTGATGTGTTTGATCGTATTGCAAGTTTACATTCTAAATTATCTTTTGGTAATGATGGTATCTTCATATTTCATCAAAAACTATAACAAATCTTATTCACACTTTATTCACTATATCTCTGGAAATGGATGTTTTTCCCGATTTCTGGAAACACTAATTTTCAAATCAGAAAAACAAGATAATATTGAAAACTCTAGAGCAATCTGCATGCAATCAAAAATTCCAAATATGTTGGTCTATTTTGTAACTAAAAAATGTATCTTGGATCTGCAAGAATATAACAATGATCAAGAACATGGTCTTATTCAGGGGAGGTCAACAACTTATTATTGTATCAGAATTATATTCCCTCAAAAATTCGAAATTTCTAAAGCCTTTGATAGATTCAACCATGATATATATTCGCACTTGGTGTCAATGGACAGTTACTTAGTTAAATCATTAGTTTCCTCAAAATCAATGTGTGAAAGTGGCTGGATATATACCACAAGGCTCACATTCTGGACCACTTCTCTTTAACCTATTCATCAATTACTAGCTGTTACCCGTGACTTCGTCCGCGTAGAATTTGTATTTTTCCTGTTTTTTTTTGTGTTATTCCATCTAGCTTATACCCGCTTCCCATTATCGCGTTTACCCGTTTTCTGTTATCCCGTTTCCCGTTATCCCGTTATCCCATCATACCGTTATTTCGTTATCCCGTTATCCCGTTACCCAGTTATCCCTCTATTCCGTTTCTCGTTATCCGGTTTCCCGTTATTCCGTTATGTCGTTTCCGTTCCCGTCTAATCATGGGCTTTCGAACACACAAAATTTCATCAAAATCGGTCTAGTAGTTTTTGCGAGATGCTCGAACAAACAAACAAATACACAATTTCTCTTCCGACCTAATTTACAAATATTGAGATTTCAAACTTGAAACCAATTTTTATCAAAATTAATTATAGCCTGTGTTACCCAGGAATAGTATAGCTTTTCATCAGTGATTTTTTTCAAATCGGTTCAGTAGTTCCAGAGATTACCCCCTACATACGAACAAACAAACATATTTTACCTCTTATAATATTAGTGTAGATATAGATCTTTCAATCAGAAAATTTCAATTTCTATTAATAGATAATCGCCCAAAGTTTTTTTTCTGTTTATTTAACGTCAGCCTATTTCTGCCTTGCCCAAAGTTACGTCTTCTCATTACATAACGCCAGCCTTTCAAAGATCACTAGTTCCCTGGTGTGTCACCTCAATAAGATGGACTGCCAAAAAGTGTCTTGTTATATATTTTTGACGTATAAAAACATTCATGAACTTCTTCTATGAAATCGTTGCTAATGAATCGCCGAATGCATATACAATGTTGGATTTCAGGACATGTATAACACAATGATAATATTGTATTGTCCATATGTTAGATCTATTCTCGAATATGGGACTAGTTTCTGGTCTCTACACTATGTGTACTATGTCCGACAAACTGAAAGAGTTCCAGAAATTGTTTTGAGATGTGATGCTTATGAATTGGATTTAGCTAGAAGAATATGAGTATCCAATACCTTTCTCACAGATGTTTCACCGACATAATATTCCTGCAAAATCTGTTGTTTTTGTGAATTGAGTTATCCGTGATTAGATAATTATGTAAATAAATAATGTATACCTAAATGAAACTAGATAAATAAGAATGAAATTATGATTTATAGTCAAGAATAGAGAACAAGTGCAAAAAATTATATACTCATTATGATGTGTACAGCATGAACTGTCGAATGCTTCAATCATAATGAGTGCAACGAATATAATATGTTTACTCATATTACATACATGATCAGCTTCTGTTATAGACTTCATAAAAATATAAACTATCATGGTGGCGTTCTAGAAATTGGAAATTTTCAAATATGGTTGTGAAGTGTGAGCGTATATTTTGAGAAATTAAGACCGCTATATAAAGTCCTTTATTCCGTAGGGGATCTGGTCTACAGGATTGAGTCCTTTTAGATAGATAAATTATTTATTTTGCATGAAGTGCGAATTTAAACAATTTTCGCCAACAAACGGCATCGACAGTTATCAGAAGAGTTTTCGAGTAACAAATTTTTATAAATATTGCTTCACGAAAAGTCGTTCCAGAAAAAGTTCTTAACTATTATCATTCAAATAGCAACCGGCTCTTTTATTTTATTCTCTGAAAAACCCAGTTACTCGTGATTTTTTTAAATCTGATAGGTACAGAAACTACAAGATTGTTTCATCATTATTGTTCTCAAACTAAGTTCTTCAACGAAAATGTATTTGAAACCGAAATGCAAAACAGCTTGTATATTTGATTATTTTCGGATTTTTCAGAATAATCGGATTATTCTAATTTTTCAAGAAATGAAAAGAGTATATCGTAATCCGAAAAATAATATCCAAACTTTAGGCTCTTTCAAATAATCATTGGAAATGTGACCCTGCCGGTGAAACCGAAAGTGGTAATTATCGAAATGAGTTGAGAAACTACGCCAAATCCTTATTGAAATATTCCTCCCAAATTTTCGTTTACTGACGAATATTTTTTCCGCTGTCCATTCTCAGTTGTTATATTCGTTATTCTGAGAAAATACATGCAGAGCAGATGTAGTATATAGTAATAGCTTTTCGAGTATAATTTTTTCATACTGATCTTTCGGAATAGAATCTAGATCGATAGAAACACAATTACAAATATCGTCAATTCACATTTTTTGCAAATGACAAAGCACAAAATGTAACGGTCAATATTCAAATGAATGTTATTGATGGATACGAACGAAAATGAAATATCAGAAGGCGTCGACCCACCCTCTCCAGACACTTAATGGAGAATTTTCAATCGTAACACCTTATTCGAACTGGTAAAGTTTTATTGCCCTTGAATAGTCGAAATCGACAATCGACACACCCCGTATACGCCCAATCCGACAGATTCATTTTTAAGCAAGCTTACTTTTTAATTTATTATTTATCTTATAAAAAAAATTAAAGGTTCTTTCCACTCTTAAGATCGCTCAGACCGATAGAAGATCATTAAAGAATATATTACATGCTGAGAGCGTACTTCACAGCGAGCGCGATGCTCGAGAAAATAAGTGCTTTACTTTGTGACAAAGAAGCGTATCAAGGGAATATTGCGAAGGGAATTTCTTTCGTTTATGAGGCTTACGAGGCGTGGGCGTGATACAAGAATATTTCAACTAACTTCCATTTGTGGTTAGTGAAAGTTATGCTGTTATTTGGTACCGTTCTGGGTCTATTTATCATATTATGCTCCGCTAGTTTTGATTTGAGATATTGTATTGTTGCTTCGATTCATTCGACATGAATTCAGATCAGTTTTCGTAGATTCGATTCATTGACATTGAAATGATTGGCGCTTGTAAATTATGAGTGTTGATTACCTGAAATACTAGTTCTATACCAGTTGCGGCTTCACCCACCTCTCTTTTGTCGCCTTTTGGAACATATATGACTAAAAGGAGTTTTTCCCTTCGTAACCACTTCAAAAATCAAATTTTATTTAGGTATTTCAACACCAGAACCAAGTTGCAGTATATAGGAACATTTTAAAAACCCTAATTTTTCCTTTAGTAGGTTCTACACTATGGTAGAACTAATTCCAGAAAGTTCTTAGCCTCAATGGTTTTATTGTTCATTGATACGTCAGCCTTTTTTTATTTTGCCGATATAGCAGCCCAAAATTATGTATGCCATCGAATCGATTCGAACCACACTGGAAGTATTCTAGAAGGGCCGAATCTGAGCTGTTGTGGCGTGAAATAATTAGCACGGAAAAGGAAGACAAGTTTTTGTGAAGCTGATTCCGCGATGGTACTAATATTCACCCCAAATATAGATATTGACATTGTATGCTGATTAATTCATTATAGTAGACAAATTATTTGAGATAAAACCTTCCAAGAATTCTTACTTATTTATAGTTGAAATTAGAATTTTGATTTTAGTAAAAGTTGAATGTTACAGACTTTTATACCTTATTGGGTTATGATTATGAATAACGTTAAACATATTTCTTTATTCGAAGTATAGTTGAAATTAACCGTAATATTTTTACTTTTACATGTTAAGTCAACTTGAATATATAAATATTATTATTTTCTAGATGTTAACTATGTTCAAAAATATGTAATTTTTGTATTTATATTTATTGCTTTAAATGACAAGTCGGAGAAGATTAAAACAGGTAAAAGTCCTAATTACATTCGGCCATTTTAGGTAAAATTCCATGTGACGCATCACATAGTAATGGGCAAATTAATGACTTCATTCATTTTGTCAAAAGCATATTTGTTGGAAGGGTAAACATTCTCAATTGATAATGTTTCCGTTTTCTAATACCTCCCAAGAGGAAGATAGTGATTGAAGATTATCTTGCAGTCGCAGTTGATTCCACATCTGATTTTATGAATACCTTGCTCATAACTTCAAACAAATTATAATAATTGGTTTTTCCAAGAGGGGCCTTTCCATAACACAAACGAGAGGTTAGTTTGCTTTTAGCTTTGACAGTGTGAATAATGAAAATATTGTTACAAAAACCCTGCGGAATTCCAGGAATGGGGCGACTGACTGGTTCAGGTCACGCTGGGCTTTTCCCATCGAATGATCTCGATGTTTTCAAGAACCCCTCGAAGATTCTAGATGCCAAGGAGGATATATAAGTCAGGCGTACCGCCTGAGGAGAAATTCATTCAAGTAGTAGTAATTCATATTAGCGAGTTCAAGGTGAATGTTTATTTAGTGCAGTACGGTACGCGGTACATTTTAGTAGTAAACTGTGATTGAGTATTTTATTGTCAGAGTGCAATACTGTGTTGTGATTTCGAAGTGCAATAAACAAACTAAAATTAATCGAGTATTTTATTTTTTAAATGTACTATAAAAATACTTGATGGTGAGAAAAAATGAAATATATCAATTTAAAAATGTTTACTCACTTTCTGCGGGATGCATTCAAATAAGATATATATATATATATATATATATATATATATATATATATATATATATATATATATATATATATATATATATATATATATATATATATATATATATATATATATATATATGTATGTGGTGAATTAGTGACTCTAGTCTCTAGTCAGAATTAGTTGATTCTATTTGGGGTTGCAGTCAGGTATAGGGCTGATTGGGATAACTCTTTGGTATCCGTCAAGCTTTCAGTAATCTTCATTGCCTTCCTCAGAACGGTTACAATGGTATGGATTACATTATGAAAAGATATATTGTTTGTCTACTTACTAACGTGAGATTGATGTAAAATTAGCACATTAAATGAACAGAAATTCATGAAAGATGAAAAAAAAATTGACAATGACAACTTCTTTTGTAATCAATTCAGAATCAAGGCGAAAAATTTTGATCATAGGGTGATATATCTTTTCTTTCATTTCTTTTCTAGCAAATAAGTATAGATTTGCGTAAGATTGTTTGAATCAGTTCTTTTTTTCATTGATTCCTTATAATTTTTTATGTGAACCATCTCTAGAAATATTCTTTTGTTTTCATTGGTCTCGTTATCAAGAATTTCTGTATTATCCATCCGATGATCTCTTTTATTCACATGTTCAGAAAGAGCACATTAATTAACATTACGTTTACAGTCGCTCTTATGGGATATGATACGACTGTTAAGGTTTCTTGATGTTTGACCGACATACGTTTTAGAACAGTCTCTACAAGGTTTTCTATAAACAACATTAGATTTTTGTTTATTTTCAATCGAACTTTTCACTTTTGTGTGTAATTTTGATATGGTTTCAACATTTTTCTTTGCGATTTTGATATTTTTATTTTTCCATACATTTATTAGTATTAGAGTGAGTTCGTGGACATGGGGAAGAGATCTAAATATAGATGTTCCCATTTCTTCTGTTCTGGAATTTTGTTCGTATTTTGAAGGGATTAAAAAGTTTCTTTGGTTGAAAAGTAATTTATTGATATATAACAACTATGGAATTTTTTATCAAAGAACAAATCACGATTTAATGTCAATCTAATATCATAGTAACATACAGATAATAATAATAAAAAAGTCTACGGTTTAATGCCAACCCACCACAAAAAAAATCTGTGGGATATTATTTTATTTTTGAATTGCATGTGTGACGAATTCGAGGGCTTGTAATCAACAGTTGCCATATGTTTATTGATTGTTTCCAGATATCCATATTTGTTCATAATATATTTATTGCAACTGTCAACATTTCGGATTAAAAAAATGCTCCGTAATAAGGATGCGAAACTCTAATCGAAATATTTTCTTTTCCTCATGATATTGAATGATTATAAACACATTACTCATTGATCGCATAATTATCCGATATTTTCTCGAAATAGAATTACAGCATAAATCATTAATGTAAATTTCACGGAATAATTCGCAGCATTAATTTCTCAGTATGATTAGCGATAACGTTTCAAATCAGCATAAAGTAACGATAAACCCATATGATTGACTACCATTTTGGATGAAAAAAATTAATGCAACCTGTTAATATTACTTATTCATGTAACCTGTTAATATTACTTATTCACATCGAGCATTACAAATAAATTAATTCAATTAATATGAAAAATACAATGAGAAACATAAACTCTGCCTTTAAATTTCCTAAATTATTTATTGTTGAATCCAATTTTCCTCTCGGACAATCAATCCATGGTTGAAATTCTTCTAAACGGAAATTAACATTGAAAACTTCAGCAAGAATCATCGGTAACTCGTAGTATACCTGAACCTTCAATACTAACACAAAATATACGTTTATTTTCTAAACAGGATAAATCCCAATTACAAGACAGTATAGAAATTTCAGTTGAGAGATACAAGTACAAATAAGTAATAGGCTATAGGTACAAAAAGAATGGGTACAGATTAAACAATGGTATGATGCAGGTGGATACAAATGCAGGTATGGGTTAATGGTTTTGGTTTATTTTTGCCGTTAGGATTGTGAACATGGAGTTGATTGTTTACTATACATTATTTGTTCAACTTTGTTTTCGAAAGAACCAATCGGTTCATTGTGAATATCTATTCCAGAACAGACTTCAGTTGCTGTTTTGCATATTGCGTACAATGAAGACTTCATAAGTATGTTAATGTTAGGTTTTGGTAGGTGAAAACACAGTCCGTAAGATTGTTTAAGAGTTTGTAGAGGAATAAGCAAGCACAGTATGATCAAATGAGCAAATTGTTGTCATAACCTCGAAGGGAATTGAGCCCATCCAGCTTGAATGACACATCTTTCATGAAGAATATTTGCACTGCCTCATTGATCAATGTGGCATTTGTACAGTGGGGACCATATCAGAGAGCAATATTCCAACCTTGATTTTACAAAAGCGTTATATAAGGCAATGAAGCAGTCCTTATTGAGAAAGTCTTTGCATGTTCGGAAAATGAGTCCTGTCATTTTCTTAGCGGAAGAAGTTATTTTGTTATAGTGATTGAAAGAATTGAGTTTGGGGTTGAATTCAATCCCAAGATCTTTGTTTTGTTGGTTACGCTCTAATGCGATATTGTTAATTCAGTAAGAAAACTCGATGTTTGACTTTTTCAGGGGATATGTGTTGGATTTGAAGTTTTGGATGTTCAGTGGAAGTTTGTTTTCAATACACCAAAGGTGGAGATTATGAACATCGTTTTGTAATGTAAGACAATCATTAATTCGATTCTTCTAAAAAAGAAACATCTACGAACATCAGTAGTTCGCTGGAAATGTTGTTCCCAATGTCGTTTATGAAGATACAAGATAAGAGGGGGGCTAGATTGTTGCCTTGGGGAGCTCCGCTATAAACTTATGGGATTCGTGGCCTCTAAATTCGACAAAGAGTATAGATTTTGCAGGTACGACTGAAATAGATAAATGAGTTGAGAGTCAAAACCATGCTGATTGAGTTTGCTCAGTATTATTTGATGATCTAGCTTGTCCGATGCTTTTGAAAAGTCGGTGTAGATGGTGTCCAATTGAGAGTGATTGTCGAAGGCGTTGCTTACTGATTGGGTGAAACACATGAGGTTCGTAACGGTAGATCGTTTGCTCATGAAACCGTGTTGGTCAAGTGAGATTAAGTTTTTCACGTTAGGGTATATTGTGTGATGAAGACATATCTCGAAACCTTTTGTAAAGTTGGAGAGAAGTGTGATAGGTCGGTAATTAGCAACATTATTGATTGCCCCAGATTGGAAAATTGGGCATATTTTGGCAATTTTCCATCTATCTGGAAAACATCCCGTTTTCAATGCTAGATTGAAAATGGACTGGAGTGGTTTGGCTAGGATTGCAGCGCAGTCTCTAACTAGAAAGCTTGGGATTGAGTCGTATCCAGATGTGTGTTTGGCTTTTAGTACTTCTATTTCAGAGAAGTATTTAAAAGAGATTGTTGGATAGTTTGTTGGTGAATTTAATATATTGTCTGCAGCGTCTCAGGTGGGGTAATAGACACTTTAGAAAAACTCAGCAAAAGCATTTACCATACTGGATGGATCGCTTAGTTCGATATCGTTGAAATATACGATACCGGGAATTCTTGAGGTTCTCTTCTTGTTTTGAAAGTTTGACAAAAAATTGGATGGATTGGCATTAGCCGTTCTCGGCTGCAGATCTGTACTGATCGTAAGCAATAGATATTTTGGTTTTTATGGATTTTCTAAGCTTTTTGAAATGTTGCTTGTCGTCCCCAGAGTGATATTTTCAAATTTCTTAAATAGTTCGTGTTTTAGTTTTATTTCGTATATGATTTCTTTGTTGAACCAAGGAGGGTATTTGCTTGTGAAGTTGGTACGTGTGGGGACCCATAGATCTAGTATTGAGTAGATAATAGAGTAGAAGGCTGAGTGTTGGTCTAGACACGACCAGTCGGTGTTGAGGTTGGCGGAATATAGTGCGGGAAAATTAGCTTTGCAAAAATTATAATTTGTGCTATACTTGTATGATATTGTCCCACTGGTTTTGGAAAATGCTATAGCGAGATGTAGAGCTGAATGGTATCCATCTTCCGGGACAAAGGGTAGATCATCACGGCAAGTGGTGCATTCCAAGTCTTGCAGGCTCCCCGATTAGTTTAGAACTGAATTGAACTGATTTAAGTCATAGGATACGTGTGCAAAATTTTTCGAAGGTTTTTGAAATGTTGCTTGTCGTCGTCAGAGTGATGTTTTTCAATTTTCTTAAATAGTTTGTGTTTTAGTTTTTTTAATTCGTTTATGATTTCTTTGTTGAACCAAAGACGGTATTTGCTTGTGAAATTGGTACGTATGGGGACCCATAGATCTACTATTAAGTAGATAATAGAGTAGAAGGTTTCTAACGCTGAGTGTTCAGGAAAATTTGTTTGTGAAAATTATAATTTGTGCTATACTTGTATGATATTGTCACACTGGTTTTGTGAAATGCTATAGCGAGATGTAGAGCTGTATGGTATCCATCTTCCGGGACAAAGGGTAGATCATCATGGAAATTGGTGCATTCCAGGTTCGAAAAAATTTAGTCTAGCAGACGCCCTGATTGGTTTAGAACTGAATTGAAGTGATCTTAATACGTGTGCAAAATTTCACATGATTTTGACGTATGGAAGTGGGGGAAAATACATTCCAAAGATTCCGTTACATACAAGTGAAGCTAATGAAGCGTGTGTAGAAAAGCTGTAGTAAATACTGCTTGTATAAGAAATAAATATATAAATGATTACCATTGAAATGAAATATAATATGTCAGTATATAGGAGTATAAATAGGGGATGAAAACATGAGAATGAGTTGAAAATAATATGTTTGAATTACGGGACTGTGAATAAATATGTATAATATGAGACTATAGATAAAAAATGGAGATAAAATAATACTGCATGCGCATGTTTGTGTTATGTCGGCTTTGTTGATTGTCTTTCATTAGATTATTATTCACAGTTTTGACGTTGGTTCAAAAGTTTCATCGCATTTAGGAAACAAGTATCATAGTTCGTGAAAGTCACAATCAATGATAGTCACAATCAGTGCCGCACGATTTATATAGTTTAAACGCAAAATAAGTATGTAACATTTTTTATCTGTTATTTACTAATATATGAACAAAATACCTTACGTTACACATCTAACTAGTAAAGATGTTTGTCTTTTCAGTGCAGTCGAATGAAAGTTTCTCTTCAAAAATATTTTTTATTTAAAAATTAAGGTTCTCGAAACGTCTTTGATTCGCCATCTCGGATTCATGAGTATTGATGATAAACATTATTTTCAACCCCAAAAATGTATATGATCTCTTTCGAACACATTCTGATTATACATCACAAAACGCTTTCGCCATATTAGCACTGCCATTGAGAAATGTTGAATTTTGAGGAGAAGCTCAAACTCACCGACACGAAAAACCAATTTCGAATAGATTCTGGCAAAAAATTACCATATCAGTCTCTATCTTGAAGTTTTCATCAAATAACACTACTTAAATGTTTGAAGTGTACAATACTTGATGGAAATTATTATTAAATTCCAAGCCAATTGTATGAGTGGAAATTCGTCAAATTTTAATCGCAAAATTTACAGAGATGTGGAACTAACTAACTAATAAATTTGAAATCTTATTCCCAGAAATTCCGAACTCACGAAATAATTATTATTTAAAAACATTTCCATTCTATCTCTACCAGAAAAATTATCTTAAACAAATCAGATTATATGGGATACGTTCCGTTTCGAAAGTTGGTTACCATCGTCCGTATAGTATATCCATTTTCATGAAGACTGGCTATATGCTGTGGTGTCACACAATCAAACAATTGCAAAAGTAACACCTTCACCACTCTTACTCACTTCACACGTATATGCGCATTTCGATAACTAAGTTATTATCATCAGTAGGTACACAGTGTACTTAAATGAATTTAAGTAGTTCTTATCTTACCTAGTTCAGATATGTATCTTACCTGGTTTTTGTTTCTACATTTCTGCCATAAATTCCATCATCAAGGTCTGAACATTGAAATTCCAAAATTTATTTTCTACTGATTTTGCTCTTGCCTTCGCAGGCAAAAGGCGATATGCCACTATGAATCACACATTAATACTATTTGAAATTAAGACAAAAAACTATAAAAATAACAAAGAACAACAATTGATATCTCAGGTGCATTTTTTTTTTTGGTTATCGCTACCGACGTCTAATAAGGTATTCAAATTGACGCCCACCATTCCTCAAAAACATTTTTGCTCTAAAATTGGTATGTTTGTGGCAATTTTGAAGCATTCGGGGAGTTATAGCCATGCATGCTCGTCTTATTGAAGCTTTCAACTCTTCCATATTCTCCAAAGTTGAACTGAACACTTTCTCCTTGATGAAACCCCATATCAAATAATCAAGAAGAGTGAGGTCGGGTGAACGCGGTGGCCATTTAATAGGACCGTTGTTTCCTATCGTTGTTAATGGAATGGTCCTATCGAGAAATCTTCCACAAACTCTTGTGTGATGCGGTGGTGCTCCATTATGTTGGAAATATTCGTATTTCCTTAGGACATTCAGGGGCAAATCTTCCAAAAAATCGCCTAGAATCTCCGATAGGTATCCAAAACACCAACCCAGACCTTAATACTGAACCTCTCTTGAAAATTAGTGGATCTATGTAAATTAGCATTCTCCTGGCGCCAGTGATAATAAATATTCCTGTTTAACCATCCATTATTTGTAAACCGAAATTCGTCGCACCATAAAATGTTACTACAAATTTTATCATCTTGTCGAAAATGTCTCAGTAGTCATGTGCAAAATTCTTAATGTAGTCTGTTAAACGCAAATGATGTACTTTTCAGACTCTGTATGTTTTTTCAAAATTTGTCTTGTTGACGAATGCGATATACTGATATTTCTCGCTATCTCTCTAAGAGATACTTCCTCATTCTGATTGTTCTTGAATCCCGATTTAAACTATCATTTTACTATGTGTAACATGAAACTTTAAAAAAACTTACCTAAAACATCGATTTTATTATCACCACCATTTCCAATAATAGGGCAACTTTTATTCTTAGATTTCACAAATGAACCTCTCGTAAACTTCTTTCAATACGTTGAAAAATCCTGGCATTGGGCTGACGACGTTCGGGATACATTTCTTGATACATAGCCAGAGATCTGGTGCTATTTCTCAAACACCTCGAATACACGAACAACATATCCACTTTCTCATCATTAGAAAACTCCATAGTTTTTGGTTCAACGTGTAAATAATCCACCCTTCAGATTTGAATTCGTCAATTTGTAATCTGTCATTCACTTTCTTTTATTCCATGGCTCACTACATACTTCATGAAGTTTGAAACTTTCCGTTTTCATTTGAAATAGGTTCGTTTGGGAATACGTATAGGACTCAAAGACAGACAAAAGAATTGCCTATTTCCTAAGAATGGACACACAAGAAAAATGCTTCTCGGCTCTTTGACATAAAAAAACGTATAAAGTAAATGTATCAATCGTTGTTTCTTGTTATTCCTCTGCTTTTTCCTCTTCATCACATTGGATTTGATTTCAAGTTTGAATATTCATTCAAGGTAGATTTATTTTAAATTTTATTCTCTCAACTTAAGTCAAATACCCTTTCAAATACGAACAAAAATAAAATCAGGACCGTATCCGGAGGGGAGGATTTTCATTCTTCGGACCTTGATGATGGAATTTATGGGCAGAAATGTAGAAACAAAAACCAGGTAAGATACATATCTGAACTCGGTAAGATAAGAAAAAATTGTGTTGAGGGTGGCCCCCGAAGAACGAAACGTCGTATTGGAAATCAAAGCACAGCATATCGAAGCAAATTCAAAACAGAAGAAAGTTTTTTGAACACATTTCCATATTCCTAAAAATAGAGGCGCCAGCGAAAAGAAAAGAAAACGGGTCATCGTTTCATTGCTTACTAAAATAGGCAACTTTTGTCTAATTTAACCAACTTCGTATCATTTAACGTTTTCGAGATGCCAATAGTGGTACGACATAAAAAATACGGACTGTATATAAAACGACAAAATTCATCCGGCACATTGGCCGCCACCTTCTATGTTTCGAAATTGTGAACTCAAATGCATACTACGCTACCTCAAAAATTTCCAGATATCGATTTTGATGCGAATAAAAATATTAATGACAGAATTCGTCGGCAATTTTAAATTTTCTTCGTTAAAATTTCGAATAGTATTGTCACGTACCGGAAACCATCTGAGTATGGCATATTTCAATCTGGTATGTGAAAGTAAGTGTAATTCGAGTTGCAAGATTATAACCTTATACAAAGTTAAAAGTGAACTTTATATAAAGTATGTAAAAAAACTGTATTTAAATAAGGCTCGAACGTGTATGTTTAAATATTTTCTCTTGTCAGATGGGTTCAAAGATGAGCTGAATTTATTTATTCGATGAAATCAGTTGTATTGGAGGAAAAATAAATGCTTTTCATTGTAATAGTACCAAATTATGATAAAATAAACGAAAAGCGCTTCAATAAAGTAAGTAACAGCTTATCAAAAATCAAAACATTGCAAAGAACACGATTCCTGGGTTCGAAGCGTGCTATAGTTCAACCTAGAAACAGATTCGTGCTCGATTACAAGTATTGCAGAACAAACATAAGTGAGCTTCCTAAAGAAGGATTAACATATTTTATTCCTGTGTTTAATATGTAATAAATACCGAACAGCGATTGTAATGTCTGTATTGGCTTGTATTGAATGATCATTCGAAAAACATACTACTTTACGATCATTCTCAATGTATGCAGAGAAAAATGCCTTTTCAATCAACACACATGCCTTCTCGTCGAACGATTAATTCTATGCTGATCATTTATTTTCTTGTAAGTCGTTTGTTCCTAACACTGATAATATACCTATAGATAAATATAACTCCTAACCCCATTTCGCATTCTCATCGTTACTCATTCCGGTACATTTCCCACGAAGATCGAAGGTCCCAAAAAATCCAAATAGCTTTCAGATCGTAAGAAAATCAGTTATACCTATGACAGTTCCATAATAGATATAGATTTCTTAAGAATTACACTTTGCTGGGACGATTGCAAACAAATTTACATATATACCATTGCCTTTTTTCATTACTGTACTTGATGGCTGGAATTAATGCATTTTCAGGGAATAAAATATTGTCATATGTTAGAGATTCAGGTGAATGTTGCCCCATACTTTTAAGCCCAGGGTTAAGCAGACATTATTGTTTATCATGTTTGATTCGTTCGAATGTTATTGAACCCAAAGTTGTGACACGATTTTTTCTGGCAGTGCTAGAATCGATCAGATTCGCAATTATAAATTATTGTTTATCTTGTTTGATTCGTTCGAATGTTATTGAACCCAAAGTTGTGATACGATTTTCATTAGATAAGATATACAGTGCGTTCATAAAGTGTGGAAACGCTCTATTATCTTACGAGTTAATCATTTTCGGAAGTGAAGCTCAGACAGGTCGATTTTGAATTTTAGTTTTTCACCTTTTGAAAAAAAAACACCACCTTACAAGATATGACGTCATCGATATTTTTTTCAAATTGAAAGGGTATATTTTCATATCAAAATTTGAAAGTCCATATTTTTCTGAGTTCAACCAAACCACATTCTTCATATGTAACACTTCAAGTTACAGTATACTGATTGTAAAGAAAACCAGTGTTCATATTTTTTTTTTCATTATTTATTTTGCAAAGAAAACCTGAGAATTACTCAGTAGTTAGTACGAGTATATTGCCAAACTTGAGTGGGCTATGAAAACATCTGAAAGCCCTTAGCTACCAATTTTACCAATTACAGTTACCATTGCATATGTCAGTATTGAATTGATTTGTTGTGTAGCATGTCGATTTATAAGGCCTTTCTGAAAAATATTACCCTAAAAGAAATTATTTGAAATTACGATGGTGCTGTCAGAAAACAGCGAAGAGAAATTTTGATGATCTTGGGTTACGGTGATCGTAAAAAAAGTATGGCCGAAGTATGCGACATCTTTAATGAAAAATATCCTGATCGAGAACCAATAAGCAAATCGACGGTAAGCAAAATATTACATAAATTTAATGAGATTGGCAATGTTAGGGATGAGCCTAAGAGTGGCAGGGCTACCGTTGCCGAAGACACTCAATTGATTGTATTACTTGGAATTGAAGAAAATCCTAATTGTTCAATTACAACTTTATCTGACAATAATGAGATCTATCGTGGTGCTGTGCAGAAAAATCTAAGAAAAGCCAAATTACATCCATATAAAGTTAAACTAATACATGAACTCAACGAAAACTACTTCGATAGATGCACGGAGTTTTTTGAAATTATGCAAGAAGTGCGTAATCAAAATAATGGCTTTCAATTTAATGTCTTATATTCCGACGAATCAACTTTTTGTATAAACGGTACCGTGAATACGCAAAATTGTCTTTATTGGGCAACAGAAAATCCCGATTGGACCATGGAAGCGTATACCCAATATCCCCAAAAAGTAACTGTGTGGGCTGGGATTCTTAGGAATACCATTGTAGGACCATATTTTTTTTACGGTACTGTGACGGGTGAAAATTATTTGGAAATATTACAAACTTATGTAGTTCCGTATTTAACTATAACATTTCCAGACATTAATCAACCTGGTCGAATAGTTTCTACTATTTGATTCCATCAGGATGGAGCAGGTCCACATTATGCTCGAGTGGTTAGGGATTTTCTCAATGAAACCTTTCCCAATCGCTGAATTGGACGACGCGGTCAGATTGAAGGGCCTGCTAGGTCCCCAGATTTAACTCCCATAGACTTTTTTCTCTGGGGTCACTTAAAAAGTAAAGTGTACATAAATCGACCTACCAATTTGGAAGACCTTAATGAGATAATTCGAACTGAAATTCAACGAATTACAACCAGAGATATTGTCAAACGTAACCCAAGAATTCATGAGACGTCTTGGATATTGTCAACTAATCCAAAGAGCTCAGTTCGAGCATTTGTTGTGAATTTATTTATTTATTTTTACTACTTACTTATGATATTTTCATTGCAAAATAAATAATTAAATGAATGTTAGTCAGTATACTGTAACTTGAAGTGTAACATATGACGTATGTGGTATGGTTGAACTCATAAAAATATAGGCATTAAATTTTTTATATAAAAATATACCCTCTCAATTAAAAAAAATATCGATGACGTCATATCTTGTAAGGTTGGTGGGGGGGGGGGGAAACTATTAAAAAAAAGGTAGAAAATTAAAACACAAAATTTACCTCCGAAAATGATTAAACTCGTAAGATAATGGAGCGTTTCCACACTTTATGAACGCACTGTATAATAAGTGTTGCCACAATATAGAAAAAAACTTATATAGGTAAGTATAGGTGTAAGTGTAGTTGCTGTAAATATTCATTATGTGAATAAAGTTTGGATCTCTTAAAGCTACCAACCGCCTTTAGGCCATTGTAACCATACAGTTATGAAAATATCATTATGTTCATGGCGATTTAAAATGCCAAACTGTATTGTCCGTTGATTTACACTCCACAACAAAAAACCCTAATGAACTCTCACAATTGAATAACTCAATCCAAATTCACTACTAATATACCGTGCACGTCAATGTACTTGTTTCTTATCCAATTCACTTCTTATATCGGTCATTATCACCTAGAAAATTCTCGATGGCTGTTTCTCGATTCTCGTGGGTATTGTGTTGGGTCGAGTGCTTTTCATCCTATATATCAATCAAATTGAATCTGTGGTAACGAATTCTCACCACTCTGCCTATGCCGATGATTTATCACTAATAATAATCTGTCTCTGACAATGATTCGCTCAATGCTAAAGGCACTGATTTGTTGATGAGAGTATCAGATTTTTCCAATCTATATTTCAACACCGAAAAAAAATTGAGATTTTGAGATTCCATAATCGTCAGAAAGAAATTGAAGACCTTGATTTTGTTGTTAATCCGACAATTTTAACTAATATTCACCAAAAACGAAAAATACGTACTATCGCACAGATTTCATCCACCGATACTTGTAAGCCCCTTTTCAAATTGTTTGAAATGTTGTCACCCTTGTGTATACATTTTTGAGATGTCTTTACATGTATTTAAAGAAGTGTCATCATTTCTAATAAGAAATGACATTCATTGTCATAAAAAGCATTCCATCCATATTCCATTTGCCAAAGTGAAAATAGCATATATATATATTAGTTTCTTGACCACATATATATATTATATTATAATATATATATATATATATATATATATATATATATAAATATATATATATATATATATATATGAAAGGGAGGAATATATCGAGGGGACTGTTAAACAAAATGGAAGAAATTTAATGGACATAGCCCTCAAAGAGGAGTGTTAACCGTAGACACGTGTTTCGGGCTCTCGGCCCTCATCAGTACGGTGAAGAAGTGCAAGGATGAACAACACTTGTTAGAAAACGACAAATCAACGGAGTCAACAAACAGAAGCCAGCCGCACATTTGTGGTTTCGGTTAGCAGACCCAGCATTCCAGGGCAACAACCAACGTCACCACGGAGGCAGCTATAGCTACCTGCGTGACATCCGAGACCAGGATTATAGAGATGAAAGGGAGGAACATATCGAAAATGGAAGAAATTTAATGGAAATAGCCCTCAAAGAGAAGTGTCAACCGTAGACACGTGTTTCGGGCTCTCGGCCCTCATCAGTACGGTGAAGAAGTGCAAGGATGAACAACACTTAATTTATCGTTTTCTACCAAGGTTGTTCATCCTTGCACTTCTTCACCGTACTGATGAGGCCGAGAGCCGAAACACGTGTCTACGGTTAACTACTATCATTTCTTCAGGTATTATAATTTATATATATATATATATATATATATATATATATATTGTTAGTTGTTTATTTTCTTGAACCACTATATATGTTGCTTTTTTTCCTTTCTTGGACAGTTGAACTAGATTTTAAACTTTTCATGTTAATCGTTGACAAACTGTTTTTGCCTATATTTTAGTCTGACCCATTGAAAAAGGCCAGAACATAAATAACATGAAATAACAACCTCTGCTATTTAAATGAACCTTATGTCCAAGAAAGGAAATATATATATATATATAATATATATATATATATATATATATATATATATATGCATATTTATATACATTGGTTGCACTTGTCAATTGATTTACAGCCTAAATTTTTATAATTTTAAGCACTGACAATTATTATTATTATTAAACTCCCCAATGCATCTATACTATCATAAAACACGAGAGTGGATGGATGAGTCTCAATTTCGAGTGTGAAGTATAAATTCAAAGATTTATATGATTTGAATAGGTTATTTGATCAATTAATATCTTTTTAATCCAAATGATCCTGTTATAATATTACAAATTATAGAAATACGTGTAAATCTTGAACCAACTTTTCATTGTAGGAAGAAGAAAAAGTGTCTAATTTTTTAAATCCGCTTTTCCAAATGTTAATTCATTCGGAAGTATTTCATTATCATTACAATTTTTATTTCGACTTGAATTCAGAAGAACTGATAACCAATGGACATTTGACTCTACGATACTAATATATATAACAAGATGAAATTTACTATAATTTTAAAGATTTTCATCCGGATTAGCATCATAAGAGGTACATTAACACTTATTAAAAATGCAACAACTATAAATATTCTTCGATCCTACCTTAATGGCGTGCCAAATGTTGTCCTAATACCATAAACGATGGATTTAATCATTATTTCGTTGCCGCCTGATTTCACTCATTTTAATAGAACAATAAATCATTCAGATATCTACATATATTCACTGAAAAGCCGTAAAAGCTAATAACCATGTTTGAATGAAATAATAGCTCGATAAGTCACACACATCAATAATCATTTTCATTGTTTGTATTATCTACGCTTTACAACTGATTTCATTTGCTTGCAACCATTAAATTCAAACTCCTGATAAGTTTTAAGAGCACATAATGGTTTTATTGCCCAAGGGTTTGAGGTCTAGTAATAAATTCTTAGGTTCTCCTTAATTCTACATAAAACATGACACTCCCGGAAGGGTCAGATGGAGTTTTACTATAAATAGTTTCTTCCTTTTCATCATTACATAATACAAATTATATTCAGTCGTTTGTAAATGATATTAACAAAAATTATTCACGCACATCTTATTACAATACAATTTCAAAATAATGTTGGAAAGAGAAACATTCTCAATTGAATATTGAATAGAACGATTTTTTTGTGAATAGAAAAATCCACGATAAAAATATTTTCAAACAAATAAATTCAAAACAATATTTCATCAAAATATTTTCGTCCCAGCAATCCATTTGAGGAATGGTACCCAATATAGAGGCAACACGTTCTTTCACTTGCTAGGCTAAACCTTTGGGTATGTTAATCTTTGAATTTAGGGTAATGTAAAATTTTCTTCTCAATTCCTCCTACACAAGTTGCATCTCATCCCAAGGTCATCAAACTTGAAAGCTGGAAATCTGATTGGACATCTGAAGATTCTTGAAAATATTCCCCTAGAACCCAGGTACACGACTTCGAAGTGCATTATGAACTGGCCATACAACCACCATATATGCACAACGAACAGAACAGAACAGAAAGGGATGCACCAGTTTGGTATACTGATGGATCCAAGATGGACGAAAGGGCTGGAGTGGGAGTAATGGGTCCTAGTTTTAGACTCTCGGAACCCCTAGGCAAAGCCCCCACAATTTTTGAAGGGAAAATCCATGCTATTGAAATTTGCGCCCAAGAATGCCTTGCAAGGAACTACAGAGGGGTAAAAATCTATATCCTTTCAGACATCCAAGCAGCACTAAAAGCTCTAAAGGCTCACACTTGTGAGTCTAGACTGACTTGGGACTGCAAACTATCCCTGAGACAACTGGCTGCGAATAATCAAGTCTCTCTGATGTGGGTGCCAGATCACAGGGGGAACAAGGGTAAAGAGGAAGCTGACGGTATTGCCAATGAAGGGGCAAACACTCAATTTCCTGGCCCAGAACCCTTCTGTGGTCTCTCCAAAGCCCACATTGAGGAAGAGCTTTGGCACTGGAAAGCCGACCAAATCAAAACTCACTGGAATAAGGTTCCAGGACAAAGACAAGCGAAAAGACTTCTGAGCATATCGCTAATGAAAACTAAACAGCTTCTCGAGTTGGACAGGAAAGACTTGAAATACTTGTTACTGCGAGAACTCCGCTGAAACTGCAGAACACCTGCTTTGCGACTGTCAAGCGCTATTTTGCAAAAGGCTCAAATTCTTCGAAGGGGTTTCATTACCGCCTCAGACATTAGGAACTTAGCTCGTAGGAAACTGATACACTTCGCAAGGAGTTTCGGAATCCCTGGTCTTGATTAGGTGAAGTTTCTACGGCTTCAACAAAATTATTTTGAATGTACCATCACGCTCAGGTGTTTCTGCAAGATGAATCCCATGAAATATTGCAGTTATTCTATTCACCGTCGGCTCTACAGATCCCGATTAGTTCCAAAACAGTAGATACTTTCTCTTAATGTTACTTCACCATAAATGCTTATTAATTGATCGTGATCAGGATGAATTATGTATTTTCTTCCTTATTTATGTTTTTTCCTTCAGATGTTTCCAATCACTTAAAGTAGAATGTTATATATGCATGTACCTATGTGTGTGAATATATGTCTGTATGTGTATACTGGTATATATTGGTTATTTTTATATGTATGGGTATATAAAACTGTAAACTAGTGATAACGATGTATGTCTTGTTATTGGGATTTATTCCTGTTTAGACATTAAAAACTTTTTTTTCATCGGAGAGCTATGGTGAGATAACGTATCTGCTTTTTCAAGCTAGAAACTTTAAAATAAAGAGCAACACCACTATAGAAAATTATCGGAATCCAAGGAAAACAGAATGGGAAGCCTGCAAGGCAGACCTAGCTCGCAACCTTCCGGGATCACAAGGACCCATAAGTACAAACAGGGACCTAGAGCTGGCAGTGGAGGAGCAATTCAATGACACAGTCATTCATCTCTGCGTTCAACAACAATTGTCCCCTAATCACAAGGAATTCCACCAGGAACGTGCCCTGGTGGAATGCCGAACTTGCAAGACTAAAGAGGCAAACGAATAAAAAATTCAACAGTGCCAAGAGAACTGGAAGGTGGGATGACTTCAAGAACACCTTGACCAGCTACAGAAAGAGAGACTCCTGGAAGAGGTTCTGTGAGGAGATATAAAGTACTCAAGAGTGTGCCAGACTCCAAAGAATCCTCTCCAAGAACAAACATCAAGAAATACACTCCCTTAAAAATTAACAAGTGGGTAGAGCGGAGGTAAAGGGGACATAGAGACTCCAAAACTCAACAAGTGAGTTCCACCCTACCTCTATAGTGTCCGTGAAGGACACCCCCAAAAACAAACTAGAAACAGGCGCGTGCTGGCCCACCAGGATACCGGAAGCTTCCCGGTGGGCCTTTATAAAGTTGCCTCGAAAGCCCCTACGAGTTGACTTACTCCCGGTACGAGTATTATAACCGCATCATTTGTTTACGTTCTTGTCTATAATCTCGCACTTATTTTGGTTTATTTCTGTTTACAGGGTTGAAGGTGTTTTTAAAAAACATTTCTTTTGGTTCATACCATTGCATAATTTTGTTAAAAAAATTAATATGAAAAAATTGATATTTTCGGTCATGAAAAACGTCAGCTTAAAAGGGAGGATGAACTGCAACGCGCGGTATCTGGTATATTCAACCTAAGTGATTTGTGGAAAACTAAGAAACATAGCGAAAAAAATGCGAACCACGAAAGCTCCCAAGGGAGTGGTGGGGCCCTATAACGGTATATTTTCTCGGCCACCCAATTCGCCCCAGCACGTGCCTGGCTAAAAAGGGCTACGGTGGCCCAGATAATCCTGAAGAATGTGGAACACAAATTAGTGAGCCTATTCGCAAGCAACTCTGAAGGAAGAATCACCCATAAGAGTTCCATTATCTTTCCTGGAGAGCTGGAAGTAATGTTTTGACTTTCATATATTAGCTCATATATTTTTTTTGTCATGAAAGATTCCCACAAATTTTTGTTCAAGTTGACATCATGAGAAATGAGTTGGGTATCACATAAGTTTGAGGAAAATTTCAGAGTTACTTGGAAATCTGCCTAAGTGCTTCCTGATATTTCCATGTAATCTGAATGGAATCAAAAGAAAGATGTATAACCAGCACACAAGGATATACTTTCTTGGAAGTAGAATATATGTGATCTGATCTTATGTCTAACTCATCACACCTCTTACGATGCATATGTGTCCTGTACCTGTACCAACATTCATGCTGCCCAGTGTGTTCTTCAGTTTGAAGGCATCAAGCCTTGCCTCACCTTGTACCACCAAGTGAAGGGAGTCAAGTCAGTTTCGAGTCCAGTTTAACCCCGAGATATTTGACCTATACCTTAGTCTGTAGAGTTTCTCATCGAAGTCTTCTAGTTCCTATGCCTTCTAGTTTCCGTCTCCGAGTAAATGTTAGTATAGTGGCTTTTTGAGTCCCTCCAAGTCCGTCCATCTAGTTACCAAGTTCAGTCTTCAGGACCACTGTGTCGTCGGAGAACCTAAGGGGTTCGTGTCCTTGTTTTTTCAGAGACCCTAGTAGTCCATCGATAAGCAGGTTCCATAGAACTGAAGAAAGTACTCCCCCCTGACTCCATCCTCTGGCTGCCCGAGCTACTTCGGTCTCCTCCATTAAAGTTGTGTGAATCATCCTGTTTCATGGCATTGAGTCAATCCAGTTTTTCGAGCCTTATCTGTTCTCTCTCTCTCTCTCCTCTCTCTGAGAGATCTGATGAAAGAGTCTACAGAAATATCGTTGAAAGGAAGGCCTTTCAGTAGCACTTCTTTGTTTTCTAGCGTTTATGGGGTGCTCATTCTGTTGAGCAATCGATTCTGTTGGCGTTTGGTATTTCTACCACTGCCCCATCTCTTATATGCCTATCCTCCTGCTTCTCTACAGTCTTCAGGCCAAAGGACCTGAGATTATTCTTCTTATGAACTTTGCCATTTTCTGTCCGGTTTTCCAGGTTTTGTTATGACAATTACCCTAATATTCAAGATTGCCTCTGAGTATTCCACAGAGCAAAGCTCATAATCTATGTAGAAATAATGGTAGATAATTACTGAATTTCTACAGTACTTCTACTTATCCATCGATGATCCGGAAGATATTTTTTAAATTATGTTTCCTACAATCATTATTGCATTGAGTCAATGTTCGCGATTAAATCATTGTGTTAAGAGGTTTGTCTTCTTGCAGATGCCAAGAACAACAACCTGAATATCCAGACTACACGTGTCCAGTTTTTTTGGACCCTCGTGCTTTAGAACCGTAAGTTTTTCACTTTTTCAGGATAGTTTTCGAGATATCTCCATTAAGAATATTCTCTGTTTCATGAGACTGAAAAACAAATTCACGTGTCTCTCAGTTCTAACAGATCAAACGTGTATGATTTCATCAATTATTGAACACTAAACGGTTATCAGAAGTCAAATGTATTTCATGATAGCCTGCAGGTCTGAGCGCGTTGATATACCCTTAAAAATATCGGTAACTGAAGCTAACATGGACAAGTCCATTAAAATTGAACATTACAGAAAATAAATAGAAACAATTATGGAAAATAGACAGAAAACATAAACTGATATATTTATCACATATAAGAGAAAAATATAATAGTCTTTTGTCTTTTTTGTGATGGAATGAAAAACGAACACAATTTGTTGTTGAGTTGTGGCTTCGAATGTGAAACACGATGAAGATCTTTTTAATTTGGAGCTCAAATTCGTATAACGTTTCTACTGATATCTTTTTTGTTTCAGGCGTTAAGTGGGTTCCTGATGATGATGACACAAAATGGGAAACTTTTGTACATATCGGATAATGCTGCTGAGTACCTGGGCCATTCCATGGTGAGTGTTTTACAGGTGAGCGAGCTTTTTGAGCTTTTATGCTGAAGAGTGAGCTTGATTCATCATTTTATTTAACATTCACCAAATTACTGAATAGAATTTTATGAAGTGTACTTTATGATGATTATTCGTGGAGAAAGAAAAGTGTAATAGCAAAATTAATCTATTGATATTTAAAAATATGTTTTGTTTTAGTGAACAGTAATTTCACCAAAGATTCCAATATTACTAAAACAGACCTTTTTGAAAGAAAGTATAATCTATTTTGAAAATTTCCGAAGAATTTGGAATATTTAATAATCCATAATTGACTGGTATTCCACGCCAGGATCTGAAAAATAAAGATTAGAGTAAGTGCGCCATATATGGACTACCATAAGGATTTTCTCAAATAAAACTCCGAATTTTAAAGTGTAATCAGCCTTATTTATTTTGAACAGTTCGATAATTATTTGGTACAAAAAACGATTGCCGAGTCCTCGAAGGGTTGGTGTAATCTGAGCCCCGATGATAGCAAGTTAGAAATGTGTAATTCTATTCAGTTCAAAACATGAATACATATATGTTCTGTAACCATGAAGTGTTTCCCCTCAAAATTTCTTAACGTTATGTTCAGCAACATTCAATAATTATCTCCTTTCCTGTGTCCTAAGAATTCAGGCTTTCATGCTATAACCCTATATAATTTTACGTCCTTATTAATACGTTGGAGTAGCTTATTATTTCAAGCACACGATACTTCCAAAAAAATGTAGCACTACCTCTCAAAGGCTTTCAGTTGTTTTAAATCCAAACCTCGAAACCATGTAACCAAACTGAAAATACACATGAGGCTAGTTAAGGTCTCCTCTGTGGTTTTCCTTTTATTTTCATGAAAAAGTGAGAAGATCGAGATTGTGTCATTGCGTACAATGGCTTCTGAAGCGTTATCCCAATTTTTCTGGCCTGGCAGCTCAAATATGTAACTATCTATTTGCTCTAGATCTTTTTGGATTACTTCACTGCATTAAATATCCTGCAGGTCTTCGATGACATCGGCTTATTGCAGATTGTCGGTTTTCCGTGTATTAATAACATATATTGTCATCGGGGTTTCTTTTAATATTTTACCTAACATATTTCACACCCCCCATCCGGTTCTTAATTTGTTCTAATTATTAATCAATTGCTTTGGTTTATCTATGAAATGGCCAAGTATCAAGCAGATATGTGCAAGGGTTTTAAATATTCCAATTTTAACAGAGTACACACAGACCACATCCAAAATAAACTCTTGCACACCCGTGAATGGCGAGTGAATAATGCCATTTTATAACGAATTAGAGTGGTTGAAAATCTGTTCTTTGTATAATTCGACAAAATTTTGGGTAGTGCCTCCCGCTTAAGTTTCAGGTCACCTGCTCAGAGAAAAACTTCGGAAATTGCCGAATGCAATAAACATTCAACTCGACATTTGAATAAGGTAGAATGTTGAACTGATTGTGTGGTAAATGTACACATTGCAGGCTGCCTGACAGATATTCAATTTCAAAGTGAAGAAAACAACTAACCTTGTTATATCCAAACTGGGATGAAGTCAGAACTAGTTGACTTCATACTCTGCTTTGGCATAATTATCACTTGTATTTTTTATTTAGCGTATTGGCTTACATGTATTTAGTTCTTGAGAGAAATATCACTTGTAAGATACGAACAACACAAACAGTATTGAAAAGGGAAACATTCGCAATTGAATATTGTTTTGAAAAATAATATCACGACCATTGTAGTGATTCAGACATTCGGAACACGTGAATTGAACACTGCTGCCAAGCAAGATTCTCGCATGCACGGTTTACAAAGCTGTCTACGAACGAAAGTTTGTTAGATTCTACTAGTGTTTTCTGATTGACTGGTGAATGAAATACCTTAATCAACAACTAATTAGAAAACACTACGCGTTGTGCACGAGAATTAATTTAAACATTATTGTCTTTGTCTATTAAAAAATTTGCCATTCTATAAAAAAAATATTTATAGTATATTAATACATCTAGTACGAAAACGCCCTCACAGTCTTTGGCGACTTCAGAATCCAACCAGAATTGAAATTTATTACTTCATTCATAAATGCGACGAGTGATTCATCTTGTCTTCTACTTTTCAAAATACGCACGGAACAGCTCGGTGTTTAGTTTTAAGAGCCAGCAAAAGACAAAGACAATAGTAATCAAATTGATCAATCAATCAATCAAATTCACATCGTGTACTGTTTTCTGATTGGTTGATAATTAGGATCTTTCATTCAGCAGCCAATCAGAAAACACCAGTAGAATCTAACAAACTTTCGTTTGTAGACAGCTTGGTAAACCGTGCATGCCAGAATCTTGCTTGGTAACAGTGTTCGTGATATTATTTTTGAAAACAATATTCAATTGCGAATGTTTTAATATTGTTTGTGTCGTTTGTTTCTTACAAGTGACTGTGATAATTATGATAAGTGTCTCAAAGCAGAGTATGAAGTCAACTAGTTCTGACTTTATCACCAGTTTAGATATAACAAGGTTAGTTGTTTTCTTCAATTTGAAATTGAATATATATCTCAGGCAGCATGCAATGTATACATTTACCACACAATCAGTTCAACAATCTATATTATTCAAATGTCGAGTTAAATGTTTATTACATTCGGCAATTGCCAAAGTTTTCCTCTGAGTAGGTCAACTGAAATTAGGCGGGTGGCGCTACCCAAAATTTTGTCGATTTTCACAAAGAATAAAACATGTTTTCAATTTTTTTTTTCAGTTCAGATTTTTAACCACTGTAATTTGTTATATAATGGCATTATACACTCGTCATTCACGAGTGTGCAAGAGGTTAGATTACACCCTGTGTATATGTCTTCGTATAAGATTATACTGATGAATCTCATTTCATTCCTGCTCCAAAGATGCAAAATATTCAAGCTTGGACACCCGGTATATTCATTCTCCTGATGATGCCGCTAGGGAATCCTTTAGTCTGACTCTGATGACCGTTGTTCCGGATTTATATCTGTGACTGTGTGGCTCTAGACCGACTCATTTCATGTCATCAACGTCGATGACTATGCGTTTTTCGACTTATTATTATGTTGACTACTCCACCCACCGTCAAACGCGCCATACAAAACATCACTACTTATGAAATACGACAGAAATATTACAGATATCTGTGATTCCATTTAACAATGTTTAGAAAGGAATCATTCTTGGCAAATCTGTTGAATTATACAACATTTGCCCTGTTTATTAATTGTATTGCCACGCTTTTTCCCGGAATATTGAAAAAATAATATAATATGGACAAAAGCGGGGTGTAAAGGTTGGTTTTCCATCATCCAGCAATTTTCATAGAAAGACACGTGGTATTTTCAGATCCAAATTACCACAACGCACTAACGAATCTGTACAAATTTACTAATTTGCCCTTCTTGGACAAATAACTGATATTTTTTACTTCTAGGAGGAGAGAAAACCCAATCAAATTGAAAGTAATTCACCTATAATATGAAATATACATGTCTTTAATTATAATATAACAAAAAGTATAATCACTGTAAAATCGGCATATATCAATGAAACAACCGAGAAACTTGTATTTGAAATTCGAGATTGGTGGCGAAGAGTATCACTCATACTTTTTCATGTTATACCCTTCACGTATTACAATCGATAATATTGATATTTGACGGAGAATCATATTTGGATACATTTAATACTGGCCCAAATATGATACAACAATTTTCCTAAGGTTTGTTGCTCAGTGTACTTGCAGATGGTACTTAGAAAATCTCCTTTTTTATGAGATCGCAACATTTTTTAAACTTGTAGGAGTAACGTTCTGGGACATCTTGCCATACTTGTATTTATTATTACCAATCCATATCAGGTAGGTATAAATAAAATCACTCTTTCGGTTCTTCAACTTTTCCTCGTATGCTGATGGAAATCATTTGATATATTTTCCCCTATTTCTGAGTCCCGACCTCATTAAAAAGAAAACTAGGAATCTGCCCTTCTCCTGGTTTACTACTATACAGTGCTCGTCTAAAGTCCGTCCCCCCCCCCTACTATTTTTTGAACCACCTGGTAAATCGCAACGAAATTGGAGGGCTTAAATAGGAGATAAAAACCTACTTTTTCATGACAAAATCACTGCTAAAAGTTTTAAAATGGCGGCTAAGCGCCATCTTCAATAATTTTTTAAAATAGAACACCCCGTATATTATTCCATTTTTGAAATCTGCTCATAATTCTCAAAGTTTTCTCCAATACACTTTACACCTAAATTCAATTGTTTTCGAAATATTACCGTTTGAAAAGTGACATTCCGGTTTAAAATGAAGTATGGATTTTGGTCACTTCCGGTAAAACAATTCGACTAATAAGAGGCGTAAAGAGAGTTTATTAAGGATAAACAGTACCGCTTACCGGAAAATCTTGAAGCCTACGAATGTGTTCTGTAAAGTCACAATTAAAACAAATTAGTTAGCTAAAATTATAATTTATTTTTGAATAACACTTTTATTCAACCCCAACAATTATTTCATCAAGTGTTCAATGTAGCCCCCCCCCCCCAAATCTTGACAATAAAGTGCCCTATTATAAATAGCTTCTCTCACGTTGATGAAAGTCTGTTCATCTATTTCTTCACAAGTATTTATTATTCTGCGTTCCAACTCTTCTATTGGTTGGCATTCCGTGGCGTAGATTTTTGACTTCAGAGACCCCCAAAGGAAAAAATATAGAGGTGTAAGATCCGGAGATCTTGGTGGCCATTCTGTACTTTCTCTGCGATCTATCCATCGCCCAGGAAAGTTTGTATCGAGGAACTCTCAAGCCATGCGATCGAAATGGGGAGATGCCCCATCCTGCTGAAATATGATTTCATGATTTTCAAACTCTTCCTGATTGTGTAATACAATTTGTCTTATTAGAGGTTCAATTTCAGTTTCTAAAAGATTTCTGTAAAGAACTCCTGTAAGATTGCCTCTGATGAAAATCGGTCCAACAACGCGATTGCCCAAAATTCCCGCCCAAACATTCACCTTTTTAGGAAACTGGGTATGTCCCTCTCTAAAAATATGCGGATTAGTATCGCTCCAGTATCGTACATTCTGTTTGTTGACTTTTCCATTGGGAAAAAACGTGCATTCGTCTGCGAAACATACACGTTTTAGGAAGCCCCATTCTCCTTCAATTGTTCTTGTCTGGATCATCTTCTGTGAGAGCATGCAGGATTTTCATTTTATAGGGATGAAACTTTTCTTTTTTTAGGACTCTTTGGAAACTTTTTGAACTTACTCCTCAGGATTCAGCAACTGCAGACGTCGACTGAGTCGGATTGATTTTTCAGCAACAATTTCTACCTTTTTTTCTTCTGAAAGAGGCGGTCTTCCTGATCTTGGAGCATCTCTCAGCGTACCAGTTGCTTGGAGCTTATTCAAAAGTTTGCGCAAATATGACCTCGAAATAGGATTTTTGGGAAATCTATCATTAAACATACGGACTGCTAGATGATATTTTATTCCAGCTTCTCCAAATATCAAAACTGCTTTAAATTTATTGTCTAAACTACGAGCCATGATCACACTTTTCATAAAAGGATGTAGGCGCTCAACGGACTATTTGACAGTTAGCAGTTCAGTTTGACAGTAAATAAGATATTACCGCGACAACGATTTTTTTCCAATGCAAACTTGATTGAAAGCAACATTAGTGTTTTTGGTTGGGTTTGAAATGACCAAAATGTCACTTTTCAAACGTTAATATTTCGAAAACACTTGAATATAGGAGTAAAGTGTATTAGAGAAAACTGTTGAGAATTATGAGTAGATTTCGAAAATGGAATAATATACTAGGTGTTCTATTTAAAAAAATTATTGAAGATGGCGCTCAGCCGCCATTTTAAAATTTTTAGCTGTGATTTTTTCATAAAAATTAGGTTTTTATCTCCTATTTAACCCTTCCAAATTTTGTTGCGATATACCAGGTGGTTCAAAAATTAGTAGGGGCGGAACGGACTTTAGACGAGCACTGTATATTCAGAACTACGTAGGAATATCAACCCAAAAGGTATTGGCCAGGAAAATAGTTATTTTCTGAGGCATACCTATCATAACTATTTTAGTAGGGTTATTCCAAGTGAGCGGTCCTGATTGAATCATGCCATTGTGCATTGAGAGATTGCTATTAAAAATAACCGATTTATGAAGAAAGGTAATGTGGATAGAACTAGATTGTACATTGTAGGGGAGTCGATAAGGTTCTTCAGCCTCTTCGTACCTCGACCTATAAAGTATTTCGTACATTACCCTTCATCTATTCAAGGCCCGAGATTCCAAAACTCCTTGCGAAGCGTATTATTATAGAAATGTCCCCATATAGATTTCAGGTGTGAGTTTTCAATATTCCTTCGGGTTCTGCTTTGACATAGTTCAATGATTGTTTTGGTTTGATGATCCCAATGTCGCAAACTCATCAGCTTTGCCATTGCTGATGATTGGAATTTTCCATATAGATAGGTGATTCTACCTCTAGTCTGATTCATCTATTGTACAAAAGTAATTGTAAACAACATTAAAATATATCACAGTCTAGGGACTCAATCAGAATAAGATAATTCCATCTGACGAAAGTTTGATGGAATAACTAACCCAGCTACAATAGGTAGACAAAGGTATCTTCTGCCAAAAAATTAGAGAAATGGCTGGTAGTTTAACATTTGTGAGCTACAGTGATAGCCAGTCAATGGTATTTATTGGAATTGACACAAACGAACCTTAACATGGAAAGATCTCTCATCTTATCACTGTCATTTCAGGACTCTCATAGGAGGACTTCCATGTAAGTATGCAAGAAGACTTTATGGGGGACTCACATGGGAAAAATCTAACGAAAACGTAGTACATTCAGCTTCTGAATTTCCAAACTTTCCATTTGAAATAAACTTATTTACTTAGATTTGCAGTCGACTTGCAACCTTGTCTGATGAAATAAACGATCTTCGAACATTGCGGTCTGTCTGTATTAGGTCATTGTCAGAAAGAACTGCCTAGTAAGTGCTCCACATGATCCCGATCACTTTTTCATTCCTTTCATATTTTATAGGTTTAATTTTTTGGTAAGGAGTCTTCAATGAAAGGCTATTTTTCGATTACCAACATTTTTTCAGCCATTGCTTACTGATGGATTGTAATCATCCAAATCGTTTTTCTGGAGAATAACATACAGATCGCAGGAAGTTATGAAACATATGGAGTTTTTGTTTGTTGGCGTCATGATTGCATTAAAGGTAGTATAAGGCCAAGAAAGGAGTTATTGTCGGTCCGACACAAATCATATTATGATTTACAAGTCTTTTGCTGAGTAGTCCTTCAGAAAAAAATATTGCGATACTCATGTATAGCAGAGAGGGCGCGCGAAATAAGTTCTTTCCTTTTTCATAAGACCAATTGATAATTTGATAATTGAATCTGTACCTAGCCATAGATTAATGATCAATTCGCATTTTCATGATTTTGACATCTGCTTTATCTAGCAAAATGTGTACGTTAACTATTTTTTCATTTGTTTTAGGAGGACCTTTTAATCCATGGAGATAGTGTATATGATATAATAGATAAGCAAGATCACCAGGCAATTCAATGTGAATTGGGACGGCCAGTAAATGCGGGGTCCAACAATAATCCAAGTGATGAAATTCGGCTGTTTTTATGTAGAATGAATGTATCTAGGAATGTTAGGAGACAAATGCGATTTGGTGACCAAAAGGTAGGAATTCACCAGAAATGTAATCCCAAAAAGCATGTGATTTGAATGATTCAAATGAAGCTCTGATCGAGCTAAACCCCCTGAAATTCTGAAATTATTGATAAAAAAATGCCTGATACTTATAGAAATGTTTTTAGTCCTAGTCCTTCTTTTTCAGGAGAAATGTAATTTTAATACCCATAAAAAAAATCAGAGAAAATATTTACAAAATCATCAAACAATCTAGAGATCACATCAGAGTCAAAAGTTTTCTTTGTATGATTTATAACTTGATAATACAGATTTTTTTCCAACTGCATTCATCTGATACATACGGATTCAATGTGAGTAAACAATCTGTACATAATCATATCTCGGTTATTAACATCATCAAATTTAGAAAGGTGGAAATACTTACCTCTCAATTCAAAAACTTGAACAGACCTTATAAAAGAGCCAACTGAAAGTAACAATACTTTCTCAATCGGAATAAATCCATTTCGGGAGATATTTTGCTTTAATAAAAATCAAGCGATGTCTTTGTCATATGACATCCTATGAAATATCTTGAAATGAGGTAAATTATTAGAAATGGAAAAGTAACGATGATGCGACAAAAAATATATACAAACAAATTCAATCAAACACTACGTAATTAACTGAAAAAATTATATCATTTCATTGATATTCGAATTTGATATTTTTAAATTATTTCTCAGAAAAGATTACAAACAACAAAAATCAGTGAGAAAATGGGAATCGAAGGAATCACTCAGAAGCTCGAAATATTGTGTGTCATACCTGTCCCCGTACACTATTGATATGAAATTACTTTTACCGAAGTGATGGGGAAATATTTTAAACTGTTAGAAACAAGT
The DNA here is from genome assembly GCA_018342105.1 of Gonioctena quinquepunctata. NCBI lineage: Eukaryota > Metazoa > Arthropoda > Insecta > Coleoptera > Chrysomelidae > Gonioctena > Gonioctena quinquepunctata. The sequence goes on along the minus strand of JAFIRS010000385.1, from coordinate 465,283 downwards.
CGTTATTTTGGTCTATTTCTAGACCGAAAAAAACGTAGAAATAAATATTCAATTATTAGATGGGTGTTTGTAATTAAAGTCGAATGCGTTGATACAGGATTTCACTTATAATTTCCCTATTCACTTATATTCACTTATAATCTCCCTAGAGCATGAATTATTGCCGAGGGATAATTTTCTTTAAAAATTCATGTACGAGACAAATTTCCCGCAAGTAATTCAAGCACGTGGGGGATTCGGTGAGAAAATTGTATACCGGAATTATATTTAAATAGAAAACATTAAGTAAATATTTATTTTGACGTTATTCACAAATAAATAGGAGGCTGTGTGTAATGGGAGTCTTGGGGGAGATTTTTTTCTGATTTTCCCTGTTCCCTAGTAAAATAAAATATATATCAGATAAACTATTATGTAAAATTAATTGATTTCATACAATTTTCTTACTAGGTTTCAGGGAAATGTTAATATTGACTAAAAATTAAAGTGGATACGTTCGTATTGCGGGAGATATTTTTTTATTTTCCCCGTTCCCTAGTAAAATAAAATATATATCAGATAAATTTTTATATAAAATTGATTGTTTTCATACAATTTTCGTACTGGGTTTCAGGGAAATGTCAATATTGATTAAAAATGAAAGTGGATGTTCGTATTGCGGGATGTTTTTTTTTTTTAATTTTTCCCGTGCCCTAGTAAAATAAAATTTATAATATCAGATACATTATTATATAAAAATAATTGATTTTATATAATTTTCTTACTAGGTTACAGGGAAATGTCAATATTGACTACAAACAAAGGTGATATACAGCAAAAAATATATAACTATACCCATACATATACTTAAATATTTTTCATATTCTTTTAGGTTTAATTCTAAGAAAAATTAATAGTAGCGGTAATAATTTGTTTTTCAAATAATTCAGGAAATCGGGATATTTTATTCTTTATTCTAAATAGAATGTTGTTGGCGTATGTTGCCGGTTAAAAAAATATTTTGTAAAGTTAGCCATGGATTTGACATTCACTACTCCTGTCAATCAATATTTTATTTGTGGCATTATAAGTTCCTCATAACATTGTATACAATCATAAGTTAGTAGAAAAGTGATAATAAAATGAACTTTCAATCGTATGAATTGTGTTCCTTTTGCAAAGAATCACAGCACATTAAAATGTACCATAAAAATGTAAAATATCTAACATACCTAGTGGAAGAATCTGGATTAAATCCTGAGTAAGAAAACTTATTTAAAGAGATTGGCAACATTCTGCGTGATATTGTGCCTCCTTTTGGACACAAATCTAATACTCAAAGAAATAAACTGGTGTCTCAGTATTATTTTTATTTTATGAAACACAGGCATATTGTTAAAAAAACACCGGTTCTGTGTTTTATTCACCACTTAGGAAAGAGGAGGTAGAAGTGGAATTTTTGAAGAATTTAAAATTAATCAGTGATATTATAGAATGTACACCTTAATAAATTGTTGTAATATTTCCAACTTATAAAGTAAGTTAATAAAAAATATTGTCAATATTATTTCAATATTATTTTTGTCTAATTATATGATAGCTGTCATGTGCCGAGAAATTTCCACTCATTAATTTTACGTCTACATGCTAATGTGGATGAAAATTTTCAGAAAATTTGCTGGTTACCATAGTAACAATGTTGAAATAAAGCATCTGATTGGTTGAAAATGACTGGTATAAAATTTTCAACATAATTTCCAGTAGGGGGAAATGTGCTCACCGACGTCAGTCCTGATTTGAAAAATAGGCCGACTTTGAATGAGAAATTATAAGCAAAACACTTTTCGATCAATTTGCCATTGGTGAGAGATTTATTTCCACTAAAGTTACGTAACTTGATTTCATACCCAGGAAAATAATTCGGATGATTGTATGGCAAAAACTTCATATGAACATATACCCTGAACGCCTTGGTTCTTGAAATACATGGTCATTAAGAAAACATGTTTGGAAGTATTTTTTCACAATTTTTTCAAATAATCAATTTAATATCGGCACGTATCATACGCTTTTTTGTAGGGCGACAAATCTGACTTTTTCCGACAAATCTGACTTAGTCTGAGAGAAATATCTTAGGTAGTGTTTTGTTTTTCAGCTTTTCGATCTCTCGACGTTTTTACTTTACTTGTACGGCTTAGAAGTAATTTTAAAAAATGAAATATTTGTCCAGTATAGAATTAAATTATGCTGCTCGTGTGGGGAAAAAGTCATGATGCAAAGCCCTCATTGCCCTCAATGAAGTTTTCATGTTTTCATACAAATTTGGTGTTAATAAGTGTTGCATAAAATTGATTTGTATTTTTTTATTAGTGGTTACAGGTTCAAGTTTTTCAGTTTCATACAAAATATACCTAGCTTCTTGAAAAATAAAACGAATCATGATAACGTCTACCATTATTCAATGAGAATAAGTTGTCTTTTTTGTAGAACTACTTAATTATGCATTATGTAATAAAAACCAATATCAATTCTTTCTATAAAAATATCAAAGGGGGGTTTTATACCAAAACTGATTTATAAGGGGTCAAATTTGTAATTGGTAGTACAAATAGCAGATTCATTCAATGTTATTTTGTATAATATGGTCGAATACAAGAAACTCCGAAATGGTATCAAGGAATAGTTCCTCAACGTCATGTTCCTAGTAAACAAATTTTTATCAACCTTCACTCTAGTCTGTGGGAAACGGGTACATTCAAGAGGTCTGCGGCCCTCATTGGAAGATCCAGAACAGTAAAAATAGTTCAGATAGAAGTTGATCCTGAAGAAATTGAAGACAATCCTGGAACTAGCACACGAAATTACCCATTTATTAATATGGCAAATTTTGCGGGTGCAAGCTCCTTTGCCAAGAAATTTTCAAAAATAATAGCTGTATACACTCGAATTTGGTTCATGATTAGTGGTGCTCCAGCACAATTCACCTCAGTTGCACATCAGTACGAGTATTTGGAAGAAAATTATGCCAATCACTGGATTGTTCGTTCTGGGGCACAAGTTTGGCCAACCATGTCACCCAACCTGATTCCACTTCTTTTTATTTCTTTGAACATTTACAATCATCAGTGTACCAAACTCCAGTACAGAGCGAAAAAGATCTGAAGAATCCCATACAAGAGTCATGCATATTATTAGAAATACTGCTAGTATCTTGGCAAGACGCACAAACGCGTCCACTTGAAAAGTTGCTTTGCATTGATAATTATAGCAGTAGAAAAATCGAATTAAACGGTTTTCTTCACATAAAGGATTCAATATAAAATTGAACCAGAAAATGGTAGATCTCAGGTGAAAAACAACTACTTTCCTGGCAAATACCACGCAGAACGTTGAATGATATTCACCTGAAAATCCATGCATACTTCCATATAATATCAATGGACATTGAATGCAAATGTTTCTTTCTGATAAGCTCGATTATGTTCAATTTATGTCGTGTTCACCTAACAATCCGCATACCGGTTTCAGGCTTCTTGACCCTCATCAGTACGGAGTAGTCATCAGCCAAAGGTCCAAAGAACTCTGGCTGAAGTGAGACACAACGTAAACAAACCATCATCGATCTTGTAACACCTATAGGTACGCCGGAAAAGATAAACTTTAACTGGCGGTACCTAGTGACAGAAAGAAACACTCCGAAAATCTCCCACCTCGATAGGTTTCTAAATAAAAGATTCCTTCTCAGTAGGAGTGGCAAGCCTGTCTAGCATATAGTGAAAGATAAGTGCCATGTGAAGTGGAATGAATAGAAAAATCGAATTAAACGGTTTTCTTCACATAAAGGATTCAATATAAAATTGAACCAGAAAATGGTAGATCTCAGGTGAAAACAACTACTTTCCTGGCAAATACCAGCAGAACGTTGAATGATATTCACCTGAAAATCCATGCATACTTCCATATAATATCAATGGACATTGAATGCAAATGTTTCTTTCTGATAAGCTCGATTATGTTCAATTTATGTCGTGTTCACCTAACAATCCGCATACCGGTTTCAGGCTTCTTGGCCCTCATCAGTACGGAGTAGTCACCAGCCAAAGGTCCAAAGAACTCTGGCTGAAGTGAGACACAATCTTTCACACAATCTTTCAATTATAGCAGTGTTGAATCTTTGGTAAACTAGTATTTATACTGAGTAAGTGTTCTCTTGAAATTATTTTTATAATAAAGTTATCTGTTATTCCAAAAAAAAATCCTCATCATAAAATATTTATTCACTCTGAGTTCTAATGAAAACTGTGTTTGAGAGCTTCGCAATATTACTCAATAAAAATAATAAGGTAATAAAAACTCTTCATTGTGCAGATATTTCTTGAGGGCAGCTCGGAATAAGGTAAAAGAGGCTTTCTGGGTATAATATTAGCAGGTATACGATTCTAGAGCTGAGAAAATATTTCCAAAAAACTATTGTTGGTCAGATTGGTAACGTGTGTGGATATCCTCAGAATGGGCTCGGATTTGCCGAATGGCACTGCCAAGACGTTGTACCCCAGTGATGGGATATGATATGCAATGTCGACGTTGCCCGGTAGTAAGTTGGATGTTGCCTGAAATGACTAAGTTAAATGTGAATTTTATGCTAGCATTTTGCAAGCGCCCGAGTTGGTTCAATTGATTTGTATGCAACGTCCGCATAATATGTTATGGGGAGAAGTAGTGAATAAAACAGAGTTTTCTTAGTTTGAGTTGACAGAAACTATGTCGAAGTTGGTGTAGACAGTAATATAATTTTTTGTGTCTTGGCTTTGGGCACCCAAGATAGGGTATCATCCATGATTATTCCAAGATTTGTTAGGTTAGATTTTGTCAGAATTAACAATAATTTCGTTGTCAGAGAGGCTGATTCTGCTTAGGGATCTTCGTATACCTATAATAATAGTTTTGGTTTTGGCATCATTCAGGATTAGACTCACATTTGAGGGTACTTTAAAAATTTGGGAAAAGTCTCTGTCATTGCCTCTGTCATTTGCTGAAAATTGCCCAATAGGAGAATGAATAATAATTGTAGGTCGTTTGCGAACAGATGAAAATGAACAGAAAAATGTCATTCTACATAACATACTGAACAGATGTTTGCATTTTCTTTCAAATTATTTGCTGAACAATCCAAGAGTTTTTGGGTAACCTTCCACAGTCTGAAAATGAAAATATAATCAGGAAAATCTATACAAGTATAGAAGGGCAAACTAAATAGTTCACTCCGATAAGTTACGCGTTCACCAAATTATATTTCCCAAAGAAAAATGATTCAATTAGTCAGTAACTTGCCGCATTCTAAATTTGCCTATCAAAAAAATTGTAAAAATTCAAAAGATACTTCTCTATATAGTTTATGGTTGACGTTTCGGGAACTATATCTGCCACCGTTCTCAAAATATTCTAAATCTCCTTTAATAGCTTAATTTGGTATTTTCTCTTGCACAGTCTTTGTAGCTTTTTCAAATGACGGATGACAATTGAAATCTGCCAAAAAATTTGAAATTGACGTATTGCTCATTTGATTGATATATGTTGTTCAGATTACTTTATAAGCATTCTGTCATTTCTCACTTCTTCTCTAAGTAGAAGTAACCATGTATGGTCCATTTCAACAGAATTTGTTGAAAAGCAGTTGTAATTGGAAAGAAGAATACAGGCCGTTTCTTTCAATTTTCTCCTCCCTTGATGTGGTTCTTTCATCAAGATGTTCGTCCTATTCCATTCAATCGTATGATCGCCATTGTGTGAGGATATGTTCTGCAATTTTTTATCCGGTTATTTGTCGATTTCTGATGCCACTCCGATGTTTACTCTGGCGCGCTTCTAATGGTCTTGACGTTTCACCTATATAACTATCACCACACGCACAAGGTATGTTGTAAACACAGTGTTTGGTACTTTCTTCGGCGTTTTTTGATTTTGTTTGTATTAGTATTGATCTCAGGCAATCATAAACTATATAGAGAAGTAACTTTTGAATTCTTACTATTTTTTTTATAGGCAAATTCAGATAACGACAAGTTACTCACAAATTGAATCATGTTTCTATAGGAAATATAATTTGGTGAACGCAGTAACTTATCGGGGAGAACTAATTAGTTTGTTCTTTCTATACTCGTATAGATTTTCCTGATTAAATTTTCATTTTCAGACTGTGGAAGGTTACCCAAAAAAACATGTCAAGAAACGTTGTTCCTCCACAAAAAATCACATTCATTCAATACAATCTAAGATATTTTTCTCAAACCAAGTTAGTATCGTCGGAAAAAAATATGGGGGGGGGGGGTTAAAAATATACCTTTTGAATAATTTAATAACCGTGGTTCATTAACAGGGTGAATGCGTGATACATGCTGCGTTTGAACTGATTATTTCAAAAATAATGAAAATAAAAGAAACTTCGAAACAATGTATGTTTTATCACCCTATATTTTGAGAACCAAGCTGTTTATGACATATGTTTATATAAATTTTTTATCATAAAATCATTCAAGTAATTACTCTTCGGAATTTGTCCATATACTTAATTGACACTCTGTATATTGGCAGTGCGATATCTACCTCGTATAGGTTAAAGTATACCGATCCGGATGTGCCTTTCACTATGCAGCAACCACATCTCGTCGTACCCCTCTGGCCCACCTAGTTCAGCAGTAGTGTTTCCACCCACACCCAGAATAGTTACCACAGATACTGGAGGTATTTATCTACATACAAGCCAGTGGCGCACCGGCTTGTTGGAAAATGAATTATTCATCGAAAAAAGTAAATTGCGTACATTCTATGAATTCCATCAGAAGCCATTTTGAATCGAGTTAGGAAGGCTTATATACAGGGTGTCTTTGTAATCTCTAGTCATACGATCTAATGCTTGAAAAAGCTTGAAACTTCAAAACGGCAAGAAAGGCATGTTGCACATCAATCAAGGATGATTTGTTTATTGAATAATTGGACCGAAGTCCCATAGATTATTGGATAGTTAAAGTTCTTGGATAAATTGTTTTTCGTGATTAAAAGAAGTAACTTAGTCGATGTACAATTCTGGACTCGAAAATGTTTTGAACCATTTTATTCCACAAACTTCCATTGGTGAGCACTTATGAAAATTCCAATTAAATCTATCGCCTAATGTAAGTGCCACTGGGAGGATAAGGCTTTTGAGTAGCCATGTGAGTACCACAGGAACCATAAAAAAAGTAATGTTTCTGATCCATAGGCTAATGCAGAACCAACTCCAATACTTCAACCTCCAACAGATTCATTGAGAACTGAAAGAGACAAAGTCTGATCATAATTGCGAAATAACTCCACTTGGCAGATGTAAAATATAGCAGGCAAATAAAGGACTTGAGGTGGAATATAGAAAGCAAAGAAGTCATAGAACATGATGCTAGAAAAATATTGAGGCTTAAGAGGTGTTATAATTCTTTCTGATACGGAAACAATCATAAAAGACATTCAGTTCCTACCAGGCCAACGCCCGAGCATTAATTGCATTACTTTGGCCGGGATACCCCGGCATAAAAGTCGCCATGGTCGGAAGGCATCGGTTAGATCCACATGAGAGTACCATAGGCTTTAGTGGATCCAGTATCCTTCTGGGCAATAACAAAAACTAGAACGAATATATTGATAGATGCAAATAATCTCACAAGAATCATTCACCTATAAAAAATGAGGCAAGAGTTTGTGAAAGGATATTCACCCAAATGTATGGCAGATTTATTGATTCATAATCCCCAAGCCATATTGGGACTGCTGTAGTATTAGCTAATCAGGCATTCTGGACTATGAAAAACCCAGTGAAGGTTCTGTTAAGAGAACGAGAAAACTGTGCCTCTCCATTGTGGTAGCATAAGATTGCAGTACACGAAGGGAAGTTAAAGGCTACAAGAGGCTGATTTGTCAATGTTCAGTTAGTATGAATATTCGTAATAGGCGAGATCACAAACTCACAAATTTGCTTCATATCTGCATAAAGTTGAAATATAGTGATAAAATACTATGTATGCATAGTTTTTCCTAGAATATATTGTGTAATATTCGAATAAATGTTACTTTAAAATCCTCAAATTCAGTGAGACATTCAAACACAGCGTTATTGCCGCTTCTTTTGACGTCCATCGATTTGGCACTTTCCCGAGTTCCAGTGTCACTATGCGGAACCTCTGAGAATATATTATTCTTTTTCATCCTATGAATAAAACAGAATGTGCTATATTGAATGGAGACTTTGTATTCGATAGCTGTTCTTGATTTAATTATTCTTGAATAAATGTATGTATGCTATGCTATGTCATTATTTTTTCGGCCTGCTCACATTGTAAAGAAATATTTTGAATAACGCTTGGCAACGCTGTAATTCCTTGCACTATCGGCGATCGGTGAGTTGCCAGTGTCACTATCTTGAGGAATTTCTGAGGAAACGTTATTCTGTTTCATCCTATGAATGAAACAGAACTTGTGTCAGCATGTGTTATATTGAAATGAAGACTTTTCATTTGATTGCTGTTCTTGATTTAGTTATTCTTGAATAATATGTATGTATACCGAGTGCTATGTCATTATTTTTTCGTCCTGCACACACTGTAAAGAAATATTAAATAACGCTTGGCAACTCTGAAATTGTCTTACGCCCTCGGCGATCTGTACTTGTTTAGTCACATCCTGGCGCTGTTTCCGCAGTGTTCAAACGGGAACATTTCTTTGGTTTTTTTTTTTTAAACTCCTTCGAAAAAAAAATGAAAAAAAATCCAATCATTTTTCTCATCGTTCTTGACATCGTGGTATTTTTTCCAGAAATTAGTGATCATTGTGTCATTCTCAGAATAAAAAAGATGCTAGGTTGTGTGAGCCAGTGAAGTTCATTACATATACTAGAAGAAAATCTCAGAATGTTTTGGAATTAACAGATACTAATTCTGTAAACGATGTTTTTACAAGGAATATTGAAATTTATGAGATGTCCCTTCACTTTGAAGTGACACTCGTCGACTTGAAGTGACAATTGTCTTTCTAAGACAATTCCTACGTATGAAATTTAGCGACGTGATAGAATTTTGGTGTTTATCTGAATATCATATGTATTTTAATCGCTTTCCCGACCTCCAGAACCTCAGCTATCCCCATCTCCAAATTGAACCAATAATCATAGGAATCCACGTGATGATAACAGTCATAAGATCAAGCCAAGTAACGCCAACGAAGAGGTTTCTTCAGACTGATGTGTGTTATATGTAAAAAAGCCAAGGTATTCCAGAGATAACTTTATATAATTTGATTGTGACTGATCCAATAATTATTTACCATAGCGGGATCAAAATAAATAAAAATTACCAATTTGGAAAGTGTGCATGGAAATTCCGAATGGAGCAAAGCTGACTGAAATGAAAAGCAGGATTTTGTTTCCGTACAAAAAACTTTATCTCATCCCCGACCAAAGTATATCTCTAGCAAGCAAGGTGTACAGGAACCCCCCTGAAAGGTGTTTTTACATTCGTTTCATTTCCTTGGCAGTAGTTAGGCAGGTTTAATTGGTAAAGTTGAAAAACAGCTCTCAGCTGACACTTCACCATTTCATATTACCTAAATATGAATAAAGGCGATTTATTATTATTATATTACATTGACAGTATTTTTAAAGATCCCTCCCTGGTATGTTGACATCTGACAGATTCATACTATTGACAGCAGTTTCAAGAATAAGCAATAGAATAATAGGAAATTAGTCAGTTTTTTCAAGATTTGCCAATCAGTTGAAACAGTTGTTTCTAAAATTATTGTTGAATGGTCTCTTTGGAAATTCGATTTGAGGGGTTTGAAGCACCCTTTGAGAGGGCTTCTGAAATTGTGTCCAAAATTTCCCGGACTTTTCCCCTCAGTCTTACGGTATAAGTGGGAGAACGGTGGAGAAAGTCCTACAACTATTGCATTTTTGTCCATCAATTCAAAATTCCAGTTTGGCTCTAGTTCCCTCAGGGATCTCAGACTGTGTACCATATTATGGTGTTTTTTCTAAATGTGTGAATAGATTTCTGGGAAATTTGGTCTGTTTGTAGATCTGCCAGATATGCTCCTGCACCTGTTGGTGGGGAGTCTCTTACATAGTACATATTCCTTTTATGTGCGACCTCAACGAACCTTAGATGAGCTCCCCACAAACTCTCTCCACGCTGCGGAAATGCTAGGATGACCTCTAGTGCTGCTGTTGGGATGATCGAGTCGATACCATTGCTCCTTTAGTGTAAAGGCATGCGAGTCTTTGCAGTTTCTCCAAAGTTTTTCTTGTTGTTGCTAGTTTGGTCCTACCGTGCCACACTATTGCTGGCTGTGTAGCTAGTCAGTGTTGATGGATGACAGCCCCACATTCTCCCCGCAATACATCTGCATATCATAAGTGAGGATGTTGCTTTGCTAGCGACCTTTTCTACGTGTCGGTTTCAGACTAGTTCAGAGTCTAGGGTAAGTCCTAAATACTTTACCCCTTGCTTCCATTCTAAGTCTGCTCCGATAAGGTGAACCATCAATGAGATCACGGAGGGTTACCTCAAATTTGTCTTTGGCTATGATGACAATTTTGTCAGCGTACCCAAAACATGTGACTCTATTTCAATCAACAGCTCCAGTACCTCGTCCCACATTAAGGGTGACACTACTCCTTCCTGTGGACAACTTTTGGTGGTACTGATTTGATTGTTCTTTTCAGTACCTCACGAGGAGTATTGTAAATAATCCCTTTATTTGTAAGAAGGCGTAGATTGCAATTTCTTCAAGCAAGTGATTTCTTAATGTTTTCGGTGAGCTCGAGCAGTGTGGTTTATGTTGATTGGCATGTTCTGTACAAATGCTGACCTGGATGCAATGACAATTTGTCCAGTACCTCGGTTCCCATATAGTTGCCTACAACATTCCCCATTATCTTCAGTAGGGAGGACTAGAGAAATTGTTCTGAATGATTTCGAAATAGTGGGATCTTTCTTCCCATCTTTCAGAATGAAGGTCACATTTGCCCTTCTCCAACTGCTAGGTATATACCTTAACGCCAAGCTGCTTCTGGCTAATTTGAATATATATGGCAAAAGTTTATATTGTGTTTTTCTTACAATGCCCTCATTTCCTGGGAAAACAGTTAATTTCTCACGTCAACCTTTGAGAAGTATCGGCCATGTCAATTCAAAATACTCTGAGTGCACAACATCCTTGGGGCGTTTGTTTTATGTACATTTTATATCGAATCTTCCACGGACTTGATATACAGTGCGACTCTCTTTATAGCCCCCCCTCCCCCCCCCCCTGTTTGAACGGTTCTACCAATTGGACAGAAACTGTTCTGAATTATATCACCGATACTACTTTTTGAAATAAAAAACACTGTGATTACTTGATAGATGTCGCGAGGGGGCACGTCAACTTAAAAAATGTAAATGGATAATTCAATTCTCTCTTCAACCATGTAAGTTTTTTTTGATTTCGTTATTACATTTTTTCACAATATGCATTTGAAATGTCAAGTATAACAAAAAACAAAACTATTATGTAGGATTTTTATTTATTTAGATAAGATTTGTCAATTAATGAATTAGGTGTTCGAAATGCTCGTCTAATGCAATAAAATATTCGATTCTAAAATTCTTCTCGAACATTATGTAACAAATCTGCAGGTGTACCAGCACACACCCGTGTTATTCGTTGTTTCAGTTGCGATAATTTGTTTTTAATATGAAGAGCAGGTAAGTAATGTTATAATCATTTATACATTAGAAGGTCTTAAACATCGACAAATTGATCCAACTTCATAATAGGCATTTCTAGGTAACTGCTTGATTATCGTTTACCAAATCCAATAAATGGTACCCGTTGTGATTATGGTCATCAAAAATAATTGAATTGGGTATTATTTGTATCGGAAATTGGATTATTGTATGGATTCAAAATCTCTACCTAATGAAGCTTTGAAACAAATTCAAAAATTTAAAATTATTTAAGTCATGAATCTTCCTCTATAGGCCATATTTCATGTTAGGAACTCATCGCAATTGTGATTCCGTAGAATACCCATGGTTGAAGATAAAATTTCATCGATGTGTAACTCGACCTCTGAGCCTCGCGAAATTTTCAAATTGATGTGCCCCCAGGAGGAAAGTAGGAGCGGTAATACAATTCAAAATATTTTATGTCCCATTGTTTCACATCAAACCGTTCAAAAGTTATCGAGGTAAGGATACCATTCAGATCCGAACTTAACATTTCAAATGCATATTGTGAAAAAACGTATTGACGAAATAAAAAAAAAAGATCGTTGATAAGAGAATTGAATTATCTTTTCAACGATGTGCCACTTGACCCCCCGTGCTACTTGAAATTTTTAAGTTGATGTGCCCCCTCGCGCCATCTATCGAGCAATCACAATGTCTTCTATTCCAAACAGTAGTATCGGTGATATCATTCAAAATAGTTTTGGTCCCGTTGTTCTATGTCGAAGCGTTCAAAAGTTAACAGTGAGGGGTGAAGGAAGGGGGGAGCTATAAAAAGCCGCACTCGCAATTGTGATTCCGTAGAATAACCATAGTTGGAAGAAAAATTGAATTACCTTTTCAACGATGTGCAAATCGACCTCTATGCCTTTCGAAATTTTCAAGTTGATGTTCCCTCAGCGCCCTCTGTCGAGTAATTGTAATGTATCTTCTCTCAAAAATAGGACCGGTAATACCATTCAATAAATTTTATGTCTCATTGTTTCACATCAAACCTTCAAAAGTTATTGAGGTAACGGTACCATTCAGATCCACACTTATATTTGACATTTCAAATGCATATTGTGAAAAAACTAAAAAAACTAAATTCAAAAAAATAATTCAATTGAAAAGATAATTGAATTATATTTTCAACGATGTGCCACTTGACTCCCCATGCCCCCCTTCCCCCCGCGCCATCTATCGGTCAATCCCAATGTCTTTCTTTTCAAAAAGTAGTATCGGTGATATCATTCAATACGTTTTTTTTTTATTGTTCTATGTCGAACTATTCAAAAGTATTAAAAGCCGCACTGTATGTACGGAATACCTTAAAAAACTGGGGGCTTATGAGGTCGGAGGTTATGAATCTGGAATGGCGGTTCCAAGATGGCGGATGAGTTTTGTTATCCCAATTTATTGATACTTGATATCTATTGTTATTGGGGTCAATTATTATGCATGGCCAGTACATAAACTGATGAGAAAACACCTTGGCTTCGATTTCCGATCGTATTAAACGAGGAAACAAAACTAATGTTTTGTGTTAGTGTTATGTACTATGTATGATTTTCTAACGTTACTTATTCTGTTATTATATCAGTGAATAACAGATTCAAACGCTTCCCGCGCGATGTATTCAGTTTGAGTAGAATAACTCAACACACACAACAGAAAACATATTTTAGTGTATTTGAATAAAATGTGGAATCATACTGCAAGAAAAACTTTAATCACTATCTTTATTCAAGATATGCTTTTGGGATGTGTTCATATCGAAAGGGCAAACGTTCTCAATGAAAAATTAGAAAAAAGATTCTGCTGGAAATAAAAAAAATATAAAAATTCAATTGTTTTTTAAAAGTAATTTTTTTCTAAGAGAATAATTCAGAAATTACATTCAGCGATTCAATAGTCGGGTATCATGAAAACACTATTTCTCTAAAACTGAATCTTTGGATTATCTGTTAGAAAGACGTAATTAAATACAGTAACGGGTACCACAATTGAATTTAATTTTTATAGTGATCGTATCCAAGTAGTCTATAATATATCCATTCTCAGTTGAATAATTCATCTTCGACTCAAAACATAGGGTTCGTTTAGAATCGTACATATTATAATGTTGAATTATGAAGGTAACCGGAAAAATAAATAAATATTCCCCGTATAAAGTATATAGTAGACCAAATTGAGTGAAAACCATTTCTGCGTAAAAACCAGTCGATAATTTCGCTGACCGCTTATAGCATAAATTACCGTAAACCCCTACAGATTATACTTTATCGGGTTTGGGATATAGATAATTCTCATTGATTTGAGAAAAAATATTTCTATAATGCCATTTTCTGTGACAAATTAAATTTTAATTCAGAAAAAGGTTTCTCAGATGTGGGAATAACAAATGCGTTGGGTTGTAAAAGGATCATATTTTGTTTTTCAACTCAAGCAAATGTTTCACTTACATTGGGAAGTTTACACAATTCATAAAAAAGGGGTTTCCAAATAATAAATAATAATCTATCTTTGACTAGCCCCCGTTTTATTCAAAACATGATATGAAGTATTTATAGCTTCGGCCCAAAAATGTTTTTCCAACTGTCGGTGATGAAGTAAAGTTCTGGCGGCTTCTACCAATGTTCTCATCTTCTTTTCTGCTGATCCTTCTGTTCCGGTGTATACTTAACCGTGAAATTTTCTTAGCAACTGCTCCACTTCCATTTTCTTGAATTCTGTTCCAGTATTTTATTTTTTTCATTTGTATCGGTCCTGAATTTCGGTATGACATCGGTTAGTTTGTGGATTACTTTATTTTTATTTTTCCGGAAATAAATATATCTATAATGAGAGTAATCGTCCTTCAATAATAGAAAATAAACTGATCCTCCAATTGAGTTCACTTCCATTGGACCCTCAACATTGGAGTGAATGATTTCTCCTGGTTTTGTAGAGGCATTGGTTGAATTCATAAACGGTTGTCTGCTCTGCTTCCCATAAATGCATGATTCACATTGAAAATTTGGATTATCTTCTAAATATTTGAAGCCTTACTTCGGTTTCAGTAGCTGTTTCATAATTCATTCTTGAATGTTAAATTGCGGTGTGGCTTTGGATTTGAAAGAAATTTACGTTGGAATTGTGGAAAATTCCCAATGTAAGACATTTGCTTCGGTAGAAAACTTAAATAAGAAACAACATAAATTAAGTCCACATTTGGAAGAGTTTCCTCGAATTCCAAATTTTATTTTTCATACAAAATGGAGAAGGAGAAATCCTAAATTTTCCTTCAAATCCAACACAGTCTCCATAAAAACAATTATACAAATGTTCGAACAGATTTAGATAGACGAAATCTAGTTGTTCATCAACACAAAAAGAATTTTGAGAAAACAAGGATATGTCGTCTCTGGAAAGAAAACGAAAAGATTGAAAATTTAAGTTGATGAGGCCAGCAGAGTAGTGCCCACCTTGGACTCAATTACCAAGAAATTATCCGACTATCCTGAATATACCTTGCAAGCCCAGGGTGATATCAAAAAATGGTTACAATATTTTTGTTCAGATACGAAAAATATAATTATTATTAACTTTCGGACCGTTTCTTATTATCACCCAATAGACCTACCACAAAATATTATTAGTGACAATCCCTTCTAAATCCTTCGATCTCATTTTCCAGATAGTTTACTGAAATTTGTTTCCAAACTAAAATAGGCATTTGAAGTAAAATAAGAAATCTCCGCCTATGGTCCGCATTTTCGATCAAAGCGCAAATCCTATTATGTTTTATCAGGGATGGATGATGAACCCCATCCTCATCCAACTAAGAATGGATATACTATACTCCGATACACTTCGTATCGTATTTAATCTATTTTCTATTAGATTCAAAAATCGCACACCAATTACTGATCATCAAATATTAATGTAAAGCAATCATTAATATCGAATTATTTTCAGTTATCCCGGCTCTATTTTGCTCACCTTCATCGAATATATCTCCAATAAAATCGATCAGTTCATAAATATTATTCGAACTGATTCGATTACAGTTGTGGGTTGACCAAAGAATACGAGGTTCGGTTATAGTGACCAAATTAATGAAGCCATAGACACAAAACTCGAGGATATAAATTATATGGTTTAGAGCCGAATGCCACAATAAACATATCGATATGGTTCTCAATATAATAACATCTATAGTAGAGAAATCGTTGCTTAATAAGATTTCCAAACCCATAGCCTTGCATGTTATACAGCTTGTATGTGTATTGAAAGGATCCTAATAGCACGTTTGTGTTACATTCATTATATTTTATAATAATCATTTTCAGATCTTTAATCGGATTATGTCTTCAATTATAATTGCCGTGTAGTTATCAACAAGCTTAACAATGTCATCACGTACTTTGTGATACACCATGAGTTTTTCTCTGAGGGAAACATCAATTGCTTTAAGCATATAGTTAGTCTTTGTAATAACGGAGTCTCACATATTCTTGATTAGATATGAACCCGTTGTACAACCAACACAGAAATAGCACAATTGTTAATTGATTTATTGCTCGATTTTCAGTTCATGATCAATCATACTCTCGATTAATTACAACGTGAATAAAAATTTCTGCTCGGAATTCCTAATTTGAATTCCTGAGATGAGATGAATTATTGCTATATTTTCCAGTCATAGCATTAAGCTCAATAAAAATTAGAAAATTTATTTCAAGGAAATAACATGAAACACACGAGGCCAAAATAATTTACCAAAAGGGGAAATCTACGAAGGCGTAGAAGGGCCAACAACAAAATAAATTTCAAAAACATTTTAAATTGCTACTTTGAACTGACAATTGTCACTTTGAAGTGACAATTGTCTCTTTGAACTGACAATTGTCACTTTGAAGTGACAATTGTCACTTTGAACTGACAATTGTCATTTTGAACTGACAATTGTCACTTTGAACTAATAATTGTCACTTCGAAGTGACAATTGTCACTTTGAAATCTGTCTATACTGAGATATTTGAAACACTCCCAAAATTATGAAATTTTATACTCAAGAAATACAAAAGATAACCAATTAATAGCATACTGAGGCTCAAATTTCGCAGGAGACACCGAAGAAAGAAAAATTTCGACTGATTTGTTGTGTAGATTCGCAAAGGAGCTGTATGCTGGTGTTCCAGGAAACAACCGATTGTGGCCTTATCCAGTACCTAGGCAGAGTATATTGCCGCTGTAGAATGCACTAAGGAGTTAATTAATTTAAAATCAATCATTGACGAGCTTACAATTCGAAATGTGACCATCAAGCTGAATATCGACAATCAAAGCACCATGAAATTAATACGAAATGGGCAGTTTAATCAAAGGAGCAAACATATTGATGTCCGCTATCATTTTATCAATGAAAAGGTGAATGAAGCAGTCATCGATATCCAGTATTGTTGCTCTGATGATCTAGTGGCAGAAAAAACCCATTGCATATTGCATGTTTGACTAAAGGACAATTCTTTAGTTTCCAAGATTTGAATCATATAATAATTCATTATTAGGAGAAGGAGAGAATAATAATAATAAAAATTATTACTTCTATGCGAATTGTATATTATAGTGAAGTTCGTTGTTATAGATAAATAATGAAAAAAAGTAGAGTAATGTTTTATAGATGGAAAATAAAGAGTTTTCTATTTGAAAAAGAAACATTACTTTCGTAATGAGTTAAAATCCTATAATTTTCAATATAAATTACAGCAGTATACGAGTAAATTGATTGAAAAACAATATTCTTGCATTGCAGTTGGCATCTTAATCTCATCACAGCAGTATACGCGTAAATTGTCTGAAAAACAATATTTTTGCATTACAGTTGGCAATAAATGTCCTTTTTGAGTAACAATTGCCACTTTGAAGTGACAATTGTCACTTCGAAGTAACAATTGTCAGTTCAAAGTGACAATGGTCACTTCAAAGTAACAATTGTCAGTTCAAAGTGACAATTGTCACATCAAAGTGACAATTGTCAGTTCAAAGTGATAATTGTCACTTCAAAGTGACAATTGTCAGTTCAAAGTGACAATTATCACTTCAAAGTGATAATCGTCACACGCTTCTTGAAATTGCTATAGAGTTGAAGAGATGGCATTCCGTGGACATGTTCTACCAATGAAAAGGCTACCTGTGAATATTTTTTTAATTTTGTTGTGATCTTTTAAAGGGGTAAAACATGAATCCCGTATTTCATTTTTTACCAGAACTTTTTAATGAAAAAAAATTTCCTAATTTAAAAATATGTGTTGAAAAGAACGATTCATTGCATAACTTTTTTAACACTTGTGTTGTGTGCGTAAAAGCAATAGTTTCCTGATAAAAAAATAAAATACAACATTGTGCATGAACGGATCTTCTGTAAATGAAATCGAAAAAAGCTAGTAGGTGGCTGTCACGTTTTGTTTGCCCAACTTGTGACGTCAATCGTAGTATTTTAAAATTATGTTTCAACTTCTAATGTAGGCATGTACCAGTACCATGTTTTATTTTAATAGAATATCAAATTAAAAATACTAACAAAACAAAATTATGTGTATTACAACAAAGAAAAAGGAAACAAGATCAAACGGAACGGAGTTATAGAAACTGCTCGAAATGACCACCGCCAACCATTAGGAATCAATTCTTCGTCTCATAGACTGGCGCAAACTTTGAAATATTGTGTTTTGGATTGTCTCGCAGGCTGCAATGATGCGATTCCTTAAATCATTCACACATTCAATGGGGATCGTATAAACCAAGGACTTCAAGTGACCCCAGATGCAAAAGTCCAAGGGGTTTAAGTCTGGAGATCTGGAAGGCCAAGGTTGAGGTCCTACTCTGCCTATCCAACGATTTGGATACAAGTCGTCCAAGTACTGACGAGCAGTTATGCTGAAATGGACAGGCGCACCATCGTGCATAAACCACATTCGTGGTCGAATAGCTAGTGAAACATTTTCAAGTAAAATGGGAAGCTGCTCCTGGAGAAAATTTGTATAGGTTGCACCAGTAAGCCTTAACGGTAGAAAATACGGTCCAATTATATTTTCGCCAATAATTCCTACCCACACTTTAAGTGAAAATTCATATTGACACCGACCTTCTTGAATTGCATGTGGGTTATCTTCGGCCCATAGATGATTGTTATGGAAATTTGTAATCCCTTGCCTTGAAAAGTTGGATTCGTGAGTGAATATTACGTTTTCTAAAAATTGAGCATTTTGGGTAATCATTTGATGACTCCATTGACAAAAGTCTACTCGATGGGGAAAATCTCGCGGCAAAAGTGCCTGGACTCATTAAATATGGTGAGGATACAATTGGTGATCCTTTAAAATTTTCCAGATTAGTTTATCGCTAACATTAAGTGTTTTAGCAATTTGTCTTGTACTTAATTCCGGACGATCTTCAATCATATTGAGAACCTGTTCTTCCAGTGCCACCGTTCTTATTACTCGTGGACGACCACAATCAGTTGTTCGTTTTTGAAAAGTCCCTCTTTCACAGAGACGTTGGTGAAGATGTGCAAAAATTGTGTGATAAGGTATCACGCCTTCCAAAATTTCCATTGGCCACCATACATAAAATGCATATCGGCCATTTCAGCGTTAGTGTAATTATTCAATTGAAGATTCAAAAGACACAATTGAACTTTCAACTACCACATAGAAATCAAAGCGACTTGACAGCCACCTACTAGATATTTTCGATTTTAAAATACTACGATTGAAGTCACAAGTTGTGCAAACAAAACGTGACAGCTACCTACTAGATTTTTTCGATTCCATTCACAGAAGATCCGTTCATGCACAATATTGTATTTTATTTTTTTATCAGGAAACTGTTGCTTTTACGGACACAACACAAGAGTTGCAATGAATCGTTCTTTTCAACACATATTTTTCAGTTGATAAATTTTGTTTGGTTAAAAAGTTCTGGTAAAAATTGGAATAGGGGTTGCATGTTACACCCCCTTAATAGATCACAACAAAATTAAAAAAATATTGAAAGGTAGCTTTTGTATTGGTAGAACATGCCCACAAAATGCTATTTCTTCAACTCTTCAGCAATTTCAAAAAAAAACTATTTTTTTAATCTTTTTTGAAAGCGTGTAGTAAATTAGTTTATTTTCTTGTGTGTATCAATTTAACACTGATTTTTCGCATACCGAAATATAAAAATGTCCCTATATTGAATCTGAATGAATTGCTAAGTACTTTATTTACTGAACTGTGACACTACCATGCACCTAACAGTAATCAATTTAATTCTGATCTCACGCTACAAGTCAAATCAGATAATTAGAGTTCAACTTGTGGTCGTTCTAGTTCCAAAGATGTTTAGCGTGCTCACCCGAGGAATGTAGGAACAGACCACCCAGTACCACCTATAAACCATAAACGATGGCGAAAATGGGCCAGTAGAAACATTTAAAATCGTAATCGATTGAATAGGGACGTTCAAGTTTGTACGTACGTCGTGTCATGTAAAAGAGCATCACGATCTATATATCATTACACACGTAATATGTAAAGTAAGCGGAGGCGCAACCAGTAATACTGTGTGTTATGACGCCTACTTACCGGGGACTAACCAGCAACCACAGGGATAGGGTATGCAAATAGGCATGGCGACAAGGTTATGGAAATAACTCTCGTTGGTATACTATAGCGCCACATGAACTCATCAAGTTCCGTTCTTCGGCAATAAGTTCTTTCATCTCGGAACATTTTTCATTCAGAATTTCAACAACCGTCCGGGAGTCATCTTACATTGTAACGTCTTCATTGGTCGCCAAATGGAAGAACATCAATTCTAATCGCAGGATAATCGTATAAAAAGGAATCCATTCCCGAATAATTATGCGATCATATTTCAGTCGAATCAGTTTCACGAACGAAACACATCACCAGAACACGTGACCCTTTGAAATTCAAATGAATTTGATGAAATATCACATAGCTTTGTCAAAAAAAAACGACTTTAAAAAAGGATATTAAGGCTTATTTTAGATAATTTTTTCTATCAGATTTAGAATCAGCATACCCAAAAACCCCGTAATTCATATTTTCAAAATCTCAAGAGCTGATTTTAGCAGAAAAAAATATATTTTAAAATCACTTTTCCTGATAGGTTGTTTATTTCTCTCGCAGTTATTAATAATGCGATTTTGTTGAAATTTTGGTGGTGATTGTATATTAGAAAAATGAAGTATTTGGCATAGCGGTGAACATTTTTATTTGCCATTGGCCTGCGGTGGTGGGGGTAAAAAAGGCTTTTTTGGGAAAAGGATATTAGGACTTATTTTAGATATTTTTCTCTATCAGATTTAGAATAAGCATCCCCAAAAACCCCTTAATTCATATTTTCAAAATCTCAAGAGCTGATTTTAGCAGAAAAAAAAATGTAAGTCTTTTTTTAATAAGTTCTTTATTTGTAACTGTGGTAACAAAATTACGAATTACATTATTTTAGATTCTTGTTTTTTCAACAGTTCGTCTTAAACGTACATTCACTTTTATTAAACTTTGGAGAGTAATTTCCTGACACGCTTGCCTAATTCTAATGCAAAGTTCCTCCCTATTACGCGGCCGAGTAGCATACACTTTATTTTTCAAGTGTCCTCACAGAAAAGAGTCACAAGGGGTAATACCGGCGATCTGGGGGGCCATTGTTCTGAAGGAGAATTTCTACCTATCCACTTCATAGGGAAAGTTGCATTAAAAGTTCCTAACTATCAGAGAATCATGTGCGGGGGCGCCATCTAATTCAAAGATTAAGTTTTGTCTCTGTTCTAAAGGCAATTTCATGAGAAAATCATAAATATCATTTTGTAAAAAATGTAGAAAATTTTGTCCGTTCAGGTTATCCAGGAAAACAGAGCCAACAATTCGTTTCACTGTATTGGTTTTTACAATTAATTACCGAATTCGGATTTTTGGCTGCCCAAAACCTACAATTTTGATTAGATACCGCACCGTTTGTCGTAAACGTTGACTCGTCAGTAAACATCATGTACCTTAGAAAAAGACTGTCCTTAAGATAGTTCCTTGCAAACATAAGCAAAGTTCAAACCGCCGTTCAAAATCACCATTTCACAGAGTATGTAGAAATTTTGGTTTAAATGCCCTAATCCTATTGCGTTTCTCACCTCCATACTTTGTTTTTCGTTAAATTCAGTATCCTCGCAACTGCCCGTATACTACCATTTGGGTTGTTTCGAAATTCTGCTAAGATACGTTCGTCGTCTGGATAGTGTCTTTGATTTAAATTGTACCTCCTTGGTCTTTTGTCTTTAAAACCGTTCCAGTCCTTGCGACAATCTGTTGATTTTGGCAAGGTATCGTGAGAAATTGGTGCTCGATCATGATGCCTTTCATTGAATATTCCAGCAACCTGACGCGTAGATCTTTCATTATTACCAAATAAGCGGATAATTTCAACTTTTTCTCCAATTTCAAGAAATACTCTTCGGTTTTGTGCCATCTTATTAACAGTTAAGTAACACTGCTTGACTTATTGACAATTCGTACGAATCACTAAATGTCAAACAAAAACTTTTGTTTCAGAGCACTCTTTGATTAAATTACTTAAAAACAACACAGGTCAGCATGCCAACGGTAACAGAGCACGCAAAATTTCGAAAAACCTAAATCGTAGTACCTATAAGGGCAGTTGCGAGGATACTGAATTTAACGAAACGGTATGGAGGTGTTTGAAATGCAATAGGATTAGGGCATTTAACTAAAAAGTTAGAAATAAACAACCTATTAGGAAAAGTGATTTTAAAATATATTTTTTCTGCTAAAATCAGCTCTTGAGATTTTTAAAATATGAATTTTGGGGATGCTGATTTAAATCGATAGAAAAAGTTATCTAAAATAGCCTAATATCCTTTTCCCAAAAAAGCTTTTTTACCCCTCCAACACCGCACGCAATGGTAAATAAAAATGTTCACTATGCCAAATACTTCATTTTTCTAACATACAATCACCACCAAAATTTCAAGAGAATCGTTATTAATAACTGAGATATTAGGGTGTATTCATGAAAAGCGGGTCATGTGGGGATGTTTTTTTGGGAGGTGGCAATACATTCCTGTCCATATTTTCGATTTTCTTTCCCCCTGAAATTGAAAAAAAATAATTATGGTTCTTTTTCTCAAGTTAACCAAAGGTTTGAAGAAGAGAACGGACGTAGTTCTCGATTCGGCACGAAAGGGAATATATTTATATTAAAAAAAAGACATATTTGTTGTACACTATCTTAGGCAATTCATTTTTCTAACGGTACCTTACTGAACAAACAAATGTCCATATAACTTCTTTATACTTATTCTAAAATGCAGTATCGTTCCGGTGAAATTAACATATTTTTTCGTCAAGAACAGATACATTTTTTACAAGGGGTGAGAAAACCTACAATATGGAAATAAATCCTCACATATACCTCAGATCATGTAACAGAATTTGCTATACCACTGAACAACTAATTATTTCTTCAATATATTTTTATGGACAATTCCTATATGCCTATTAAAAAGCAAGTTTAAAATATATATAGAGAGCAAATATTGTACTTCAAAGTAACAAAATGGACTCACATCTTCTGTATCCACAATAGGGATGCATCAGTATAAGCAAGGCCGTACCCAGAGAAAAATTTCGGGGGGGTTTGGTCACAAAATTGAAAAATGTGAATTAGTGTATGGGATGTACATAAAACTACCTGATTTTCACCTTATTTGATTTTACAGATTTCGGAGGGGGTTTTAACCCCCCTAACCCCCTGGTACGGCCTTGATAAGATTTCTTGTTTGGCGTATATTCCTTGTCTTTATTGATTTATAAAAAAATAGGTTTCTTTTTTAATTATTAATTCCAGTGGCGCACTGTTCCTTGAAACCATATTTTGCAGGAAAAAAGTCAGATCAAATTGGTGAAATAATACGATTCAGTTCCATTTTTGATGTTCAGTATCTCAACAATGCGCGATATTTGCGCTTGAGAATCTGAGCTCACCCTTGGGCCGACAAATCCGATTCCATTGTGATGTATATGTAGATACTGAAAACATAACTACTATATACCCTTTCCTACCCTGCTACCGTGCTAAGCACTGACGCTGTGAGCTCAACATCCA
This sequence comes from Gonioctena quinquepunctata, assembly GCA_018342105.1. NCBI lineage: Eukaryota > Metazoa > Arthropoda > Insecta > Coleoptera > Chrysomelidae > Gonioctena > Gonioctena quinquepunctata. The sequence goes on along the minus strand of JAFIRS010000385.1, from coordinate 441,356 downwards.
TGAACGCGGGACCGATGAACAGCATACTTCTCGCTATATCTCATGCTCATTGATATAACGGCTGCGAGCTGTGGATATGCTACTAGGCCTGCATTTGTACGGGCTTATTGAAGCAATATATGGATACAGTACACGAACATTTAATACGCCTTAATTCCAGATTTTTTTAATTTTGAGATCATCCATTACATATTCCAGATATTCTCAAGGCTACCTACTGTGATGTCTTTCGATGATATTTCATTTGATTGCAGAAAAACGTACTCCTGTAGTTGGAAAGATAAATTATTGAAATTTGGAGAAATAAATGATTGAAATTTGGAACATTCTATATACTCAATGAACTCTACTTTTTGACAAATAGATAATGTTTTTCCACTTCCGGTTTCTCCAAAGTTTTGTTTTCTAAATGGAATACCTGTATTTCTTAATTCTGAATGATTTTTTGATCCAATAATATTACATAAGTGACATTTCAAACATAATTATTTATTTGGATTTCATTTCTAGTTTTGCTAGAAAAATGTCAATATCTTCGAAAATATCAAAGTACATCTTCACAACTGAAGGAGAAAAGGGGGTTGTACCATGATACTGTTTCATCCAGTTTAGTATCAAGTGATATGAGTAATAATTTTTTTTTTAATGATTGGGTTTCTTTTTTACTTGAATTATTCGTATATATTTTTAGTAGTAGTATTTCAGAAATACGAGTCTTGTATTGGTAGCATATTTTTTTCTAAAACACCCCGTGTATCTCTTTATCTGTTTTTTTTTTCATCATCACCTTCCTTGGCAGCACTATAATCGATTTTTGGTATTTTCTTATCCCTTTATTCTTCATTTTATCCTTTCTTGTTTTCGCTTCAATATTTCTCAACAGTTACATATCCGCATCATTATTATTACTGCTATATCTTCATTTACACTTTTTTGTTAATCTGACGTGTAACGAGTTACAGCGGCAGAAACGTGAACATTCATTCAAAATATCTTCCAACTGCTCGTTTTTCTCGTTTCAAGAAATCATTTGTAGCTATTCATCGTATAATTATAATTTTGTAAATTCAAAGTCAACTCATTTTCACACCACCATGAGGTTGAGTAAAAAGCGCGTTTTTTTAAATTGTGGTATCCCCAGTAGGCCTAATCCATGTATGTTCTTTTTTCTGCAATTGAGTACGTCTTATATTCCGTAATCTATGTCCTCGAGTATATTTCTATTATTTTTTTTTTATAGCCCGGGTAGGTTAATGTTGATGCCTTCATAATCGTCTTCTTTGTCAGTGCTATCCTCTAACCCATTTTCCACACTGATAATATTGGCTTCCATCTATGTCATTGCCTCATCTTCGTCGTCGCTCTCAATGGTGACCTCTGGTACATTCTCGCATGATTCACCATTGCAGAATCCGCATACAACAGAGCACTTCACCCACCTTTTCTGCAACGACATGCTCCACCGCATCCCTTTTTGCAATTGAATGAAATAACATTCAATAAGGTATCTGGAGCAGGTTTCTCTGACATTGTTACTGGAGTGAGCCCATTGGTATCAAGTTCCCAGTCCCAGTAAGATGGACTTTTTTAGATTCCACGCCATTCTTCTGGTTTGGCATTCTGACCTTCGAAGATGACAATGAAGGCATTGGAGCCTTTGTTCCTTCAGACAAGCGAACAATTTTGTTTTCCTTGGTTGAAGAGGGATGATGTGTCACAGCCACTAACTGCATATAAAAACAGGATATTTTCGGCTGCTTCTTTTACTTTCAAACTATTCGCGGGATATACTTTTTCAGCAGTTTTGCCTCTCCCCGATTTGCGAAAGTAGATGTTGGTTTTGGATGATCCTAATGCAGAACTGAAAGTTCTTCGCCAACAATAAAAACAGCGTCGAACGATGAGCAGAAAGAAATCGCTGTGTTGACAATCAAGACATCAGCAATTATTATTCTTAATATTATTGGACGATTTTTTGGAAGAATGTTCACTTTCTGTCGCTGTAACTCGTTACACATCAGACTTACAAAAATTCAAGAAAATTCAAATTTATATTCGACATTTTTGTCTTAGGATCGTCCGTTGAGGAGTTATTTTGATAAAGCAATTTTTTGTACCTTTAATCCAAGATGGTGGACCACGCCGATCCTCCAAGGTCGATAACTTGGATTTTTCATCGGGGTCTGGATCGTACAGGGTGTAATCTAACCTCTTGCACACCCGTGAATGACGAGTGTATAATGCCATTTTATAACAAATTACAGTGATTAAAATTCTGAAAAAATAATTGAAAACATGTTTTGTTCTTTGTAAAATTCGACAAAATTTTGGGTAGGGCCTCCCGCTTAATTTCAGGTGACCTTCCGAATGCAATAAACATTTAACTGAACATTTGAATAAGGTAGAATGTTGAACTTATTGTGTGGTAAATGTACACATTGCAGGCTGCCTGAGATATATATTCAATTTCAAAGTGAAGAAAACAACTAACCTTGTTATATCCAAACTGGTGATAAAGTCAGAACTAGTTGACTTCATTCTCTGCTTTGAGGCACTTATCATAATTATTACAGTCACCTGTACGAAACAAACAACACAAACAGTATTGGAAAGGGAAATATTCGCAATTGAATATTGTTTTGAGAAATAATATCCGACAATTGTAGTGATTCAGACATTCAAAACACGTGAACTGAACACTGTTTCCAAGCGAGATTCTCGCGTGCACGGTTTACAAAGCTCTCTATGAACGAAAGTTTGTTAGATTCTACTAGTATCTTCTGATTGGCTGGTGAATGAAAGATCTTAACTAACAACTAATCAGAAAACAGTGCGCGATGTGCACAAGAATTAATTCGAACATTATTGTATTTGTCTTTTAAAAAATGTGCCATTCTATAAAAAAATAATGTATATTATATAAATATATCTAGTGCGAAAACGCCCGCACAGTGATTGAGGACTCCAGAATCCAACCAGAATTGAAATTTACTACTTTATTCATAAATGCGGCGAGTGATTCATCTTGTCTTCTACTCTTCAAAATACGCACGGAACAGCTCGGTGTTTAGTAATAAGAGCCAGCTAAAGACAGGCAGCCTGCAATGTATACATTTACTACACAATCACTTCAACTTCCACATTATTCAAATGTCGAGTTAAATGTTTATTGCATTCTCGGCAATTGTCAAAGTTTTCCACTGAGTATGTCATCTGAAATTGTCGAATTTTACAAAGAACAAAAATGTTTCAAATATTTTTTTTATTTTTACCACTGTAATTCGTTATAAAATGGCATTATACACTAGTCATTCACGCGTGGCCAAGAGGTTAGATTGCACCCTGTATATCAAAATCATTTCTAACCTACTTTTTGTAGGACAGAGGATTTTTTTTTAGTCTCTATTGATTGGATTACATCCTATTCTATCAATTTTAGTGAAATTTGTTGCATGGCTCAGTAGTAATTTTAACTGCAACCACAAAATAATTTCCAAGAGATAGGGGGATTAGTTTAGAAGGTAATTTAATTGTTCAGTAGAGGATATCGTGTATTCCATGCAACTGATTTTTCTTCCCAATTTTGAACTCGGTAAAAAACTTCTGTATATATTCATGAAATGTTTTATATTTTATTTAATGATAGGAGGAAATATGCTTTTTGGGGCACATCATTGGAAATATAGTAATTTCTATGGAATTAAAAGGTTATGTGATTGATTTTTAACTATTTGAATTTATCCAAACTAAAGACAAAAAGAAGTGGAAGGGGTGTGTACTTTTTACGTATGTCTGATGAATAGTGCATCTAAACTTTAGTAGTAGTAGTAGTAAGTACGATTCAGTAATGATTGGAAAATGAAACCGATCTTAAACAAGAGGCTACTGAAAACTTATGAGAATATGACTCTTGAAGTCTGTGCCGGCTACCGAATATTCAAGATACGTTTATGAAGAGATCAAACCACGCTCCATTGGAGTTCATTAAATTATTTCTTCTTTTCCCAAATTTGTTAGATTTTATTTCCTGTGCCGGATGTTTTGTCTGTGATCCTTTCTAAATGAAAAGCATTCAACTCATGTATTCGATGTTATTTTCAATTCACACTAATATGATTCCTCTACTTTTCAGGTAGTGTTAGTTCAAGGGAGGTACTTATCGTTCCTCCCCCTCTGTAGCCGTAATGAACCAGTATTTCTTGCTTCCTGTACCCCGGTGGCGATGCCCGAAACCAGGGAGTGTGTTGTCCAGGGTGCCACCAACGTCTTTACATCTATTCACTCTATGGACATGAGGTTTATCCACATCGATAATAAGTAAGTTCTTATCTCTGAACGCGACCGTATCTGGCGATCGAAGCTCCATATCTCCCGATACCAATTGTGAAATCACCAGTGCCGTACTACTTACCAGTGCGTGTAATTATTTTGTAATTCCACAAACTCAATGAGCTCTTCTTTCATCAATTTCAAGAACATAATCAATCATTTATATCTTTTCCGAATGTAAAGCATCAAAACATTCTAAAATAAACTTCTTGAATCTTCTGGCAAAAGTTTTGCACATCTACAGTAGACATAAATGTAGAACACTTCCGAAATGGTGCATTATTTTAGTTGTAGGTACAACATAATAGGCTTCTGTCTACAGATTATTATTAATTCTGGAATCCCTACATCAGTATGCGAAGGTTCTTACTCCATTTTTCCCGGAAGTTAGTCACTATTAAATTTTTAATCGCTCCTATACTTTCAACCGAACAAATCGCAATGACGTCAAATATTTGTCAGCGCTACAGAGTGTAACATTCAGTGATTTAGAAGAGGCGGACCATACGGTTATTTCTTTCTGATTCTATGCCGAATTGCTATTGAGTAACCGCTAAATGTGAATACAGCAATCGACGTACGTTATCTCTAATCATTCATACTACAAAATCAGAAACAAATCGCTTGCTTCAATTCTATGATGATACACTTAGTTAATGTTTACATTTGTTCATATTGTTAATTTTGTTCAAACTTTTTAATGTTTTTGTGAAAGTATTTAATTAAGTCTCACCATTTGTTTTTATATTTGTTTTTATCCTGTGACGTGGTTATCAATTTTTGACAGTGACTTATGTTCATTCGCATACTGTGAATTTTTATTTATGTGTTTGTCAACAAGATTTTTTCTTATGTACAATAAAAAATTCCCTCTCTCTCTCTCAAAATAATAGGTGAATATTTTTCGTGGGCCTAATTCCTCGAAAGCTCCATTGGATATTAAAATCAAGCAGATCAGTAATCAGTTGAAATTTGACATGTTCCAAAATATAATTCATTACATGGTGGTTTCTCCCAATACCATAAGCATGTCTGGCGCAGTCTACTCCAAGTTCTGTACCCGAGAAAATGCTATTTCCCTATGATAATATATTCATTCGCTTTGTCTCTTGGTGTTCGTCTAGATTCACTAGATACTACCTTCGTGTCTCCTCCGATTAATGTATTCAATAAACTCTGGATTCGAATTAATTTATCGTTATCAAGCACCTAATATCCTACAATTCTGATATATGTCAGTCTAGGTTGATAACGAGCTAATATATTTTCCATTGAAATATAGGATCCCCTTCGTGAGTTTTCCCGAAGGGTTCATTAGAATTCTCTAATAATTGGTAGTGAAGGCAACTTTTCAAACCTCTTCAAGTCGACCAAGTATTCAGAAAACTATTTCCCAATCGAAATCAGTCCCGAACTACCTTCATGTTAGTCTATCGTAAACGTCCCAACTGGTATCTATGATCTATATCAATGTAAGAAATCACTTCAAAACACCAATAAGGAACCTTACGTTACTCCAAATTCGTGAAAATTTAAAGGGTTTACCATAACTGAAAACCACAACAAAAACCTTGGAATTCACTTCAATGATAAACTCGTTAAACATAAAACCTATTACGTCAGCCAAAAGAATGCTAGGTTTCATTTACGGGAATTGCAGACTTCACAAGCATACAATGATAGAATGCTATGAAACCCTATTTAATTCATATGTAAGGTCTCGGTTTGAATACTGTTCTCTAATATAAGTATGTTTTCATTTTCATTTTCGTTGTCATCCACTCATTTCATTCACTACATGTTCTCAATTCATTAATTTAATTGATTTTTTATTTATATCTATCACCTATATTAATATATATATATATATAATATATATATATATATATAGACCACATCATAAAAACACTTAGCCCCTTTCTATACAAATTCGAGTACATGAGAAACATTTTTAATATAGAACATTTAAAAATTCCATAATATGCTTTCGTTGAGTCTCGAATTCGATATGCGAGCATTACCCACATATATAAAAAAACTTGAAATTATTCAAAAAAACATTATTAAAATAATGTACTCGAAAAAAGTTTCTTATCCTTCAGATGACCTTTACTATGAAACAAAAATATTTGACCCCATACAAATGTACGTGTATAATGCTATAATATTTCTATATAAAAATAAACAATATATTAAAAAAATTTAACATCGCTATGAAACAAGAACTAAACAAAATATACGTATTTAATACAAAAAATTTACAATACCCTCCCTAAAAACTATAGAACATACATAAAAGAAATAAACTCAATACAAAGGACCAAAAATATTTTCTAAAAATATACTGAAACAATTGACATGCTGACTCTTCACACAATAATCAACCTCAAATGAAAAATGTTTGTATCTATACAATATCTTCCAAATAGGTAACACTTTCCCCATAATATCATTAATATCTCTATTATGAAATACTATGTAGTGAAAATACTCTATGAAATCATAATTATTTTATCTTTTCGTTATTTTCAATACTTCAATTAGTTTCATTATCTTACTATCCTTTTTTAACACTACATTATGATGTACACATATTCACATAAAACTATGAACTACTGTAAGCAGAAAACCACCTTCCATATATATATAATTTGAAAGAGACCACAAGCCGTCCTGATGATTGGGAAACCATGAAACAGCTGTTGGCGGATGGTGGGCTCTCTTGGATTCGTAACAAATTTCTCTTTCTCTCGTTATTTGTATTGCGTTACTCAGAACGCACTAGGAGTACGACTATTGGTGTCGTGGATTGGCCTATGCTGACATCTGTTGGTGACCTATTAATGTGCACGAAATTTCGTGTCATTAAAATTCCACGATAACAGGTCTAAGCTTCGACACACAGATTATAGGTGTCACTATCTATAATTTGATGCTTCTTATATAAATATTTAAGTTGGTTTGGACAACAAAAACCTCTGTTTTTTCTTTCCTAGTTAGTTTTCAATTTTATTGGAGAATGCAACCATTTCGAACGAAATACACACAAATGTTTAGGAAAATATCTCCCCATACAATTTGTTCATTAAAACGAGCTCATAAAACGTCTGCCATTATTTGGAGTTATTATTGCTGTGCATAGCAGTCATTGGCATTGAATACATTAGAACCTAATAAAACTTCATTGTCAGAGTATTTGTGCGTTCATGTACCTAAGAGTGCTATAAAACTATTTTAAATCCAAATCACATGTGGACTTTTCAAAGATAAAAAAGAAGTAACGAAGATTCCTAAACATCTCACTATAAACATACTCTGGGGAAGTAATTGAAAAATACATAAATCCAATTAGCCACTATCTGTCCTCCATAGAACCTTTATAAAACTAAGATAAATCCAAAAGGCATTTAAATTGTTACTTGTGGAGGCGAACGTAATGTAGGCAATAAACACTCTGTCTTACTTGAAGTACGGCACTGGTATGTCAACTATGAGGTATACGCTATGGGGCTTTGTTCGCTCGTGCGATAAATCAACGTCTGGTCGTGATGCCGAGGCGGTTCAGGTCACCGGGTCGCGGGAGAGCCGGTGACATCCAATGCCGTAAATCACGACAACTGTTACACTTGTGTTGCAGCGGCGAATTCTACCTGGGCTTTCCGCGCTCTGATCTGCAGGGGGTGTCCTGGTACCGGCTGCTGCACTGGGAATGCACGCGTGAGGCCCAGACCAAACATCGCTTGAGTAAGTATGGCAAAAATCATTGTGTAGCTATTGTGAAAATGCATCGCCCCACTATGAGACACATATATTTTATTCGCAATCAGAACACCGTAACCTACAGGGATATGGTTTATTTTTGTCTTGTAGTCGGGAAATGTGTTCCTGTTTTAACAAACCCGCTTTTAATGTAGCTTCTAGTCCGACAACACAGAAATATCATCAGAATTGAGAATATTCCACAGATATATTGAAGACTACTTTCATTGAATTGTAGGGTGATTCAAATGTTCCCATCAGGACACTGATAGAGGGGTACGGTCAGTACAACGTACCGGGGCCCGGAGCGCCATATTTCTTTATTATAATAAAATATAAACAATAGGTGCGGTTTTTTCATCCAGAAGTAATGCTGTGGAGTAACAGATTCAAAATATATAATGTTTAGATAGCACCCAAAAGTTCTACGGTTTTCTTTTCTTCTTCTTTTGGAAGTAAAAAATTTTGTTATCTTTCAAGAAGAGCAAATTATAATAAATATGCTCTGATTTGATCTGTTTTAGTATTCTGTATTCGAAAAACTGTATACATTAATATCAAGAAAATATTTTGTCAGTAATATTTAATAATATAAAAAATAATTAATACAAAATACACCACATTCAATGACATTTCTGAAATCACCTCTGTCCCTTTTTGAACAGAAATTTATTGCAGTTTCAAATATAATTCGCTATGGATAAGATTTTTTTTTTTGACAATTACTCATCAAAATTTGATTCACGGCACATAAATTAACAGGATGTTTAATTCCACTACTACGAAAATATCGAAAGTCGGTATGTTGCAATGTGTCCTGAAAAAAATGGAAAAACATATTCAAAACGATATTGGTACAGTATTACTGAATATACGTATATCAAACGGAGAAATAGTTCAAAGGATAAAAATGTGAACAACAACATCGGCACGCTATCATTTGGATATATTGATAGAAATATTTCAGTAGTGAAAAATTAAACATTCTCAATTGAATAGAAAGATATTTCTGAAAATTGAAAAATATTCAATAAAAATTTATTTATTTTTCCCTGGCTACTTCCCCGGCTAAAGCCACGCTGGAAATTAAACTACATATGATAGATATTGTGAAAGGACCCTATGTTAAAAGAAAAAATCTGAAAAGAAAAATTTTTATTAGATAATTATTTTATTTTCTATTCCAGTCTTAATTACGAACTCATATAAATGAATGAGGCAAAGACGAATATTTGTATCATTGTAACATTGATGCAAGAGTGCCATCGCATTCACTAGGTCTTCAATACATGTTTGTCAACGAGTGACACTCCGAAAGAAACAGTTTTCCATCATTGCGAAGTGAAATTGCTTTCAGAAAATATGTTTCCCATTTCTTTCGGTCTTCCTGATGATCGTGGAAGCGTGAAATTGATTTTCGTGACAAAAATGTATTGAAGACCTAAGGAATGCAATGCTACTCTCGCATAAATGTTACAAGTGATTTTCTTTTTGGAAAACATTCTTCTATGCCTCATCCATCTATATGAGCTCTCAATTGAGACTGGAATAAAAAATCAAATAACTATCTGAATAAAAATGTTAATTTTAACTTTCGGATTTTTTCTTTTGAGTCAGATGTAGTTCAATGTCCAGCAGGGCTTTAGCCGGGAAAGTAGTTGTGTTCTGTTAGATATTATAAAAAATGACTTCAGTTTTATCGTAGATTTTTCGGTTTTCAGAAAAATATTTCTATTTAATATTCAATTAAGAATTTCCTTTTTCAACATGAACGATGGAAGATAGTGACTTAAGTTTACCTTTCAGTCGCAGATCTGATTTTATGAACACCCTGTTCATATTTTCAAACAAAGCTATCTATGTCAGTATGTTTGCGAGGAAATATTGGAAATATTCACAATGCAATATTAGTTCGAAATAAATTTCAAAATAACGAATTAAATATTCATTTCTGTTATAGATATGAACGGGACAGATATACATATACACAATACAAGTGGGTACTCGCTTAGAGTGTAAGAGAAGAAAACATACTTAATCTGAATTATTTTTTGTGTGCTTAGGTAATTATTACTAGTATAGAATAAATAAATATTGCTTGCATGATGTAGTGAAAACTATCGTGCACTATTTTCAGTTGTGTTGGTTCTCGGCACCTCTATTCCTCATCTGCGAATTATTTCAGATCATTCATAAAATGATCATATGATTTCTCCGAGATTGTTCCTAGACAATTCCAATAGTGAATTGAATATTCTAGAATGATACCTCAGTAATATACAATTATTAATTTGGATCATTCATAGAGTATTCACATATCTGTTTTTTTTTAGTTTGATTTTGGGTGTGAATGAAGATTGAATGGTAACTTGATTAATGTTTTAGGGGAGAATGAATGGTCTTATGACCATTCCAATAGTGAATTGAATTTTCTAGAATTATACCAAAGTTCTCGTCTGGGAATGTCACAGTAATGATATACCAGGAGTAATTCAATTATTCTTAGGATATTCACATGACATTCTATGATTTTTCTTGGAATGTTGTAAGAATATGAAACGTTGTTTTTGTTCCACGGGAAGATTGAGAATGAGCTCATGATTATTCCGGGATAATTCTAAAATTCTGACCTCCTACTTAATTGTCTTAGGAATTACCCGATGATGCCATTAACTTCATTAACCGGTTTCATATTGGGCTTCGCTTGTGGCGGGCGCATCAGATTTGGGCTTCGCTTGTGGCGGGCGCATCAGATACAATGCCGGTAAATAAACACTTTGGTCCTAGCCAGAAGGCTGAGAAGTGATATATTGTGAAAATACTGCGTTGTTAAATAATGTCCAAAAACCCCACGCCATCTAGCATCGATTTTGGATATATATGTATATATACACATATATAAGATGTCCCCGAAAAAAATATATATATATATATATATATATATATATATATAAATATATATATATATATATATGATGACCAAGGGGGAAGAATGGTCACTCAAAACTCAAAAGTCACTCAAAATTGGGTTTGAGAAAAATATTTCTGAAAGTTAGAAAACGTATAGAAGTAAGGGTGTGACTAAAATTGTAAAAATAAAGATATAAACCAAGTTGAAAACTCTTTATTAACCGAGATATATTTTAAAAAGTTCAAAATTCTCAATTTTTTTGTGTAAAAAAAATAAATGTGAAAGAATCTTGGAAATATATCGTTTTTTTCCTAAAAAAAGTCATAATCAACGAGTAACTCACCACTGACGTCTTCCTTTTCTTTGTGCTCTTTTTTGTTAAGCTATGCATTTTTTCTTTCGTCCTCTCGTATTTTCTGACACTTCCAAAGCTGTGAGTTCCTCGTAAAATACACGTGATTCTGGATTCACCAAAAATTGTTTCAAAAACTGTAGATCTCCATGTTTGGCTGCATTTATGGAGATACTGGCGAAATAGAGTTTTTTAGGGTTAATTTGTCTTGGTGTTCTCACAGGCGTTTTAATTCGAGGTTTTCGAGCATTTTTACAACTTTAGCCTCTCCGGGAGCACTTGGTAGGGTACTTAACTGGGCCTTGATGCTCCTTGGGTAGCTTCCTTTTGTTCGTCGTCAATCAGAGAGGCTCATGCAAATTTTGTTTTAGAACCTTTATAAAAATAGCAAAACAACTGTTTTCTTCATTCGATAGGTAGTGCCACCCGGCACAATATCTATTTGTCGGATTAGGCCATTGTTAAGGGATTTAAAATTCTGACCAGGCACCTTTCAGTGGTGTATCTTGGGGTATAATTTCTGTTCAAAAATATAATGGTAAATATTCCATGAAAATATTTAGGTTTACATCAAACATTACTATAGAATGTTATTCCTTAACAATTAGTTGGTAATAAAATACAAAATAGTAAGATGTGTATTTTCACCCATTATAGTATTTTGGAACTTGAACGTGAAATGCAGCAGTCCTTAGTTACTTATATAAAAATAAATAAGAAATAATGGGATAAAAAAAGAAAAATGTTATTGCTAGCCGCCTTAAATTATTACAAAAATGATTTGTATGAAGTCACAAAACCAATTCAAGTTATGTTTAAAGCGGCTGCAATCCAGCAGCTTATTGTCAAAAAAAAAATTTACAATAAGTATATACAGTATTTACAATAACTTACCACTTGAAAATCTGATATCAGAGTCTTTATTAATGTCAATAACAACTGGATCAATCAAGACTTCAGAAATGTTGTCAATTTTCCACAAAGCATGTTCCACGGTAATAACATGGTCAATGCATTTTTTCTAATTGTCGCTGGTCACTTCACTAACCTCACATTCAAACAATAACTGAACATCCTTTATTTTGAAGGTCGTATTTTTATGGGCTACATTATTTTTCACTAGAGCCCATATTAGTTCTATGGGATTCAGCTCGCAGTGATACGGGGGAAGTCGAAGTACTTACTGATATTCCACGTGAAGCAGCTATCTAGTTCGTCAACGATATACTTTTTATACTTGTTTTAGTGGATTTGAGCGATACTATAAAGTTCTTTTTTTAGTGGATAAGTGGGAAAAACAATGTTTTTTGAGCTAAGCCACTCCAATAGTTTGCCTTTAGTCCAATTGCTTGTGGGTAAATCTTCTTGTAATTTAGAATGGTAACTCTCGTTGTCCATAACAATAGTAGATCCCTGTGAAATAAAATCGATCATTTGTTCAAACCATTCTTCATTCATTCATATCCTCGTGATAGTCACCGGTCGTTTTGATAGAAAAGTCCTCTTTCCACAAACCCTTCTGAACTACCTATATGAACGATTATTAATCTTTTACCCTTGCTTGATGGTGGATTCAAACCCATTGACAATCCTTCAACGAAGGCTTCCCTTCCGCTCTTAATATTGCTGTCCTGCCAATACTGAGATACAGTATATCCTTCGTTTATCCGCGTTTCGTCCAGGTAATAAATGCGTCGATCTTCGTTTCGGGCTTGTTTAATATTGCTATAAATAGTCTCTTCTCCAAATCGCAATATCTGGTTTATCTATCAGTTCCGATTGTCTCTTATGTTTGGTATAGTTGAAGCCGATTTGTTTTAAAATTTTCGATGATGTCATTTTAGAGAAAGTTGTGGGTAATCCGGATCAGCTTGAACTGCAGACATAATTTTATCCAGTGTGGGCATTCCACTTTTTAGGTAAAACGCATGGACTTTACGCCTTAACCCCCTGCTTTAACGATTCGTCTATCGTGATCTGTGGTCGACCCGGAGATGTTTTTGGTGGTTGAAGAGCTCCATTTTTCTTTTCTCTTATTAATTTATAGATGGTGGTCTTTGCTATGCACAACATAGAAAATGCTTTTGTAACAGTCTCATCTACACTGACACTTTTGTTCTGATTTTGCAAAGAAATTGAATAGTTTAAAATTATTGTTTTTTCATTTAAAGATAATGGACCCAATTTTGGCCGTTTTGATGGTCCTTGTCTAGCATCCATAATACTTGAATCTTATTTTATCTACACACGATATATACAGAAGCACACACAAATAATTTCCAGAAAGCACTACCAGCGATATCGAGTACCTGCTACTGATTACATTCCTAGCTTGTAACCAATTCTTACCCTTCTATCAGTACCTACAGTAATAAAAAGGGCTGGTCTTTAAAAGATTATGGGTTTTTCCTAGCAGTTTGTACTTATACCTACCTGGATTTACGGTACGTAATGGAATCGATGCATCTGATCGGTTTATTACTCCATGCCTTTATTTTTCGGACTATAATGAAAAACAAGTACAGCGAGGCAAAATTGAAAATAATACGAGAGAGACTGAGTAGAGTTTCCGTTTCCGTGACACACAAAAAGAATGATGGCGGCCCCACGACCGCGGCAGCGGGCATGTGGCTTTTAAAAATGGACATGAACCATTCTTCCCACGCCGCTTGGAATTGAACCGTTCTTCCCCAGCACTAAACTTTTCTGTGTAATATCTCTAAGAATTAACCATGTTTCCCCCTTGGTGAATACGGCATTGGTAGGTATTAGCGCTATAAAACGCCAACAGAAAGCGGTCTTATCTCAATTTTTCACAAAAATGAAGTCAATCCGTTAATATATATATATATATATATATATATATATATATATATATATATATATATATATATATATATATATATATATATATATATAAACAGTGGGGAATAACGGGGGATCTCCAGTGATAAATGAACATTAACTTAAAAAAAAACGTAAAATATGTAAAAATTTGTCGGAAAGGTGTTATATCTTTGACGCTTCGAGTGACATTGAAGGATTTGAAATGACAACCTATGATTAATCGTCAGAAAAATATAAAATATGCAGTGGGTGTGTTAATGTTTATATTATATTCTTTGAGAATCAGTTTTAATCCATTTGTAGAAGATAACTGTAGATTTTGCTAAGATTTTCGATATCTATTTTTTTGTTCATATTTTGATTGGATTTATTAATTTCAATCATTTCAAGAAATAATCTTTTAGAGAATTTTTTTTCTGAATGTAAAACTTGTGCTTCCTCGAATGATATTTTATGGCCTGTTTCAATAGCATGTTGAACTAATGCACATGATTTCTTATATCACTTCTGTGAGAGATAATACGATTATTTAAAGTTCTTGAACTTGTACCAATATAGTTCAAATCACAGTTGTTACATGGTATGCTGTAGACAACATTTGATTTCTTCAAATCTGGTGTGGGATCTTTTAACCTCGTATTTAAATTTCCAATAGTCTTGATATTTTTTTGTGAGATTTTTATGTTACTTTCATTCTTGAATAATTTAATTATATTTGATGATAGAATTCCTATATTAGGAATTGAAAAATAAATTATCCTTTCATTGTTATTTTCTGAATTTTGATTATTTGTGTCATCATTATTAATTTGTCTATCAGAGTTGGTATTGAAAAGAATTCTATTAAGAAGTTTTTTGGGGTAAGAATTATCTAGTAAAATATTTCTGAGATTTTTAAAATTTTTGTTTTTCAATGAAGGATGAACCAACATCTCGATTCTTTTTTTAATGTAAAGAATCAAATTTATTTTCATTCTTTTTGAGTGGAAGGAATGATAGTTTATGTGTATTTCAGAGTTTGTTGGTTTTATATACCAATCTGTGATTAGTGAATTGTTTTCTCTACGAATTATTCTAGTATCTAAAAATGGAATACTTTTATTTTCTTCTAATTCCATTGTGAATTGTAAATTTTTATTGTAGTTATTTACTTTTTTTTAAATTTCATCGGATTTATCCATTGGTATTGCACAAATAATACATCTACAATTTAAAAAAAAAAATGGAACTTCAAAGGTCAATTGTGGTATATTTCTTCGAAAAGGTCATCCATTACATACGAAGCAATGATTGGTGAGATGGTAGCTCCATAGGTGTTCCAAGAATTTGTTTGTAGCAATTTCCTTCGAACGAAAAGAAACTAGATTTGAATATGAATTGAATGATTTCTAAAAATTTTGTTTGTGAAATATTACAGTGTTCTTCTATTTTACTCCATCTTTTAGTTATACTTTTCAACACTAATTCTATCGGTATGTTACTGAATAAGGAAACAACATCTAGGCTTATCAAGACATAGCTTTGTGGAAGTTGTTTTTCGTTGATGAATTTAGAAAACTCGAAAGAATCTTTAACATAAAACTTATTTTCAAAGTCATATGCATCTGTAAGGATGTCTGTGAATAATTTAGATATTTTGCTATTGGGTGCATCAATAGATGAAATGATAGGTCTGAGTTCATGATTGGTTTATGAATTTTGGGTAAACCATAGTATTTTGGTGATACAGAACTGTATATCATACATTTTTTTGCTTCTTCTTCAGTGATCATTTTTGATTTTTTTAATTCTGAAATAAATTTATTTGCTTTTTGTTCAATGGTTGAGGTAGGATCTCTATTTAATTTGGTGTAAGAGTTTTCGTCATCAAGGATATCATGAGATTTTTTTATATATTCAGTTTTTTCTAAAATGACTGTTACATTACCTTAAAAATTTTTTTTTTTTTTTAAAGATAATTGAGTGCTGTTTCATTTTTTGGGTTTTTGAAAAAAGTTAGTAACCATATTTGTTATTTTTGCTCTGAAAATATCTTTTTTCTCATTATTGAATCCACTTATTAGTGATTCGATATCAGACAAAAGTTTTGAAATCGATACGTCTCTTGTAGTAGGAGGTAAACTGAATTTGAATCCCAAAGCAAGAAAATGTTCAATATCATTTGGTATAATTATATCAGTCAAATTTTTGAACCAAGTTCTCTTTGTTTTGATACATTCTGGAAAGAAAATTTCAATCTATTTATCTTGTTGATATTTTTAATTTTTAGATCTTTGAATATTTTATTGTAGGAAATCGTTTGTCTTTCTGTATAATTTATCCAGATATCATTAGGTAGTTTTGTTATGAGGAAGTTAGAAAGTTTCGAAAAGTATATTTCTGATGATTTGAGGTCATTATGTGTTATTTTGATTTCTAAATTTAACATTTTCTTGGTTAATTTTTCATTGAATGTATGAATTTCGTTAAACTCTTACCATTATTTGTGTCAATTGGGATGTTCAAATCTTTGATATTATTCAAAATGTGTGAAGGTATAACACCATTACGTCTACATTCTAGTAGGAATATTCTTCTATTTCTGTAAGCAGCCAGTTTCTTGTTGATGTTGCACCATTCCTTCATTTTTTGAGAGACTTCGGGACCGTACGTGATTCGAATGTCTTCATAAAACCCCATGGTAGATCGATAAATTTAGAAGTAACGACTGAAAATTGGTATGAACAGTGGGGAATAATCCCCGTTATTCCCCACTGTTCATACCAATTTTCAGTCGTTATTTCTAAATTTATATATATATATATATATATATATATATATATATATATATATATATATATATATATATATATATATATATATATATATATATATATAGGGGGGATTTAGTGGACATAGCCCTCGGAGAAAAGTGTTAACCGTAGACACGTGTTTCGGGCTCTCGGCCCTCATCAGTACGGTGGAGAAGTGCGGGCTTTCTGTTTGTTGACTCCGCTGATTGTCGTTTTCTACCAAGTGTTGTTCATCCTTGCACTTCTCCACCGTACTTATGAGGGCCGAGAGCCCGAAACACGTGCCTACGGTTAACACTTTTCTCCGAGGGCCATGTCCACTAAATCCCTTCCTTTTTGTTCTTAACAAGTCCCTTCGATATCCTCTCTTTCATATATATATATATATATATATATATAGAATGTCCCCGAAAATAATGCGTTTCTTGAAAGGGTATATAGAATACACTTTTTAATTTAGAGCAAAAAGGTCTAATAATTTTTTCTGCTGGCCCGTTTTTCCCATAATTGAACACCAAAATACATATCAAAAAGTGACATCTGGTAACCCTGCACTCAATGATACATTCATCGTCGGCATCTCCAGGTTATCCTTGTTCAGTATTACCATTGTATATAGACTATACAATGGTATTACCTTACCCCAGTGGCGTACCCAGAGGAGAGGTCTACAGGAGGCTGGCGCCCCTCTTAAATATCTCGAAATCGTTTAAAAAAATACTTTTTATCCATAATATTGGGTTAAACATTAAAATAGAAGAAAAGAAGAAACAGAATCTTTATTTGCAAAATAATCATTATTTTTATATTCTTATATAAGTTCAACTCATTTAGAATATCGAATTGATCGAAGACCGTGCTACAGTCTGCTGATATCTTCATCTCAAAGTAATACATTTTTCGAACATTTAACTGGAAACTATAATTGAATCTCACATCACAAGAACTGCTATCATAGATTTAAATTTCATTATTATTGGCTACAGTGCGTTTTGATAGATTTCTGAATAATGGCATCAGGCTCAAGGTTTTTTTCAGCGCGCGACAACAATCTTCGATCATTTTGGTCTCGAAATTTTTCTGCATCTTCCTTTACCTTTATTTTCTATGTCTTTCTCATGATATCATGAATATTATCCTCATCTTCAAGATACATTTTTGGAAAGACGATAAAAGATGAAACTATCAAGAAACAGCCTTTCAAAATTAAGAAATTTTGCACCTATACCAAAAAGTTTAAACATCAACAAATATATATTTTTGGAGGTATCTTCCGAAATGGAAAATGTTTCCATTTGCCCGCTATGCAGAATAAAACTATATTTGTACCACCTGAACATCCGATGATTAGTAATGATTATGAATAAAATTTTGCAACCTGAATAAAGGAAATTTTGCAACCTGAATAAATGAAAGCAAAATAATTTTTCTGGGAATTTCTAAATACGACGTCGACGGATATAAAAACCATTTCATAGAGGTGGAATGTGCGAAAAAATATCAGTTTTATCCATTGTGTGCCCGTCCATGAAAAATAAAGTAAATTAACTAAACTATTGATGAAAAAAAGGAAGTTTCCCCTGATAAGACTACTAGAAAAATTGATACATATGATAATGGAGCACCGGCGTACTAACCTCGCAAGAATATGGCCAGTCCGTCCCTGAGCAAGCACATACAGAACATTTTTTTATTTTTGTGTTCTTTATGCTATGAAAGTAATATAAATCAATTTTTAACGATATCTCTAATTCGAATTTTTGGTGGATTTCAATACTTTCTCCTATAAGTACTCA
Source organism: Gonioctena quinquepunctata (assembly GCA_018342105.1). NCBI lineage: Eukaryota > Metazoa > Arthropoda > Insecta > Coleoptera > Chrysomelidae > Gonioctena > Gonioctena quinquepunctata. The sequence goes on along the minus strand of JAFIRS010000385.1, from coordinate 422,570 downwards.
GTTGTTCGAATATAAGCAAAGGAAAACTAATTTCATAGACACCACGTTTTGCTTTGTTAGTATTTTGTCTCACCAGTAATTTATCATTATCTCAGGATAATATTTCATCTGTGTTTTTGTTGCAGTTACCCAATCGGAACAAGAGCGATCTTGCATCTTGCTGGCGCAAATTCAACGACGTACCGGCGAGTGGATATGGATGCACTGCGTGTTGCAAGTAAAAGAAAGTTCGGAAAGCAGTCAACAACCAGTAATTGTGTGCACTAATCAAGTGCTCAGTGATGCCGAAGCGGCCGTAATGAGAACCAATAGCTGGTTGTACCATTACTATTCCGTACAAAACAAACTCCAGTACGGCCTAACCTACGACGTCGGCCCATCCTCGCGCCTCCTCTACTACCCCGAGCGTACGCAAGCCCCTGATTTTGCGACCAGTCACGATGCGGGTGGGTACGCACACTTAGCCGCAATGCCAACGTCGCTGCAACCTCATCTAAGTCATCATACTGCGACGACGCATACGCATCACAACCAACACCATCACCATCATAGACGTGCTGATTCAGAGCCAGTAGATTATTCATATAGTAACAAACGCAAGCCCAAAGAATTACAAAACCTCGAACTAGAAGTAGGCGATCACGACGTGTCTGACGCTGAAGGGGGTAGCGGAGGCTTATTGGTGATCTCTCATATGGCAGAAAGACCAAGAACCTTACTGAAAGTCGATCCAAACGAGCTGATAGACCAGTGGAACCCAAGTCCACCGTGGTCGGACACCTTGCAAAAGGTTCCCGACTTATGTCATCAGGAGCTCAGTCCTTACATTGGGAGTACTCCTCCCACTCCTACAGCAACGCCTAGTATGCAAACTAGTGCGTTTTCTTTCGACTGGATGCCGGAACAGTACGTGCCTTCAATGGCTGCTGTAGCTCCGATGGAAGATGGTGAAAGGCAGGCATACTGGCCGACTGAGCATCGACTGTTTCCGTTACAGCCTCCACCAAAGAGGAACCACCCTCCTTCAGGGCGATCAGAATCAGCTGATCGAGATACTCCTTAGCAAATTAGTGAATAAATAATATTATGCTGGGTGCAATAAGTTATATCTATATAAATTAGATTTTATTTATTGAAAGTAGTTGAATTCTAGTATTATATACATTAATCGATGTAACTTCGATGTCTTCGGAATCCGTCCATAGTTCTCTTGAGTCTGTGACTAGGAAAAACCTCAAGTTTCTAATAAGGAAAATTAAATATTCTGTCACCTGTTCCTCTGGATCATTTTTCGTCACAAAGTAATAAATTGGTTTACTTGTTGTTTTATAAAATTTATCGTTTTGCTATAGATATATATATTGAAAAAGTTTTTCTAAAATTTTATAAATTGCAAAAACAGGGTAGGTGATGTTCCATTCATATCAGACTGGACTCAAAAAGCCAATATCGGTTGAGAAATCATATTTTACAATGTGTACAGCCAATAGATTATATTTTAGATATACGATATTTTATGTAAATACCAAACTATATAGAAATATCAAGATAATCAGTCTTTTATATATAATAGAATAGAACAAAGAATATATTTTCATAAACTGAATCTAAGAATGAACTTGTGAAGCCAAGTTGTTTCACGTTGATAATCACATTTTCAACATAAAAAAGATTTCAACTAGGTCTCTTTATATATACGAACCGACTCGTGTATGACCATATAGTGGCATAATTGGAATCAGCAGTGGTCGTTTGTACTGTTTGAAAATACTTATGACTTGATTCTTACTTACAGCCAGTAGCGTATCAACACCTGACTCTAAACATCCCAGCAAACATGAATGAGCAGTAAATAGACGGATCGTTGCTGTTAACTGCGGTCAGATGTCGGCAGCGGCACACCGATGTCGGTAAATAATTGGAATGATATCAGTTTTGCCGCTTTGGCTGAACATACGCATATTTATTATGGATGTTTTGAATTTAGCCAGAAATTACCCGTTAAAGATTTGCGATGATCGCGCCGATGTCGTTTTGACACAGTATGTGGCATTACGCGCCGCTCCGCTGGGACCTCTGTAATGAAAATGCAACATTGGCATTACTGAATATCACGTTGGCAGTTGGCCCTACTGTTGATTTCGTGTAGGATGTCAAATCGCGTATTTTTTTTTGTCTGGTCATTGTCCAGTACAGAACTCTTGTCTAAGTCATTGTCATTGTGGTATATGGTCATGAAAAATAATCACAGTGACGAGAGACGAGAATTTTTTCAGATTTGTGTGTTGTCATTCTATCTATTCGGTGAAATATTTTTCCAGGCCAGTTTGAAATGCAATATCTGGGAAACCATTTGAGATACAATGAAAATGGTTGAAATGGAGAAAAAGTTGTCTGTTTAGGTAAATAGGAACAATCTGGCTCTACAGTTTCAAAAATCCTCTACAATTAGTGGCTTTAGAGAGTGAAAACAGTTAATTGTATATATCTAGTCCATGAATCAGTGGATTCTGAATATTTGTTGAATTTATTGTGTATAATAATGACCTATCTTCTTGACCTAATTTCACTGTTTTCAAAGATATAATGCTAGATTGTTCTTAGGCGCTTATATGTGCCATTTTGTTTTCATTGAAATCCCAACAGTGGAATGACGCGGTTGATTAGTAGGATACCCGTAATCGCACCATAATCTGTACAATGCATCTTAATTCTGTCTACCCGCTGAAGTCCCGCTATGGTAGTCTGGAGGCCTACTGGTGGCCGTCGCGACACGGGCTAGCCGGGCCGACGACGTATCATGATTATGGCCCGCTTATGTTGTCTGTCGGCTGTTTTAAAAGTGCCTCTAGAGGCCCACGCGTAACATGTTTGCTGGGATTGAAATTCAGAATATTTTGAAATATTTGGCTCCAGCCCCCACAGCTCTGGATACGCCACTGCTAACTACCTGAGCAATATGATTCAAAAATGAAATATTCCTTTTACCTTTCATTCAGCATGAAGAAACATTTTGAAAAAGTCGTATCACTGTCTCTTCTTATTTTGGATTGTCCAAATTTCCAATACAATAAGTATTTTATCGTGGCCTTGTTACTCTTCCTTAGATGTATCTAACTAAAGCCGGTGACTCACGGCGCGAGACTTGACGAGCTCGGCTTGGGGATTGTCGAGTCTCGCGTCGTGAGACCGGTCGACTCGCGTAGGATCGAGACTTGGCAAGCCTAAGCTCGAGGTGGCTCGACCGTTCCCATGAAATGTCGGTAATTCTACAATCATCAAAGGCGCGTGGCTCGACCAGCTGGCTCGTACTGTATGGCTTGTTGAGCAGTCTCACGGCGCGAGGGTGCCTGTCGACGTCAGCTACGCCGGGGGAGCGGTCATTCAGAGAGATAGTTTGGTGGCGGCAGAGTATTATGTATTAACATAAAGTGAAATTCAGAAGCAATAATTGAATTCATAGATTTATATGGGACCCAATCACAAAAAATAATATATTGTAACGTAAATAAACTTAACTTGGTTTAACTAATTTATTTAACATTTAATCTACAACTTAATTTATATTACTACGCCACTGTATAGCTCGATGGTATGGGCTCGTTCAGACTGTCACTCCCTCTTGAGGGCTGTCTATTTATCTCCGATACAGCATTCTCGATGTTTCGAATTCTTCCAGTTGGCGACGGCATGTTCCAATTGTTTCCAATATTGACCGTTGCATTACGCGGAAGAGGGACTGGATGGTTCTCGAATATCTCCGGGGATGATCTCATCGCTGTCGATGGCGACGCGGGAGGCGACAGGTCCGGCCTAGGTTCGTTACATTGCCCCCCTTAAAGACATTTCGTCCCGAAATTTCATCCTTGGAGTGTGACGATATCTGCATGACTCCCCATATCTGCACCGTGAAGTTCGATGGAAGTAACACTCCACGGTCTTCATGATCGGTCGTGGAAGAGGGTTACAGCAAACCAAAATCTTGACGCCGCTGGATCTGAATATCGCCTCCAGCATACTTCTTATGACTCCCAGTCCAACCCATCAACCACAGGAAATTTTAACCGTAAATCGGTTCGGTGTGGAGGAATTGCTAGATCCACCAGATTCTGGTCCACCATAGTATCTCTTAGTTTGGTGAGACTCTTCCAGACATCTTCATAAGACGGTTTATCTTGGGAATGCCTCTTGGTGACTAGGTAGTAGATGTTTCTCTGGCCTTTCTTTAACTGTAGCACCCACCAACTTCTGGATTCTGCTCCCGCAGTGTTTGGAGTTGACCAAATTTCTTGGAGAACACTACGGCGATGCCCCTGGACATTCGAAGATCTTCTGCCACACAGTGCGCTAGTGCGTAGTCAGCAGGCACCTCGAAAAGGTCTCGTGACTCCTCTCTAGTAACCCCATGTAGAACTTTCTGCCCGTTTGAATACAAGGACATAAACTTCTCGAACGTCATATCATCCTCCGGTGGCTTGAGGGTGCGAACTTGGTCATGGTTTCCAGCGTAAGGGCCAACCTGTTGAAATGGACGACCCTTGGTTTTCCCTCGGGGTGGCTTCTGGATTCGGTACACAAGGTCGTTTATCCTTTTCACGATCTTATACGGGCCTTCCACGAGTTCCGCAACTTTGGTGATAGTCCACGACGACGTTTGGGGTTGTACAGCCAAACCAGGTCATCAACCTTAAATCCTCCAGCGTCGGCCTTGATGTCATAGGTCTTCTTCATTTTATCGCTGGCACTCTGGATGTTCAACCGGACTCGTTCGTGGATGTCGTCCATTCTCTGCCGAAGTTTGCTGACGTAGTCCTCTCCCGCAGTGTCTTGTCCTGGCGGTATCCCAAACTTCAGGTCACAAGGCAGTCGCAGTTCTCGGCCCATTATAATACTAGCAGGAGTTTGACCGGTTGACTCGTGTACTGCGGATCGATAGGCCATCAGGAACAAATGAAGATACTGGTCCCAGTCTCTTTGATGGTCAGAGACAACCTTGGACAAGTGGCGGTTGATCGTCCTGTTCATCCGTTCCACCATTCCATCGGACTGCGGATGTAGGGCCGTGGTTCTTGTCTTGCGGATGTTCAGCAGTAGACATATTTCTTGGAAATGGTTGGATTCGAAATTTCTGCCTTGATCCGAGTGCAGCTCCATTGGAATACCGAATCGACATATCCACTCTTTCACCAAGACGTCGGCGACGGTGATGGCTTCCTGGTTGGGCAGGGCATAGGCTTCCGCCCACTTACTGAAGTAGTCCATTGCCACAAGGATGGATTTATTCCCGTGGTCGGATACGGGAAACGGGCCGGCGATGTCAATGGCGATTCTCTCGAACGGGCTGCCTACGTTGTACTGACGCATCGGGGCCTTGGGTCGTATTCGAGGTCCATTGCTAGCAGCGCATACAGCGCACTTCCTGCACCAGTCCTGGACGTCAGCTTGACAATTGGCCCAGTAAAACCGTTGCCTCACTTTCTGCAGGGTCTTCGTCACTCCCAGATGTCCTCCGGCGACTCCATCATGGATTTCCCGCAGCACTTCCTCTCTTCTGTTCCTGGGAACAATTATTTGGCGTCTGTCTTCCCCACCAATGTCGGCCTCCAACACCCGTTTCAGGATCCCATCGTCCAGAATAAGAGAGTTCCATTGTGCCCAATAGGACTTGACAGCCGGCGAGTAACCTGCGACTTCCTGCCATGATGGTCTTCGATTGCCCTTCTTCCAGCTGACGACTAAGCCAAGGTCGGGGTCTCTCTCTTGGTCTTTCTGGATCTTGCTGTCATTCCAGTTGTCATCCATTGCCGCGGTTCTACAAAGTGTTGCTTCTTTCTCTTCGGCTCGTCGGCAATGTGAGCAATCATCTGGACATGGTCTTCGCGACAAGGCATCTGCATTCTTATGGCTAGTTCCGGCTCGATGTTCGATCTCGAAATCGAATTCTTGGAGTCTCTCGATCCAACGTGCTACTTGACCCTCAGGATTTTTTGAACTGTAAGAGCCATTTGAGAGCTGCATGGTCAGTTCTCAACAGGAATCTTCTTCCATATACGTACTTGTAGAAGTGTTCCACTCCTTTACAACAGCTAACAGCTCTCGCCTGGTGACACAGTAATTGCGCTCTGGTTTGCTAAGCGTCTTGCTGAAATAACCAATGACCTTCTCCTGTCCCTCCTGGATCTGAGATGGGACTGCTCACAGTCCCACGTTGCTGGCGTCCGTATCCAAAATGAATTTCCCTTTGGGGTAGGGGATGGCTCAGTACAGGGTGCGTTGATCAAAGCTCCTTTCAGCTTCCTGAATGAGTCTTGACATTCTTCGGACCACTGGAACTTTGTTTGCCCCTCCGTGAGCCTGGTCAGTGGTTTAGCGATGTTGGCGAATCCAGCACATATCGGCGATAGTATGTGCATAAACCAAGGAAACTTCGAAGTTGGTGAATGTCTTTTGGGATGGGCCAATCCTTAACAGCTTTGATCTTCTGGTCATCCACTGCTACTCCTTCCCCAGAGACAACGTGGCCGAGGTATCGTACTTCTTTTGGAACAGATGGCATTTCTTAGGGCTCAGCTTCAATCCGGAGTTCCTCAGTCGCAGGAATACTTCCTCCAAGTTTTCACGTGGTCCTCAAACGATCTGCCGACCACAATTATGTCGTCGAGATACACTAGACACGTGTTCCATGAGAGTCCCTTCAGTACTGTTTCCATCAATCTTTCGAATGTGGCGGGGCATTACAGAGCCCGAATGGCATAACGGTGAACTGCCACAATCCTGAGCCGATGGTAAAGCAGTCTTTTCTCGATCTTCCTGAGCCAGTTCTACTTGCCAGTATCCACTCTTCAGATCAAGGGTCGAGAAAATCGTGGAACCAGCCAACGTGTCTAGGGTGTCATCTATTCTCGGGAGAGGGTAACTGTCCTTCTTCGTGACATTATTAAGTTGGCGATAGTCTACACAAAGCGTGTCGATCCATCCTTTTTCTTCACCAGTACGACTGGAGAGGACCAGGGACTGTCAGATGGTTCGATAACTCCTTCTTTTCCCATATCGCTGACTATTTTGTCAGCCTCTTCCTTCTTGGCAAGAGGAAGTCTTCTTGCTGATTGCCGGATCGGTCGGGCACCCCAGTATCAATCTTGTGCTGGACCACATTAGTTCGACCCCTTTTCCTTGTCCGGTATCGAAGATGTCTTGGTACTTTTGACTTAATCTCTTAGTTTGGGCTGTTGAGGCTGGTTTTATGTCTTTGGAAGAGATGGCAACTAATTTTTCTAGTTCTGTGGGCAAGTTGTTGGGTTGGCTAATCGTACCTCGTACGCCCCGGATCACAGATGAAACTGACGAGCAGTGCCCTAAAATTGTTCCTTTCTTTAAGGTCACTGGAAAGTAATTGACATTCATGACCCTTACCGGTACAAATTTTTCAGCACGTAACAGGGTTTTCCCTAGGGCAATCCCTCGTCAATTTTCTCATCATGAAGTTTGGGCTCGAACATCATCACGTCTCCACTGCTCGCACTCCCGTCAGGCGAGCCTCCAGGATGGTTTCAGCCCTCTCGGTACGCTTACATCTTCAGCCAACAGCACACGGATCAACTCTTCACTTCTCCCATGAAGTACCAGCTCTTCTCCGTTGACACGTAGGACGCCGTCTTTGAAATCAATTCAAACCCTCTGGAATTCATGATGTCCATTCCGATGATTGCATCGTCTTCGATGTCCGCTACAAGTGCCTGATGTTTCACTTTAGTGCTGCCCAAAATTATTTCAATCGGTAGCTCGCCATATACAGTAGCTGGCTCCCTGTTGCTGTGCGTAGCTTCAAGTTGTCGGTTCAATTCGTTCCGGTGTTCTGGCAAAGGAAGGCCCGAGAATTGTCCTAGTCGCACCTGTATCTAGCAGCATGGTGCAAGGCTCGTTATTGATGAGACCGTCTACGAAAACACCTCTGTTCTGTCGTTTCAGGATAGCGACATATGCGTTGTTAACCGGGGCTTGCTGGACACAGGCCGACGATTGCCCTTCTCGTCGACCTTCTTTAGTTTTCCTGCATCGGAGTCGTGTTTTCGAATGTTGGACATTTGCTACGCACATGTCCAATTTTCCAATTCCAGCATCTTATCTGTCTTTTCTCAGGCAAAACTTCCTTCATCACTTTTCTTATGGCAGCTTCCAAGTCAGCATGCTCCTGTGAGTCTTCTTCAATACTTCGAACTTTACTTTGGTTTTTGCAGGATTGCTTTGCTGCCTCAAATTCCAAAGCGCGTGCCAGTGCGTCTACGAGATGTGTTGGACGAGCTAGTGTCAACGCTTGTCTGGTTTCTTGGTCACGGAGTCCATCCAAGAATGCCTGAACCGCTAATCGCTCCATTACATTTTCCGGTGTGGCTGGATATGCGAGACGAACCAAGCGTGCAATGTCAGCTTCGAATTCTTGTAAGGATTCGCCCGATTTCTGGCAGCGATTTTTCAGTTGGGAGTGGTATACGTGTTCCAAATGGGCGTGGCCATATCGTAATTCTAGATGTTTAATCAGCTGATCATAGTCCTCTTGTTCTTGGGCGGTGAGAGTTTGTAGGATATTTGTCGCTTCTCCACGTAATGCAAGTGTCAGTGCTACAGCTCTTTCCCCTGCATTCCATCCGTTTGCTTTGGCCGCTGCTTCAAACTGCCGGCGGTAATTTGCCCATGGAGTTTTTCCGTCGAACTGAGGCGGCTTCATGGAAAGCTTCCTATTTCTGAATTGATCTTGACATCTTTTATTCCCTCTTGAACTTTATCAAGTTCAAACTCAAGTCCAGCTTTGCATTTTCGTTAACCATCTCTGTGTAGGGCGCAGTATTAATTCGTTTTTCCAGCTTACTGATTTTTTCCTTTATTTTGTCGATTTCTGCCTCGACCCCATCTTTGATTTTATCTTCCTCCGTGTTCATTTGCTCCCTAATTTTATCTATCTCTGTCTCAACGGTTCCCATTCTTTCTTTTAGAAAATTAGCCACACCACACCATTCTTTTTTTAGACCTTTCTGTGTTTTCCAGGAACTTCTCTTCCAGGCTTCTTGAATTTTCTAGAAGCTTCTCTTCAGATTTCTAGAATTTTCTTCAAGCTTCTCTTCCAGATTTCTAGCATTTTCTTCCAGGCTTCTTGAATTTTCAGAAGCTTCTCTTCAGATTTCTAGAATTTTCTTGAAGCTTCTCTTCCAGATTTCTAGCATTTTCTTCCAGACTTCTTGAATTTTCTGAAGCTTCTCTTCAGATTTCTAGAATTTTGTTGCAGTTCTTCTTTCACGGATTTAGTAGTTTCTTCGAGTTTATTCATTACCAAACTTAAATCACCTCCGGGAACTTCGAATAAAAATGTTTCAGGGGTCCTCACCTTCTTGTATAAGTCCTTCTGCAAGTCTTTCCTGGAGTACTTGCTTTTACCGTTGTTTCCATTTCCCCTTTCCTCCAATTCCTGTTTCAATTCCGCTACCTTCAAGTCCGCAAGGCGCACTTTTCTTGAACACATTTTGTCTTTGACGAGGTATCAGTCTGTTTCACACGAAAAGTTTATCAGTTTGTTAAAATTCACTTCGCGAATTCTTTTCCACGGGCCACCAGTCTATTGTCTGTTTCACGCGAAGAGTGTATCAGTTTATATTCCCACGCACAATTGTCCACTTCGCGAAAACCGGGCCACTGTCTATTTTCTGTTTCACGCGAACAGTGTATCAGTTTATATTCCCACGCACAATTGTCCACTTCGCGAAAACCGGGCCACTGTCTATTTTGGGAGTACAAAAAGGTCTATCAATTTATTTTTCTGACTATCCACTCCACGATCACTTGTTTATTTTCAAAATCTCACTTCCGACACCAATTGTAACGTAAATAAACTTAACTTGGTTTAACTAATTTATTTAACATTTAATCTACAACTTAATTTATATTACTACGCCACTGTATAGCTCGATGGTATGGGCTCGTTCAGACTGTCACTCCCTCTTGAGGGCTGTCTATTTATCTCCGATACAGCATTCTCGATGTTTCGAATTCTTCCAGTTGGCGACGGCATGTTCCAATTGTTTCCAATATTGACCGTTGCATTACGCGGAAGAGGGACTGGATGGTTCTCGAATATCTCCGGGGATGATCTCATCGCTGTCGATGGCGACGCGGGAGGCGACAGGTCCGGCCTAGGTTCGTTACAATATAATAATACGCTGCTGCACATGCTATCCATTGTAAATTAAATAACTACTGCACTGGACAATACCTGCCTTCATTGGCTCGTGAACCATTCTCAAGACACTGATAGACAACGAGCCAGTCAAATTATACCCGCCGTGAGACCGATCAGGCTCGAAATGGCACAAGCCTCATTCCTGTGCTTCAAGCACAATCCTCCACGCCAAGCTCGCCAAGTCTCGCGCCGTGAGACACCGACTTGAATCAAAGAATCAAGCATCTATCAAGTCATGCCTTCCCATTTAACATTTTCATCCCAAAATTAAGAAACAATTATGTACTTGATCGATGTTCATTCCAAAGGGAAGAGATATAGTCACCTTTCTGTACAATCTACCATTCGACTACTGTTCAAATAATTCGTCCATGTCAGTTATTTGGAATTGAAAATAGGATATACTTAGTGATATAGTTTTCATGTATCCAAGTGATTTTCCTTAACTTTTGTTATTGAAAAAAAAACAATATACTCCAAAAAAGTTTGGTCATAACTCCCCTAAAAAGTATTCAAGAAGTTATATGATTTATACATTATTTCCATAAAAACGATTCTCAAGTTCCTAAATACATTCCATAGAAGTGAACTGTAACTGATTATCTATTGTAGGTAAATTTTGTTATATAATATATAATTATACATATTTTGTTTGAAAGTGTCGATTTGACTCTCTATTTGATATTTCTTTCGCAAATACATTTATATTTGTTGACTTGTTAATATGTTTACTAGTAACTAGTGATAAATATATAATTTAGCGTTTTATAGTGCGAGTTCAAGGCATATAAAATGTATCAGTATTATTATTCTTTCCTATTACAAATAGAAAAATAAAATTGTTTATTTATTCAATGTGTGTTTCATTTTATCTTGACACAAGTTAAAAATTGTGTAATTGTACAAGCATTCCCTAGGGCCAGTATAAAAAAAAATGAATTAAATGCATTATAGGTATTTCTTCAAGTTGCATCTTTGGTCAAAATTAAAGTATTGATATTCTAACTAGGTGACCAATTATTATCTCTAGCAGAACCTGAAATTTATAATAATGAATGATATCTGCTGTGGCTATGATGCCCAAGTGCCCAAGAAATACCTATATGTTCTGCTGGACGAATCAGCGAAAGTTTTCACTGGGTAAAAATAACTCCATTGCATATGGTATCTTTCACGCCATCCATCGAGTATAAAAATAAGTATAAGTGTGCCATGAAGCATAGACTAATCCATCTTTTGGGAGTTCGTCGAAGCATTGTCTATCTTTAGACAATGGTCGAAGTAAAGGTATATCATAGAACACAAACTTCCTTGAAGCTCGATATACAACCGAAGATTATAGATATGTTTTATCATTTACTTACTTTTTTTGACAGAAAAAAACTTCGATTCATCTGGAACTAGTAGTGAGCACAACATTGTTACATCGTGCTAGATTATTTAGAAATTGTTAAAAAATTGAAATTGTTACACAGTGAGTATTGGAAGTAAACCAGGAAAACTTCAGCTATCGAGTCACTAGAGGGCATTACCAGTCTTGCTTACAGCGAATTAAGGTCGAATCTATCAAAATAGTATAGAGTTATCTCGTCATCGCTAGTGGATCGAAGACGTTTTGGTTTTTAATTCATCCTAATATTCAAATAAAGTCAAGAATAAAACGGACTCAAAGAGAGCCAGGCACTATCTCAATAAGGTAAATTCATTATCAAAATAAGGGCTACTTTGATACTGCTCGTCATTATATAATGTCTTCTCTCTAATATTTTCATAACTATGGATGTTCCTGAAACAACCCCAAGTAGCGATTGTAATTCAGTTCAAGGTCAAATTAAATTTCTAATTTTAGACGAAGTTCTCCCATCATGGGAGGGGGAAGTTGCCAACCTAGATTTTTTCACTAAAAAACCGCTATCTCTTCAATTGCTTTAATTTTTGTAAAATTTCGTAAGAAAATTGAAATGATATACAAGACAAATATCAATTTTAGTCATAATAGCTGATTTTTTCAGAAAAGATAATTTCATTGTTTAAAGATTTCTCTTATTATATAGTTTATTTTTGTTTGTGCTGTTGGTTGCAGGAAATACCTGCCAGAACTGTCAAAAGATCTCCAGAATTGAAACATGATGCACAAAATTCCCTAGTGTATGTCCACAAAATATTTATTTAGGATCTTATGGTCAAAACTAAGAAATGCAATTAATATTATAAAGGGGGGATTGGCGCGGTGGGTTAGCGTCCGACTCATGATCGAAAGGTCGTGAGTTCGATTCTCGGCCAGGGCAGAAATTTTTCTATTTAATTTGAGAGAATTAAATGTTAAATTTCGTAGCCGGGCCGAGGATGGTCCTCGACGATTCGCTGTTGCGTTCAAATTAACAGTGCTGCTCCTAGGTGGCGTATGGAGTTAGTAACAAGGCCTACCCAGAACACTATGAAATGATACATAAAAATACTCAACTTGTGACTGGCCGAATGACGAAATGTCAAAGCCAATAAAAAAAAAAAAAATTAATATTATTTTAGTTCCTATAGGTAGACGATAGACGATTCCACAAGGAATTCTACCATCAGAGACAGAGGCTTTTCGTATAAAATATGGGTTGGCAACTTGGACGAAACTCTTTCATATGCCTTTTCATTCTAGAAAATATTGTGTGCGCATGCCTCAACTTTTTGGGCACTTTTACGTGTGTGTGTCATTGTTATCCTAACCTTTCTACAAGTTCTGAATTTCAACCATAGTCTCTTAGTTGGATACAATTATGTGCTTCAATTGTTGTATGTACTAATGAAGCACCATCAATTAATTTTTCATTTCATTGTAATGATAGATGGGTAATAACCCGCGGGTATTCAATAAGTGTCCGAAATTTTCATAATACCTTCTTTTTTAACATGGCGGAGGTGTTTGCGCGTAACGAGCCCTATTGGAGGGCACTTTCGAGCGTGAAAACACAAAATTTCTAAATTCAACCAATTATCCTTGCAGGATTTTATGATAAAATTATAATTTGAAAGTTTGTGTTGTTTTTTAATATTTTTAGTTATTTTTTGTGAATGCATGAATATAGGTATCCCAAACTTTTTGATACCATTTGCAAACGTAATGCTTTAGAGATGAGTACTTTATCCTTGCAGGATTTTATGATAAAATTATAATTTGAAAGTTTGTGTTGTTTTTTAATATTTTTAGTTATTTTTTGTGAATGCATGAATATAGGTATCCCAAACTTTTTGATACCATTTGCAAACGTAATGCTTTAGAGATGAGTACTATCCATTCAATTTACCCCACTCTTATATTTCCACTAATCAAATTAAATTATTTTCACTAAACATGGGCTTCAGGTGAATTTTGAAACTTCAATATCGAGTTCGAAATCAAGTCCTTCATGGTGATAAAAAAGGGAAAAAGGGCGATTTTCCGCAATGGAATTTTTTGCGGAAAAGCGAAATACCTACCTTCCTCTATTTTTCCATCACGTTATAGAAAACTGAATTTTCAATCGATTGGTGGAAGTTTTCTACGATACGAGCCCCGGATTTTTGTATTTCCAAAGTCAAAGTTTCATTTTTATGAGGAGCAGGAGTACCCAACGAAAAATAGCAACTACTCTACCAGGTTATAGAGGATCAACTTTCCAAACGATCATTGTATGGTATCCACGATTCAAGCTCTGGGAATATGGCCAGAAACCGGGACGACATGTACACCATTAGATAAATCATGAATTTCCGGGCAATCATACACCAATAGATTCGGAAAAAAAATTTCTAAGAATATTCGCAAATACCAGGAATTACTAGCAAATTGGCAACCCTGGCCTTCAGCGGAAATACCTAGAACTGAATTTTAACAATGAATTTAGTGCTAACGGATAACTTTCTCAGTTTTCTCACGGTAACGTAAGAATAGACACGGACGGAGTGTCCTGATTCCTGATAAAAAATGGCAGAGAGTTTCCAACTATGACAGATGGAGATGATAAAGTTATTTGGGACGGTTTTCACAACTGGATTTATTGTATTTGTGTTGTGACATTTGATTTGGAATTGGGACAAGCCCTAGAAGTGAGAATTGCAACGGTCAAGTTTGCAGAGTACTTCAATAAGTTTGTTGTTTTCATTTCAGAGTGTTTTCCCCAGATGTGTTTCTTTAGGTAAACAAGAAATCTCGAACATATGCTACTTGGCATTTCCAGATTCAAATTCAGGATGTATGGGGGACACACATTTTATCATAAGACTACAGAACTGCCAAGGAAAAAACCTCCGTCCTGAACACCACAGCTACAATGCCAAATGTGCTACATCTTTACAAATTGATGATTCTTTCTGTTGGGGATATGTGTACTTCAGGCAGGTCAAAGATATCAGACTGCCAAGGGGTTATTTCCAGAAGGTAGGCTCCAGATTCAATTTTAGGCAAGGCTAGGGTCATGTTGAAAGGGAAATTTTTGGAACCATAGAAAGACATTTGAGACTTACCCAAACCTCTTAGAGCTAATCTTCAGGGAATAAGTTGAAAGAACTTAGACCAAAAGGAAAAAATGCTGTTTAGGGAGAATCCACACATTTGAAAAATACATTTGTTTTGTAAATAAACAAGCCTAACTAACCGCAAAAAAAATCCGGCGGTGAGTCATAAAAAAAAAATTAATCCACCATTTTCACAATGGTAAATATCCAGTAATAGTGATGGGCATAATCGAATTATTCCCATAATTGAATTAGAAGTATTTGAGTTATTTGAATAATCAAATTATTCGAACGATCGATCACTCGGATACAACAGACACCTCACAATCATTTTCTGAATTTGAGTATTCAAGATTTGCTCTATCCCATTTCGATTCCATCCGGAATCCATTGGAAATCATAAAACATGATATCTTGATACTCGTCGTTCGAGCATTTCACTCGGTAGTGTATTTGGGTGATGAGTTATTTGAGTCATTCGAATGATCGTATTCAAGTTCTCGATTTTTGCAGCATAATTCAAATTAACGTTCCGACCCTTATTCACGTGTTTTTAGTTTTATTGTATGAAAAACTGCTGTTTTCTAATATTTCCACTTTTTTTCAGAATGTAAATACATAGCACGATTCATACTTTTACCCACCAAAAGCATAGTAATTTTTATATTCACGATGTAGCCTGCCTTAACTCGATGGTAAAAAGTCAAACGCTACAATAGCTGCATTTTGTTGACCCCCTCCCAATCTCTAGTCTACAGCCCACGACACGCCTTCGGCGTGAATGTTTTTGAAGACCGGACGGAAGCATCCATCTGGTCTGCAGGAAAACGAACCCGGTCAATATCTTACGTAAAAGAAGGGAACACAACCCAACCTAACTTAGCTAACCTTGCTATCGAAGTTGAATGTAAGCCAACCAAGCTTACGAAGTAACGCTTCGCTCCGCTCGCAGACACTGAAGAACCCCGTGCACCTAGACCTCTCCATTTGGGCCCATTGTGTGCCCACTTGCTCTGAGAATCAGCTGGGCATACCGATTTCTTTGACGAAATTCAGCAGTTTCCTCAGCTGAATCTCCTTGACATCCTCTGGGTTCAGAATTATGCTCGCAAGGTTGATCTCCCTCTGGTGACCAAAGCGGGGCACTCAGTGAGGATGTACGATGATGTCTCGTTATCTTCCAGGCACCATCTGCATAGAGGATCATCTGTGATCCCGATAAGTTCCATGTGCCTGTTCAGGTGATTGTGTTCCGCTAGGAGCCCAGTCACAGTTTTGATATCCAGTCTGTTGAGTGACAGGATCTCTTTTGATATTTTCTTTGATGGTCCCTTAGTATTGAGGCACAATAGTGACAATCAGTCGCTATATGCAAGTACACACTACATCACAAACGTCAACTAATAGACAACACCTACTCCAACTAATTCTTTTTAAACAGGCATATACATTCAATCAAAAGGGGGCATTTTAAAATTAAATAATTTCTTCAAAATACATAACCGTTTAATTTCAAGCTCACATAAACCAAAAATTTTAATTATACGCAAATTCTTTCTGAACTGCATTTTTACTGAAAAACCTTTGAGACTTATCCAATCCTCTTAGAGCTAATCTTCAGTGAATACGTTGAAAGAACTTAGACCAAAAGAAGTTTTGCAGAAAAGATGTTCAATTTCATTTCAAAATCCCTTTCAATATCACCTCTGCTAAATTATTGATGGTATACTGAATTTGAATAATTTCAGAGCGTGGTTATCCTATCTTATTTTCCATTCAATAACTTGTTCAGTAAATTATGCAGTTTTATTGCACCTGAATATTTTGAGAATGGGGAAATCTGTTTAGAAGCTGTGTGCCACAGTATTGATCGATGGCCATCACCAAAACCAGGCATTACACTTAATTTACCATTATTGGGATCAGTATTTCAGGTATGTTTATTTTGTCTCCATTATGGCTTCATGAATATTATCAATCATTTTTAAATATCACTCTTTTTTAGACATATATCCCACCATCAAGTCACTGCTCTGTGAATGCCACATTGGCTTTTCTCAGCGAAAATGGTGACAACCAGATTCAAACCCATGTGGAAGAGTTGAACTTATTTGAAATATTACAACCAGTTTTGTCCCATATCCATTTATTGTGGGAACTGGTAATCGTTTCAGAGCCTATTGTTGTTATGGCTTCATCACCTACTTACTGTTCATCCATGGTTCTTGCCCTGACCAGGTTGTTATTCATCTTTACCTATCAATTGAAAGGAATCTAATGTCTATGACTTTTCAGACTGATATTCCCATTGCAATATTGTGGTGACTATAGACCCTACTTTACCATACATGATAGTGAGTTCAAACAATTCACTAGCAAAGCTCAAGGACCACCACCTGTTATCCTGGGTGTAACTAACCCTTTCTTTGCTAAAACTCTCCGTCACTGGCCTCACACTATTCGTTTAAGTGACGACTCAGGTATCATATCGAGTTTTTCTATGATCACTCTAAATAAGAGATTTTTCCGAATTCCAGGTCAAGCTCAAAAAAACAAACTGAAAATGACTTCTCCTGCAAGGATGATTGACAATAGTCCTGGCATTTTTACATCACATAAGCCTTTCGTACAAAAAAGCAAACACATACTCAAGAAACTGATGGCAGGAGTCAGTTCTAAAAGACCATTTGAAGTACAGTCAGCTTTACTTCGTAGACATTTGTTAGAATTAACTCATAGTTTTATGTTTCCCTTGGAGAGATATATAGCCAGTTTGATGCCTTTCCAAAAGAGTATATCACCATTTAAGGTTAGTATTTTAAGGCTTGTTTGGTATAAATAAATTGTTATTTTGGTATATTTTTCAGGCTGCTCCAAAACCACTACCTTTCAACCCTGATCATTTTTTTGCCACCCTTGAAACTGCAGGACCTCAATTAACCTTAAATAATACTGGAATTAAAGGAGAATGGGAGGGATTGTACAGGAAGTTTTTCAAAAGTCCAAATTTCAAAGCATGGTTCAATAACAGATACACAGAACTCACTGTGAAATTGGAAGCACTTCAACTGGAGGCTTTGTCCAAAGCTGTAAGTATAATTCAATATTGAACTTGCACTTGCCTTTTCGGAAATGCTTTCGATAATTCGATGGTTGTAAACAACAGTCTATTTATGTTTTTCCATGGTCTTTTTGTGGTTTTCCAGTTATTTCAAAGTGTCTTTGCTTTTCAAAAAAGATATATTTATTTCTTGTGAAATTAATCCAGTATGGTTTTTACTGATGTTTGCATACCCCTGCATGCGGCAATAATGATTTTATTCAGTCCAATCAGGAAACAGACAATTCTGAGAAGGAGCTAACAGATTTATCTGAAAACTGATCCCGTTATGTTTTTGAAAAAACATGGGTATCTGTTTTTGTTGTTCTTTACTAATTAATAATTAGTTCCAGTTAGATTAAATTCATATACCAAAGGACCATTCACCACTTCTATGGTCAATGATGCTTTTTTTTTTTTCATTTAATTTCAGTCTCATGCGATTTACCCAAAGATATAGACTGTTTAAAAATCCTTGTTTCAATGGTGAAAAATTCTCAAAAACTATTGTCTTAATCAGAAAGCCATTTTCTGTTTTATTTTCGATACTTTGATTATGATTGGTGAATTATTTTTTGAACTCATTTTTAAAGTAATATAACAGGAACAACCCTAAGATTCCTCAAATCAAAATGTGGTGCAAAGTAGTTTTTATCTATATAGTTTAAGGATAACTTTTTTCAAGAATTTCAAAGCTCAAAAATATATGTAATTCTGAACACCGAAACATAATATAAAAATTTCAGTTCATTTGACCAAGATTGTTGTTTTTCATACATGAAAATTTTTTGGTCAATGACTTTATTCTTATTATTTTGAACTGTTTACTCCTTATTGCCATATATGTGTGTTTTATTTTTATTTTTAAGCCTTTAGTTCATGTTGAAAAGAGAAACATTCTCAATTGAATATTGACTAGAAAGATTTTTCTGTGAATTGAAAAATCCACGATAAATGAAGTTATTTTTTGTGAACGTCTAACAGAAAACAACTAGATCCCCGGCTAAAGCCACGCTGGACATTGAACTACATCTGATAGATATTCTGAAAAGACCCTAACTAAAAGAAAAAATCTGTAATTGAAAATTTGCATTTTCATTCAGATAGTTATTTGATTCTCTATTCCAGTCTTAATTAAGAACTCATAAAGATGAATGAGGCAAAGAAGAATGTTTTCCAAAAGAGAATACTCACCAGAAATAATTCGTAACATTGACGCAAGAGAGGCATCGTATTCACTAGGTCTTCAATACATTTTTGTCGACGAAAATCTATTTCACGCTTCCACAAACAAACCTTTAGTTCATATTGCTACAGAAGACTAAAAAAGACTACGGGAGAAAAACTCTTCAATTGATTCATCCATATGAGATGGAAGTTGCCAATAACTAAATTTTGGCGAATATGCTGAGAACCAGTGCATTCGCCATATCTTTGAATTGTAAATTATGCTGAGAATGGCCTCAGTACATTCACCATATTTTACTAGTAGTCACTGAAGAGTTCCACTATTCACCTCCTGGCTCCATCATCAGATCAGCTCCAAGATACCTAATTATAGTATTGCCATCCCAACTGCTGCAGTTGGATATTTATCGAAAACAAAATTCTAATTTATTCATTATATACGTTTTCTTTAGACAAGCCATGGTTTGAGATACAAACTTGGCAGAGGGTGTTGGATTCAAGAATTGAAAAAAAAAACAATATTTGATACTCTCCCATCACTTCCAGTTTCACCGGAAACGACCCCAACTTAATAATTTCAGATGGAACACCCTGTATATTTTTACTTTTTTTTCTCTTTATTTAAAGTTGGCCTATTTCTGCAACCAGAGCTTAACACCGAAGCCGAGAGCACACTCCTTTTTTTTGTCGAATCAGAGGTTCTTTAGCGGGTGATTTCAATATAAATTACTTAAATAACTCTTTGCAATGTAAAAGATCCTTAGACGATTTGCTTAACTCTTTCCACTTGACAATGCATGTTAAAATGCCTACACGGAATTCTAAATATTCATCGAGTCTTTTGGACTATGTTTGCTCTAACCTTCAGGAGGTCATAAGTTGTGAAGTAGTCATTTCTGACCATGAAGCAGTTTTATGTAAGTGTTCCTGCAATGTCATCAGGAACACAAGTGCACATAAAAAGTATGGCAGGAGATATTGTAAACAAAAAATTGAGAGATTTGTGAAACTATATACAGAATCATTATGGGCTCATATATTAACCGCCAACGATCCTCTAAATGACTGACACCATCAACTGATGTATTTGTTCGATAACACATTTTCACTTACCAAAATTAAAATTAAAAAGAGGAAACCTTGGATGACCCAATGCATACAAATTTCCTCTCAAAATATGAGGTGTCTTCACTACATCAGAAAATATTTCTCTGAAAACCAATATTTCATCAATTACTATAATAACTACAGAAATATTTATAGAAGGATAATTAAAACTGCAAAAAAAAATCACTTAATAAAAGACTTTCTAATACCAGCAATAAACAGAAGGAAACCTGGAAAATTGTTAACGAATTGAGAGGAAAAAACAATTCAATTCATGTAAAAAGTAAACTGAATTCTGAAGAACTTAATACATTTTATTGTTATATAGCCGACAAACTAGCTGATGAAAAAATGTGCGAAGCAAATCCTTTAGATTAAATAAATCACATCGCCATATCTAATTCTTTTTGTTATTTACCGACTTATGCAAGTGAAATAAAAGAAATTCTCAATGAAATCAAAAACAAAACCCTTCAGGATGGGATGATATCTCATTAAAAATATTTCTGAAATCTGAAACCCGACAATGTTTTAGATATTCTGGCAGATGTTATAAATTCATCAGTTTTGAATGGCATTTTTTCATCTTGTCTGAAAATTGCTGAGGTCGTTCCATTATTTAAAGGGTGGTCCAAGCATACCATCAAATTTCAGGCCCATTTATTTATTACCAACTTTAGCAAAAGTTATTGAAAAACTGATGAAAAAAAGAATATTATACTTTTTTGAGGAAAATAACCTCATCCATTCCAAACAGTTTGGTTTTCGAGACGCAAGAAGTACAAATGATGCAATATTTTCTTTTCTCGAGGAACTTTATCTTCAACTGAATGATGGAGAGGTTGCAGGTGCAGTATTTTGCGATTTGACAAAAGCTTTCGACTGCGTCAATCACAATATATTGCTGCAAAAGCTCGAAATTTATAGTTTTAGAGGAAACCTTATACTGTGGTTCAAATCTTACTTATCAGGTCATGTGCAAAAGGTGACATACAATGGTGAAACATCTGCTGAACAGGAAATAAAATACGGGGTACCACAGGGGTCTGTTCTCAATCCTCTTTTGTTTTTACTATATATAAACGATTTAGCTGATTTACTTTGCAGACAATACAGCCATACTATGGCACAATAACAGCACGGTCACGTTACAAAATAATTTAGAAAATGATCTGGAAAAAGTCAAACAGTGGTGCAGCGCAAATCTGTTAACGTTCAATGTTTCTAAAACGAATATTTTAACAATCAAATGTATTATAGATTGTCTCGCTCATTGAACAAATAATTGAGCCCAAAGCTGAGATTAAATTCTTAGGGCTACATATTGACAATAAATTGAGACCACATCAGCAAACTATGCAGGAAATTATCCTCAAGTTGCTATGCCATAAGGACAATATCATCTAACATGGATTCTCTATCAGCAAGAAACACATACGTTGCGCTTTGTGAGTCTCACTTGCGCTATGGAATTTGTTTCTGGGATGCAAGTTCTCAAACTTTAACCAACTCAGTTTTTATGCTCCAAAAAAGGGTGCTGAGATATATATGTCAAGTAAAAATAAGTGATTCCTGTAGACCTCTTTTTTATCACAACAAATTTTACCCCTTGCCTGCCTCTTTATTTTAGAATCAGTTTGTCTAATTCATAAGAACTACAAGGAGAACATTATGCCTCATCAATCGAACTACGAAACCAGACTCATTTATAACATCAGTCTTCCTATTCCCTCAACTTCTCAAATCAAATCCTCCATATTTTATAATGGAAAAAAACTATTCAACCATCTTCCTCTTCCCATCAGGAAAATAAATAATAATTACAAATTTTGTTAAGAGGTTAAAAAACTCCTTTGTCTAGGAGTCTATTACAATTCAGATGAATTCCTCATTGACAATTTCACAACTTACAATAAAAATTCCTAAAGGGATAGTTACATTGTGGATGCTCAAATATACTTTTAGCTTTTAAATACATACATATATATTTTTTAATGTCTAAACTTTCTTACTGTATTTATATTTTTTATTTATTTAAACTTATACAGTGTGCTGTTTTTTAAAAATGTCTATGTAGTAACTTTTATCTTAGGTTTAAGTAGCTTTGTCAACAAAATTAATGTTTTTATGACAATAAAGCATTTCTGATCTGAGGTCAACATCTATGAACTCAGAACAGCCATCTTAACGTCCCCTCCGAAGGACGGCATATCTATTGTCATATTTCGTTCTCATCGATATGACGCATGCAGCTGCGTTTATGTTGGGGCATTTTAATGCTTACCTTCTTTGTCCGGTGGTTACCCATCCAAATACTTGCCGCGCCTGATGTTGTTTGGCTTCAGATACCGATAAGAATCTCGTGAACGTGACCAACCACCTGGCACCGGTGCCCCTGATTCTGAGTACGATCACATAATTCTGAGACAAAAAATTGGTACATTAGATTTTTCAGATGCATTTTTATTTTTGCATCTAGAGTGCTTTGGACCCACTTCAACCAATCTGATGGACATGAATGACGAGTAAAAAATATTATATGAGTTTTTTCCGCCTAGTTGAGTACCTAAGGCGGTTTGATATTTCCTAAACCACTAATTGCAAAAAAACTTAATTTTTTTCAAATTATAACATCTTTTAGACACATATCCTAAATTCCAATGTTGACGACGAATCCATTGATGACTTCGAATCGAAAATCGGATGGATAACAATCCTAATACACTAATTTTTTGTCAAAAATTATGAGGAAATTGGGGTATATCGCTCATCAAGTATGCTGTGGATATATCTACAATTGAAGAAAACCAGATTCAAACTTCAATTTAACGTCAACACGGAAATCAATGTTTTAGCATTTTTAGAAGTGAATCCTACCACTTCTACTAGGGAAATTAGCCATGAGGTACAAATTAGTCATGAGTCAGCAAGGAAGATTTTGAAAAAGCATAGGTACAGGTCGTTTAAGTATCAAGTGCACAAGCAATTCTATGAAAATGATGGGAATCAAAGATTAGTTTATTGTGATTTGTTACTTCAAAACAATTCTGCTAATCCCCACTTTGTTCCTTCGATATTGTTTTTGGATGAGTCAAGATTCACGAACAATTGAATGTTTAACAGACAAAACTGAAGATAATGTGTGCAACAAAATCAGCATTTAATGAAGGAAAGTAATTTTCAGGAAAGATTCGGAGTAAATGTATGGGCTGGTGTAAGAAGTAAAATAATTGGACCAATTTTATTTCAAGGATAGTTGACAGGTAGATAGATATTAAAGAATTGTTAATGGACTTACCTACTTGCTGATTCTGAAGTAATGTATTTTCAACAAGATGGGGCTCCGCCTCATACTACCATCCAAGTCTGAACTATTTAATGAACTGGTTTCATGAGTGACTAATTGCAATGTATGTTGGCCTGCCCGATCACCTGATCTCAATATTTTAGACTTTTTTCTGTAGGGTTATGTGAAAGAACGAGTGTTTTATACACAGCCTCAAACACTTGAAATTTTACAAAATCGCATTCGTGAAGTGTTTGCTACCATTAATCCCGCTATTTTGCGAAATGTGATGCGAAACACAATTGATAGAGCCAGAAAATCTGATTTTCGATTTGAAAACATCAATGGATTCGTCCTGGAAATTAGAACCTAAGGAATGTGTATCTAAAAGATATTGTCATTCGAAAAAAATTACTTTTACAATTAGTGGTTTTGGAAATATCAAACCTCCATAGATACACAACTAGAGGGAAAAATTGTCTTATATTTTTTACTCATCAGTCATGTCCAACGCACTCTAGATGCAAAAATAAAAATACTTCTGAAAACCATGTGATCGTACTCAGAATCGTCCCTAGAATCCAAGAAAGGAAAAATATATAGGGTGTTATGTACAGTACAGTGAAAATACAGTACAGTAAAACTATATCAGGAATAAGAGTGACCCTAGTACAGAACCCTGAGGCACCCCTATCATGACCGACATAAATGAATCCATTGTCATCATATGATAAAGGTAGATCAGGAGAGCAAACTCTGTGAGAGCTTATGAGAGGAGATTGCATGAGAGCAAATGATCTGAGAGCGCATTTTCCAAAGCATTATTGTGAAACCAAAGGATATTATCCGGGAATAAATGACCTGCTTCCTGTTTTTGAGATAGGCAGCCTATTTCCGAATTGTCAATAACTTAAAAAAAAACATCTTGAAATAAAGGCAATCTCTATTCTTGAGCCGTTTTCGATTCTTTTATTTCCTCTACCTTAGAATATTTCCATATTACGATGATCAAATTAAGAGTTTATCATATTAACAAATGCCGAAGTTTTTCCTACAATGCTTTTTAATGTAAAACAATTAAAAATGAAACCTTTTTTGTAGGATTTGAAAGACTGGGCCCAGAGTAGGCCAGAAGTTGAGATTATAGACATGGTCTTGACAATCAAGAACAAAATTAGTAAGTGCAATGAACATGATATTCCAGTGAGTGAATCAACGAAGGAACAACTTAATCAACGTTTGACTGATATTGTCACTTCTCTACCTGATGATTTGAAAAATATCTTACATGTTTCATGATACCTACTGACACTATTTAAAAAATTGTATGTATGTAATTTAATATAATTCCTGGTTTTCTGTATATTGTTGGTCACAGTTGACAGACTCGTCCAAAAATGTCAAATTATTGCTGAGTATACCAAGTTATCCAAACCAGACCATCCACCATACAGGAAACGTGACGTCCAAATTTTCATGACCATTTTATGCTGATTACCTTATATAATCAATTGTCTATACTTTTTCAAGTTAAAAAAAAACGAATGATGAACTGCAGTTTATTTATGCAGCATTGCTTATTTATACTTTCTACTACAGTGGTGTAGATCTGATTTGAATAACATGGAATAGAAAGAGTGAATGAGGTATTTTTATTAGGTATGAATGTTATCAAAATATAATTGCAATAATGATAGATCTCTCAGCATAATTTATTTTACCCTCAGCAACGAGGAACTCATTGTAGTTGTTGTTCGATGGATTTTCTATTGAAAGCCAGACTTTATCATTTTTCTAAAATATTAACCAACAAATTATACGATGGGTTGAATGAAGTTGAAAAAACAAGATATTTTAGAAAATGTCAATCAATAGTTGTACCTCCAGCATTAAAATGTTTTTCAACAGTTGACCATAAAGCCACACTCTCCGATTCATTGTTCACTGTTTCAATAAATATAATAACTGTTATTACCACCTGACAGAGTTGGGTAGAACTTGAGGTGGAAATTCTCAATTTGTTTCTTGTGCTTTTTCTGATAAAGGATTTACATCTGAAAATGGGTTATTTCTATGGGAAGTCAATCACTGTTGTCCAGTACAATTACTTCTTTGCAATCGAATAATTATAACATATCTTCATCCTCACCTTATTAGGATAATGGCGATTCACGACAAACTTACCAGACGGGCAGTTTCATTGGTTAAAGTTGTAGCAAGGAGATCCAGAAAAAATGGTCTTGAAGAAGATATTTAAATAATTATAGTGATGTTGCATCGGTCATTGAGTAAGGATTTTGGTTTATTGAATATAAATATGAGGTTCGTTTGGAATATCACATACATCTGGTATATATTTTCCGGGGGGGTATTTTCATTCAAATAAATTAACATTGCCAGGACTATAGATCCAGTAAACATACATTTGCACATAGTGTATGTTCAGGAAAAAAAATAATTGTCAGAATACTTGACAATAACTTTTTTGGAATAATTAGAATATTCAAGTTATTTGTCAAATAAAAGTGTCCAAATGATTTGGTACTGGAGATTTAATGTGCTTGTACTTGCTTTGTCATCATAAATCTAATGCAAAATAGAAAATATGTATTGCAACTGCACCACAATATCTTTATTGGCTCATAAGCTAAATCATTTTTGGAAGGTACAATATACAGGGTGTCCCTGGACTTCCTCTTTTCCTCTCGGGAATGTATAGATGGGGTCAAAATATCACCAGTACTTCATATAACTTCTGTTCCTAAGAGCCTTCGTTACCAAGTTACGGGCCCTCAAAGTAACGAAATGAAAAATGTTTTTCTTTGATAACTTTCAAAGTGAATAAAAATCATCTAAATTTTGGTGATTGACTAAAAAAATGAATTCCTTCGATGAGCTTTCATGCAAGAGTCAGTTGTTTTGCTACAAAGTCAGGAACGGACTACCCCCGATGGTCCACACCCCAAAACTTTGAAATGACGGGGATTTGTCAATATGTTTTAACAAAACAAGGTTACCTGGACAATTTCCTGAATAAAAGCACTCGTGTGGAAAATCGTTCGGAGCAACGATTTTTGATAAAAATGCATTTTTGTTCGACGACATCCAACCTGAGATGTCTACCATTATTCGAAAAGATTAATTTGTAATGAAAATAGAAATGATAAGTACAATGTTCATAACGAATTTTTATCATGCAAACACGTTTACCTTACAAAACTGGTGTAAATAATCAATCGCAAGCCTCAAAAGCAAACAGAAATGCAAAATCCGCTACAAAAACTGCTCGATATGACCCCCGTCTCTCTCAGTACATTTTCTTAGTCGGCGCAAACACCCTCTCTGCACTTGAAATAGCATGCCAGGGTCGTTTCGTATGGCTTCACAATGTAATGTAATTCTATTCAACAAGGCATCTCTGGTGTGAATAGGTGTAGCGTAAACGAGGCTTTTTAGATGCCCCCACAGAAAGAAATCCAATGGATTTAAATCGGGAGACCGCGGTGGCCATGAATATGGCCCACCTCTACCAATCCAATTATTGGGGAAAATCTGGTTCAGATGGTCCCGCACAATCAAACTAAAATGAGGAGGAGCGCCATCATGCATAAACCACATATCTCTTCGGGTTTGCAATGGAACATGTTCCAAAAGTCCAGTCAAATCGTTCTGAATGAACTCCAAATAACGTTCTCCATTCAATCGGTCATGTAGAACGAATGGTCCTATGAGATGGTTTCCTATGATACCAGCCCAAACATTCACGTTGAATTTCCGTTGGTGTTTGGTTTGCAACATCCCATGGGGAGTTTCTTCGGCCCATATGTGGAGATTATGAGAGTTGATTACTCCATCTCTACTGAAACTTGCTTCATCAGTGAATAAAACTCGAGTAATAAAAGTCATATCCTCTCTTTGCTTATCCAGGAACCAATTGGCATATTCCAGTCGTGCTGGAAAATCTTCAGGTGTCATGGCATGTACCTGCTGGATGTGATATGGGTGGAGCAGTTGTTCCCTAATTATTCTATGAATAGTGGGCTTGGATGTATGGAACTGTTCTGATAGGTTTCTGCATATTCGTTGAATGTAAACTGTTCGGCCATATCAAACTGTCCTATTAGAATATTGACAATACAATGACAATGCACCTCTCAACAAAACAAAATCGCATTCCAGTTGTCATTTTTTATCCACACTAATTTTATTTCTTTCTACAAGGTGTTTTTGTCAACATCTGTGGAAGAAATGGAACATAAATTTATTCACCGGATATTTTTCACCTATTCATGTGCAGCCGTTTTTGTAGTTTATTCTTTTGCTTTTTATTAGTTATGTCTTCCGATGTGCGTTTTTTCAGCTAAATTTATCTTGGGGTTCAAGATTTTCTCCCATGAAATTATACTTATCGGTGAAACTCCTCAACATTCAAGCTGTGAATACAAATTTGCAACATCCAAATGTTGAGTTTTATGAGATTCAGATAACACAACACGAAACGTGCTTATTCCACGCATACATACAAAATATGGACTGAATTCGATATTTCATAGTGGAGTAGCTTGTTAGTTCAAAAACACCACGAATCTACATAACTTGATATTTCATCTGAAAAAATATCTACATTGTGAATGAAACTTTCAACTAGGTACTGTACTTTTTGTTTACGACTTTATTTTAGCATATTTTGTATTATCCCTGTTATAAATGTTGTTGAATTAACGTTAGCATTAGTATTTCTACTGTGAAAATTTTTCATTTCAAATAATGGTGGACGATCGGGTTTGATGGCGTCGAGTAAAACTGCATTTTTATTAAGAATCGTTACTCCGATCGACTTTACACACGAGTACTTTTATTCAGAAAATTGTCTACGTAACCTTATTTTGGTGAAAACTATTGAAAAATTATCTGTCATTTCAAAGTTTTGAGGTGTGGACCATCGGGGGGAAGTCCGTTCCTGACTTTGTAGCAAAACAACTGACTCCTGCATGAAAGCTCATCGAAGGAATTCATTTGTTAAGTCAATCACCACAATTTAGATGATTTTGAATATTCACTGTGAAAGTTATCAAAGAAAAACATTTTTCATTTTGTAACTTTGAGGGCCCGTAACTTGGTAACGAAGGCTTTTAGGAACAAAAATTATATGAAGTACTGGTGATATTTTGACCCCATCTATACATTCCCGAGAGAAAAACAGGAAGTCCAGGGACACCCTGTATACTGGTATTCAATAGCTTTTATATTGATGCCAAAGTTGGAAAAGCAATACAGAAATAGTACCCTTACATATTTGACATGTTATCAGCTTTTAAGAAAAATTAACAAAATTTTCAACTATTTTCGTTATAGTATCCCAAACTTGTGAAATAAATAAAACACGCTCGTAAACCTATTGAGAATTTGTTTTATTGCAGTTTTGCTAAATAATTTTCTTTCCTTATGACCTTTTCAAGGTTTCATGTAAGTTGAAATTCTAAGGTTTAAACCAATGGAAATAACAATCAGTTTGTCTTGGTGATATTTTATGAAAATCAGAATAAAATAGTGAGAAGAGAGGGTGACTTTATGGTTGGTTATATTATTAAATCATACCAAACATTGTTTGTCTGGAGCATTTAAAAAAATAAAATTAGTTGTATTGATTCATATATAGAATTGCATTTATAATAGTTTTTCTGGTAACTTCTGAACCAGACAGAATATGTACCTAAAATAGAAATAGTGGTAAGATGAAGAATTGCCATTCATTTTAGTTTACTAGTGTTTCATATTTTCATAGAAAATAAGAGTTATTCGTTGATTATAGTTGAAAGAAAACTCAGGAACAGGTGCGGTAAATTCTGCCATTTCAATTTGAAAAAAAAAACTTTTTCATAGATTTATGAAGTTTTTCGTGATAAATACATATATTGTTTACTAATTTTATCCAATACAGGCTCAGCTGAGCTGTTTTTTGGCGCCCACGTATTCAAAACGTATTCGTCCTGTGATTCAAATACATCCATTCTGGCGTTGAAACGATGACGTCATATATAAAACGATGCAAAACGTATTCATAGAGTTTTGAAACCAAGTCGAATTCAGTTTCAAAACATAATTCGTTATTTTGTGATTGTCATAATTTATAATAATACCTCAGATAAATATTGGTAGTGGCACATTCCACTTTCCACTAATAATCGTGAGAGTTTTATTGTCTACTGACTTCAAAAAAGAAAATTTCTTAGTTTAGATTTGATTATTGAATCGTATTCGAAATTATGCATTCTTGCGGTTCGTGATAATAATGACGTCACGTGATAATAATGACGTCGTATTCAAATGCAAGATTGAATACGTTTTTACGCCAGAAAACACCTCAGAACGTGACAGGAGCACACACACACCTCTATTACTTTGATTTCCACTGGATTTGTATTTTGCCTACATTTCAACTCTCGGCATCATTATTTGTAAAGGACTAAATTAAATTTTCCAAAGAAATCAGGAATATACGATTTAACGTGAACTACATCATTACAAGAGTTATTTAAAAAACATGCAGTCAGTTTGAAGTAGTATCTTTAAAAGGGAAAGGTTAAAAAAATAAATTTGGGTATTGCATCTGATTTCTCAAGAGATATGCATGACAAGTTTTTATTTGTGGACAAACAGGGGTTATCATGCATGTCTCAAGCTTAGGAAATCTAAAAAAGCTCATATCATTCAAAACTATATCTACCTATCAGCAATGTATATATATTTACCTGTTGAATCCCAGCATCTAAATAACATCAGAAATTACCCGTAAACGATGATGATTTGCATCTTTCATTTTCAGTAGATTTCTCATATAGTCACTGTCAGATAGTTGAATACAAATGGAGGGTGCAAGGAAAAACTTGGACTGACAAAAAATATATTTTAATTCATGATCAGAACATAAGTATCAAGGAAATTGCAGTATCACAATATTTCCATTTTTGAGAAACAACTGTGTACCCTTCAGATGGAAACGATTTGTTTATACAAATCTCTACATCATACCAAATGCATAAAACACCCCTTAAAATTGTTATGTCTCTACAGTCCCATATGAAAGAGTAAACTGCTTTTGTTTCTTGGAATAAAAGGAAATCTTATAGCCAAAATTATCCAGAATTTAATCTAAGCCATCCAATATATTTATCGAGATCTGAAGCAACTTTGAATTATTGTCTTTTTCCACCCATTTTCCCATACGTTGGAACTGTATGAAGAGTTCTATAGTTTTCCTTCAATGTTTACTAGGTGATGAGATTTTTTTCAATTGATACTCATTTTGTTATAGCAATGGATTGACGATGTTTCGATTTCATTTGTTTTACATATTATTATAAGGTATTGTAATTTTGAATAGGAAAGACAAAAAGAAATAGTTAAATCTAAAATCGTTCCAGGGAAATTGTAGTAATTGAAGAAATACTTCAGGTTTTCAGAAATAAATTTAATTTAATATTTAGTTATAAACATAAAAAATGTCTTGATATCCAGTCCGAGTTTATGTAGGTACATCTAGCCAATGTGATATTTTTTTTGGAATTTTACTGTAATCCAAGTTGTAACTAATGCAAATTAACATTTCATAATGTCATATTATTTTGTTACTACATTTAGGTTAATTTAATTTTTAATTTAAATAAATGGGAAATAGTGATAATCGTATATTGGATCCTTGGGATACCCCAGAAGTTGTTTCTGAAAGAGCTATTGTGATCAAGATTAAGTTTTATTCCTAAATCGATCAAAATGTGATATTTGGATTTAACATTATTTTATATTAAATTTGCTCAAACCGGAATTATTTCATTTAGTTTTACTACTAATATCAATAATTGGCATTTCCAAGTGGAAGAAAATACTACTATGATAATTTGATATATTTGACTACCTAGCTTTTCATAATACAAGCAGTAATTGAGGAATTTTGATAAAATAGTATTTTCCTTTGGCGAATTCCCTTCTATCACAAAAAACAAGAGTACTTAACTTTTCCTGTAGGTATGTATATCTTAGTTTTGTGGCTCCCTCGTGTACGATTGAGGATATCACAATTTTGTTTTATTCATTTGTGATAATGCAGATATTTTCAAAAAAACAATTATTTTTTGGAAAATAAATTATTTTTTTTCCAATTTATGTTCAACTTTCTGTGGGCCACTTCATATAAAACTGCAAATAAAAAAGGTGATCCGATTTTTTATATCGCGCTATTCAGGTATTTTCTGTTATAAAGTCAACTACTATAAACCTGGCAGAAGTTATCAGAGAATCTGTATGTGTATTGAATACATATTACTTGAAAGTTTGGATTCATTAGGACTCCTACCATTTTGCTCATAACATATATTTAGATATATAAGTGTTGATTTTAGTATTTGAGAGTTTACCCATTTTGAGATTGAGAAAATACCAGTGTGAAAGTATCTAGTTTTACGAAATAAATCAACTGTTTTGATTCAACAGAAAAAAATGTTATGTACAAAATATTCTACTTAAAAAGATTGTATCTATTCTTCATTGAGTTACAATACAATTATCCTGCTCAAAAGGTCGACCTGAAACATATGTTAACTTATTCTGTCCAGTATTGATTCCAAGGGTGTATGAGGATAACGTTTATTTTTGACATTTTTAGTTTAAATGATTATTGATATTGACAAGTACAAAATATGGGGATATAAATAAAAAACTCACGTTTTCAACTTGTAGAACATCAAGCTGTCTTCACTTTCATCACACAACAAGTGTATTTATTAAAGAATGAAAAACATGTTTATCCACAACTGGATTGTTATAAAGTCAAAATGCTTCTGTTTACAGACGACTTTTGAGGTTAATAAAACACTGCCTGATTTTTCAGTAACAAAAGAGAAACAAGAATTCTACTCTTATTAAAACCATTTGAAATTCCAATATTTCTTGTCGTATACTACTTTTTTCCATTTTTCCAAATGGAGACGTTAAACAATCTAAACTCACATAACCTTCTCGTACAACATATTTCATACATTTTCAGCAACTGTCCTAGACATCAAATAAGTCCTCAATTTAGGAAAAATCTTCGTGTTTATAATGTACCAGCTGTGGATAAAAGGTTGTATTGCATTTCATGTCTTATTAGCACATAAATCACTCAAGAAAAGCAAACACTCAAGCTGCGCTCCTGTGTTGCTTTTCTTTAGTGTTTTATTTGGCTTATAAGACATACAATAAATTACTGATTTTTCATCTAATGTGAAAGCAAACTTTTGATTCTTGCGAATAAATTCCCCGCCAGCTGCGAATTAATATTGAACATCCCTTCAAAGAAAAGTTGCATGAACAGTGTTGCCAACTCTTCGAAATTGGGAGGAAATGAGTATATTTTCAAAGGAATCCTAACAAATCCATCCATGGATTCAAAACTAATTTTTAGTTGAGTTTGAATGACAGGTTCGAGTCTTATTTTAGGCCTGATTATAAAAGTTGATGGTTTTTGTTGCCCAATGATCAATTTTTTATATAAATGATCAAATGTTCATCCATATTCATCATTATTATTAAGGATATAATTAAACAATCTATTTTTCAGTAAAATTTGTTTTAATTATTGTCAATGATGGATCAATTCATCAACCATCATATCCATCCATATTATGGTGCTATTCAAAAGTATTGAACATTTTTATTTTTTTATTTAAAAATATTAGTAAAGGACAATTGGCATTTTCTGGAATGTCAAAATAAAACATCTGTAACTGGGATCATATGGTATCTATTCAAAATTCTTTCAATTCTCTAGAGGATTGATGAAGGTAATGGGTCACGTGTAACGAATTTTAAATTATGAAGAGGTTTCAGTCAGGAGTACAAGTTGTGTTTTAATTTGTACTCCCATGAATGGTGTATAATCCACTTTACATAATTGATGGCATTTTGAGAATCACTCCTGTGCCAATGACCCGGTAGGTTACGAAACACATACTACGAAATTCCTGGATTTAAGATCAAGGTTAGCTTGACACTCGGTTTGTCGGTATCCTAGATGTGTTTGGATGGTGTCTATAGTCGACCAGCACAAAATATAACAAATATGCGCAATGGAGGATCAATTAGTCAACTGGACCACTGTTTCCCTTCCTGCACTCTTTGCCTGGAGCACATTTACGTGCCAGGCAGTCTACTAAAAGTACTCACTCGCATTAGTAGTAAGCCCATAACGATTGAAAATAAAAGAAGTTGTACGAATTCTAAAATGTTCACGTTCACAAAGGAAGAAAAGATACAAATTGTAAAGTGATATTTTGGGCATCACTCCATTCAGGATACAATAAATTTGTTTATTGTTGCATTTAAAAATAGGCCAATTCAGTCACAGTCCGCCATTAGTCGAATTATTAAAAAGTTCGAGAAATGTGGATGTGTTCAGAATTAGCGGAAATGTCAAAATGATGATGAACCACGAGTAAAGCCAATTAATGAAGAGCGTCAAAATAGGGAAATAAGTGTATGTGCCAGTGAACCTTGTACAAGCCGACAAATAGCAGATCAAATCAATATGAATGACAGAACTGTTCGGAATATTTTGAAAAGGAATGGATACCATTGTTACAAAGTACAAACAATGCAGGAAATTTTTCCCGAGGATGACATTAGACGGATGGAATTTTGTGTAACCATAACAAAAAGAAAATATTTTATTTTGAAAAACGTATTATTTACAGACGAGTCATCTGTCATCGTTTTCAACAGGATGGTTGTTCAAGTCACAATGCACGAGCAGATCGTGTAATATCTACACGTGGTACGATCATGTGGCCTCCCCGATCACCAGATTGATCTCAGAGTGATTTCTTTCTTTGGGGATATCTGAAAGAATCCGCTTATCGACATGAATTTCAGAGAGCTACTAATATTAATGAATTAAGGGTGAAAATTATCCAATTTTGGGCCAACATTACGCCAAATGTACTCAGCGATATGAGATTATATCTGTTTGACAGATTTGGCTATTGTTTGGCACAACAAGGTGGTTTATTGAACCTTTATTACATGAAATTCGTAGTTTTTTGTTTTGAGTTAAATTTTAGTTTATTTTTCAGAAGTTAACGTTATGTATTTTTTAATTCATAGAATGAAAATTTTTTGTTTATTTTTCACAAGTTACGTTATGTTTTTTAATTCGTAGAATGTATTTTATTTTCAAAGCCGTTATGGCAAAGGAACCACAACACTTATTTTCAGAAGAGAAATTATTTGTTACATTTATTGCAGGAAATAATTTCTCGCGTGCAATGGAACTTCGGCATCGTAGAGTCTCTTCCCTGATAAGTCAGACGCACATCCACACTAAAATTTTCATACTGATTGGACTGAGCCTTCGAATCCTCTAAGAAGTGGGAACAAATCAAGAGTGGTCCAGTTCACTAATTGATTCTCCTAGCGTATATTTGTTATATTTTGTACTGGTCGACTATAGACACCATTCAACATCCAAACACATTGGAAATCGTATATTGCGGAAAAAAAATCCACATCTGTATGTGTGGAACTTCCACCTGATGTATGTATGTGTATGGTAAATGGTGAGATCTATTGTGTCCCCTTTTCTTGTTATGCGATTGATGATTTCTCAACGTTCATAGCTACCTTCTAGACCTATTCATCTTAGGAAGTTTAGGATGTGTGATGGCTTCAAGTTCGGTAAGTTTTCCTCTTCTATCTTTTATCAGGTTTGGAATTCCGTGTATCTTCTAATAGATATTTGTTGGAAACATGTGCAGTTTTTCATTCAATTGTCAAACAATACTATCAAGTCAAGCACCATATTCAGTGGTGTCTCCAATCAATCAATATACTTTGTATATTTCATTGTATTTATTCCATTATTTGACTACATATATTTTCGCATTTTTTACATTTCATTACACAGCCCTAAATTATTGAATAATAGACTTTTCATTTGTTTTCAATCAATCATTGAAAGTGTAATCAGATCTAATCATAATAAATATCAAAACTACAGTGTGAAACAGTTGGCACTTTCTTAAAACTATTTCTTAACAAGTAGCTCATCGGAAACATTGAGTGTATAAACACAGTTTGTTAAGTAAAGAGTTTATTGTTGACTGCAAAAAGATGACAATTACCAATTGATTCTAATACAATAAAATTCAATAAAAAATATGTCCGGCGTGTATAAAACAATATTTTTGGTTGGTAAAATAAAGAGTTTATTGAGTAAAATGTGGGATAAATGTAAATCAAGTTGACATAATTAATTTCTACACAATAACTCCACTTGCAAATATTTAACACAGATCCATCAGAATACAATCGGTATGTGCACCTGATGAATCTTTCTGAACAGATTCAAATATAGGTGCTAGGTCCGAAGAATTCTTTATTTGGCTAACAAACTCGTTGAGATGGGGATTTTTATCTAAAAAAAAAAAATCTTAGGTCAGAAACTTTAAAATTTTCAAAATTTTAAGAATGGTGTTCCTAATTTTGATGCCACTGGCTATACATTGATCGCCATTTTTAAAAAAAAATACAAAGTAATCAACTAATTGACATTTTGTCTAAATATGAAATCATAATTTAGTGTAAGCAGTACCTAACTGAGGCAAACTAGACTTATATATAATTCCTCATTGAATGTCTTTTATTCAGATTGTGAATGTTTTTAATTCACAGAAAAACATGTTGAGCATTGCTGTTGATTCCTACCTGCATCCGGTATGCTCAAAAGGGCTATAACTGCTCTCATTGCTGATCTTTTAAGTTCATCTTGCTTTTCATATTCCTGCTTTACAGAGTTAGCTTTCACCTTCATAGTTAAAGTTGCTCTCAAAGGCTCAACCAGTTTATCCAACACTAAAAAAAGGTTTGGTGTAATCTTCCAGCTTCAATTTCTATAATTCTAATTTCAATCAACTTGTTTTCAGCATACACAGTTGTCACAACAAGCATTTGTTAAGAGCATTTGGGAAACCATTTGTTAAGTCTAAATGTTAATAGTAGTTGGAGACATTAAAAATAGAAAGGGTTGTGATAAAACCAAGCCTAAGTGTTTGCATTATCTTAACTTGAACCTCACTTTGAAATACTGCTCCTGGACATATTTGCGACAGCCTAGCCACCATGAGATAGGTGAGCATTTTGATGTCGTAATGATCTTTCAAACCAGTCTCCACGTGATTAATGAATTCAAAAATATCCACTTTGTCCAGACAGGAATCCAGTAAAGTATACATGCATTCATAAGCTGCCTTTCTTATGTCCAATCCATCATCTACAGTGTGTTTGAAAGGACCCATCTCGACTTCTCTGATCAAATCTCTCTGAAACACACATTATTTTCATAATGAGTAGATAACAAAATTGGCATTGTTTTCAAAATAATTGTAGAATTGTTTTTGATATCCCATACCAATATATTTGATCCTGCAATGAAAATAAGCTGTCGCCATTAAGAGTTATTTGTGGTGCAACTTATGGATGCATATTTTTGTATGGCAAACTCGAATCTTCATGCTCTCTAATACTTTTGAAGTTAGTCCTACAAAGGTCAATAAGGATAATTTTTTCCCTTCTGTTCTCTTTGCCTTCAATATATGCTTCTTGTATATTCTGAAGCATTGCAAGAGATTATTTTTACGAAAATCTCCATATATATCGATGTATTCATAACATCCTTCATTTTGAAAACAGATGACTTGTATATGGAGGTTGAATTGGATCGTATTAAAAAATCTTATCTGTTGCTAATATATTTTTCAAAGCTTCAAAATATATGAGATAATGACATTTTATTATAATTATAACAAAAAGGAGGGAAGAAAAATTATACTTAAATTATCTTCGAAGTTCCCAACACTTTAACTGCCACGCCAAATTTTCTAAAAGGGTCTCCGCGGCCACTTTGAATTTTTTAAATCTAGGGTGTAACATCACGACATCGAGACGGATCCCGGTGCTAATATCATTTCGTGATTGCACCAGGCCACGCCTAAAAGGCCCAATTACAGAATCCGGTAAAACGTGCCATGCCAAGATACACACGGCTTCAAATGTAAAACGACATGTGTATACTGAAATATACTCGTAGCAGCTTGGGCTCGGCCAGTGTGTATTCTGAGATATACACATGGCAGTTAAAGTGTTTTAGCTCCAAAAGTATTCGAGAGCACAAAGTTCCCCAAAAAAAATTTATTAAGAGCCTCCAGTAACGAGAAGTGGTACGATCTAGATTGGTCTCTGCATTTTATCAGGGAGTTGAATCCAAAAAAAATTACAGAACGACAAAGTGCTGTAATGGGATCGGTGAGGTCAGAGAACTTTAGCATGTGACTGATATTTTTCTCCAAGATATGAGTGTTGAAAGAAAAAATAAAGCGAACTTCTCTAACACAGTGCACCCGAGGTCTCAGCTGCTGAAATCATCCCTCCCAAGAACCTGAAAAATGATCACCAGGAAACGATGAGAAAAAGCATCTGCAAGTTTCAAGTGAAACATTGCGTTTCCAAAAATACACGGTCGATTTTACTATATCCTCGGAAATATTTTTCAGTATGAAATGAACAAAATTGATGTTATACAAGTTCCGAATGGTCTAGAGCTCTAGAAATGAAATTTGCGTTCATGCCCAACTGAATAATTTTGTATAATAGGTATTGTGATTCTGTATTCATATGCAGTTCTGGTTGCATATGAATACAATGGGAAAAACTTTGCGTCATTTTCAAAAATACATTCAATTGTTAACTATATTCATATGCAGTTTTGGTTGCATATGAATACAATGGGAAAAACTTTGCGTCATTTTCAAAAATACATTCATTTGTTAACTGTATTCATATGCAGTTTTGGTTGCATATGTCCTTATTTCTTATATAATTTTCTAATGATAATCGGGGATTTTTCCAACTAACGAGTAATTGTGGTGCCCCTAATATAATCACCAAAATAGGTTTTGCATTTTCAAGTCATATAAAGCCACCATATACAGATTGAAAATACTTAAGAATGGCCTTGTCAATTTTCATAGATTCCTTTTTCCACTAGTATATTCTAACTGAACAAGAGGTAAGCCAAATGTTGGTAGAAATGTACTATTTACATAATCAAGAAAGGCAAGTGCAAGAAAGGCTCCCAATTGGGACAAATAAATGAATTGAAAATTATCGATAATATTAAAAATAATGTTCCTAAAGAAATTGGCGATGCTAATATAATAAATAACCCCTTTATTAACTGTATACTTAAGCTCGCTGTTTTTCTGAAAACATTGGAAAGTATACTTTCGAACAAGCTACCTCATATAACTACTATCATCACAAAGAAAGAAGCATATGGGACACTAATATCGTAACCAGATTACATTAAATCAATGTAACAATGTAGAAGCTATGCTCACCCTACTGTCTTGACCCTCCAAAACACTAGATAAATTTTTTTATATAAAAAGGAATAGTGTCCAAGTTATGGAAAACAATACTACTACTTCCACTCCCAATAAAACTATTTTCATATCTTAATATCTCAAACCTATTATCTCATTACCAACTCTTTCCAAAATGATGGAAAAAATTATTTACTATCAGATTATTTCATATCAAAAGCTAGTATAGCCCTTCTGAAGATCACCGACAATATAGTTAGTGCACAAGCACAAGTGAATGCTCAGCTTTGATTTTCTTAGATATGTAAAAAGTGTTTGACTCTATTAATCTCGAACTATCACTACAATTTTGACGAAACCTCAGTAAACTGATTTATCGAATATTTGTTTGGAAAAAATCAGTTAGTACACTTAACTGAGCTTGATGGTAGCGGTGATATATCCAATATAAAATCTATTAAATCAGGAGTACCCCAAGGCCAATACTTAATCCTTTGTTGGTTTTAATTTATTTTATGGCTCATACCCATAGACTTGGAAAATATCAATAAATAGACATTAACTCCTTAATAATCAATGCTTAATAAACTTCTTATTCAATAAAACGGAAACGATCCTGATACTGAATAAGTTAAACTCTTTTGCCCAAGTTAACAACTTGATAGTAATCTCAATTTCAACAAACAAGTTAATACTGGTCATTATTTTACACTAAAAAATCTTTAGGATTATAAAAATATGTTATCTAGTGACACCAGTCTCTAGTTTTATCCATACCAAATTACATGTACTTTCTATACAGCCCGTTCTTGACAGTACTCAATAAAAGTCGAATAGAAAAATCAACAAAACGTTGATTTCAGATCAACAAAACTATGCGTTCAGTATGAAAAGGCAGGATCATATCACTCATACTCTTTGAAGTGTTTATTTATTAAAAACAGGTGAAAGACAATTTTTATAAATAAAAATGACCACTATATTTATAAGAATTACTAACACATTAATATTTATAGTTTGAATTCAGGAAATAATAGTAACTTTTCTATACCAAATCACAGAAATGAGTTTTTCCTCAAAATGTACTTTGGTTACCATGTAACCAAAGAAAAAACATTTTGTTACTCTTTACTAATTTCCACATGAAATCCAGTCACAATTCACATTCCGATGTCAAGGACACTTAACAATGGAACGTCATTAATGTTATGCGTAATTAAGTTCAGATTAATTAATACTTTTGGGCATGTTTTTGCATATCACCCTCTCAGAATCATTTTCTTAAAATTTTCTGATAGTAACACAAAATGTGCCTCTTAGATTTCACTTTAAAAATATACCCATTCATTCTTAGAATTTTAAAAACTGCTTCAATGAGCAAGTCAAAACCCCTGTACAAATGAACTCTTTTCTTTACATATTTCATTTGGCGATATTTCTTGAACTACGATTTAAGTGTTTTGGCGAGATTTAGAAGATATTTTTTTGGGGGTCCTTTTGCCTTTTTTTTTTTTTCTACATACGGTAAAAGAGCAGTAAATGCTATCATCAAGCCCATATTCATAATTTCTACGATCCTACTTTTGTACGTAAATATGCACTTCCGACAGCTTCACCACAAATAGATTGAGCTCCTGGAAACGAACAAATACCGCTAATAGCACAAGCATCCTAAACGTAACGAATATTTGCTTGCCTTGTTTTTTCGTACGCGCTCTGCTTGGTCTGTTTGCTCGCGGAAAGATTTAAAGCTGTCTGTTAACGTAACTAACCACTTATTCGTTTCTGGGGGGGAATTTTTTTATTTTTTTTTTAATTTAACTGAGTACGCTTTTTCCAAATGAGAGTAATCTATGCAAAGTCTCTTTCCACTCCATTCTGAAGAATGGTTATACATTTTTTTTCGAGATAAATACTTTGAATTATGCTGAGCTCCAGGGAATGGAAATTTCGATCATGTTTACATTTTGAAATATGTAAATTAACTAAAATATTTGATACTTGTGCCGTTTTAATGAGAATTTGTTTTGTTAGGTTTTATTTTCTTCTTTTCAAAGTTGTCTTTCATTTCTCTTACTTCAGAGAAGTCACAGTAAGATCGAGAAGACCTGCCTTTGTGCTTAGGCCAAACTGATCTTTTATCTTTTGGACATTGATATATTGGAACTACACAGGTAGATTTAATGTTACGAATCCACTACGTCACTGCCCGTTGTTTATCGCATGCCAGACGATGTAAGGGTTGGGGATTTCCGAGATAAACATGGCATCATCAAGATGTTTCCACGAACCGACAAGCAGGTGCCGGAAGCTTCTGGATGCTGGGGATGAGTAAATATAAGGTCTATCGTATCGAGGGACAACAAGTAGTAATTCATTCATAGTGAGTTCATTCAGTGCAGTGCCGTAAGCGGTGAATTGTAGTAGTAAACTGTGACTAAGTATTTTATTGTCAGAGCGCATTATTGTGTTGTATTTTCAAAGTGTAATAATCGAACAATAATTAGTCAAGTAATTTTAATAAAGCCGGACCCAGTTTCGTAACAATATTATGTAAATACTTTACTGTGACTAACCCAACCTCTCTAAATTCCTGACACACATTCTGGTGATTTTAAAAATATGGTCTAGATATCTATTTCTGCTCTTAT
Organism: Gonioctena quinquepunctata; assembly: GCA_018342105.1. Taxonomy (NCBI): domain Eukaryota; kingdom Metazoa; phylum Arthropoda; class Insecta; order Coleoptera; family Chrysomelidae; genus Gonioctena; species Gonioctena quinquepunctata. Next base: position 381,112 of record JAFIRS010000385.1, on the reverse strand, counting down.
TGGTTCCATTAAGCCCTTATTGGAAAATCAGATGACATTGAAGGGTACAGGAGGTCGACAAGAGAAACCTCTTTTACCTGACACACTACCTACTGGATGGCCTGGAGAATAATTTCGTCTAGCAGCTTGGAGGAATGAGATTCATAAGTGCATATTTGCTTTCATTCATATTTGATAAAAATCAGTAAAAGTAGAAACATTATGTTTCTGCCATTTTGAGAAGCATCCATTTATTGAACCACTGCTTGTAACTTAGGACTTTCTTCAAAATAATTTCCCTTATCAACCTGTCACTCTTCGAAGAAACTCTCAGGTCTTCAGATGAAAGTGTAATTCGATACTGGTTGTTTAATTTCTACAGCTTCAACTGATCAGAATGCAGAACTCCGGATCAAGAAACCTCACGCAATCCAGATTGGTTACAGGGTGCAGCAATTGCCAGGTGCAAACACCCTTGTAGAGTGCTCTGAATTCCTTATTGCAACCTAGCTCAGAGGCAATTAAAGACAATCAGGAATCAAGGTTCTATACAATCAATGAATCCACAAAGTGAAGGCAAATCGAGTACTGTCACTTGTAAACACTTGCAAAGTTGTAAATACTGTCAGTTAATATATGTGTCATATGGACTTGTTTTTCTGCTAAGGGACAAGAATCTTTCTTGTTTTTGGTATTTTAAATAACCTGGCGCTCAACATATCTTTGCCACAGACAGATAATATCCACGACCTCCTGTATCAAACTGAGCGGCTCATAGGCACTGCTATATAAAATAAGCAAAGTAACTAACTGAAGGTCGATTTTCTTTTGTTTTCTTTAAAAGGAATTAAAATCGTACTTTAGTTGTTACAACCAAGAATTTACGACTAAGCTCCAGAACATTGTTGTGTGTGAAATATACATTGACTTCTTATTGATAAATGTTTGTGCCAGCTTGTCCTTTATATACATACCACTTTCCTTAGGATATATATGAAAATAAGCTTTGCAGTACTATGTAACTTTTGTAAAAATACATGTTGTAACTACTTGTACTTTATATGATGCAATAAACATCATTTATTTATTAAATATAAGCAGCATTTCAGCAAAACAATCATATTTTGTGATATTGACGAAATGTAAAACTTGGATGAGATTGTAAAAAAAAGTTACTCGAAACTTGGCAGTACAAAACAATAAGTACATCTTTTTTCAGCCTAAATATTGATTATTCATCATCCATTTCACCTGAAATGTATTCTGATAATAAAGTAATATCAATTAAGATCCTTAAGAATTACAATTGATTATTTTATGTCCTATCAAAATGAAATGTTAGTAAAAAAGTATAGACTCCATTTTGATAATCAGCATAGGACCAAAAATAATTAGAACTCAGAACATTGAAGAATAACTTATTTTTTCAATATTGGTGTACCTGTTATAGGACTTCGGTTAAGTTCCTCTTTAACCTTACCTTCACTATGGTCTCCCCGTAAAGCTGAGGTAGTGTAGTTCCTAGTAAATCTCTTATCAATGATGGTTTATTGTGTGCAGCAGAATTGAAGGCCACTAATGCTACCCTTCTTACATTCAGATCGGGATCCTGTAGGGTATTGAGGAATTCTCCAATGCACAGTCTCAATAGACCATCAATCGTTGCAGGCTAGAAAAAAATATATGATTCTTATCTTGTATGCTCACCATGAAGTACAGTGCTCATCAATTGATAAGGATCACATGTGTTTGTTGCGATTTTTCCAGTTGTATTAAATCAAATTGTACTATTTTTGGTTTTTTAAAACCAAAACAGATTAAAAAAAAACAACTAGAAAGAAACGTGAATTTATTCAAAGAGTAGCATAACATACATTTTATTTTTCATCATCTTTTTACTTTAAAAATTGTTATAAAAAAATTAATATCTTGTCGGCTCACCCTGAGCCCGAATAAGGCTTTGAACTCTAGCAGATACACTTTGGATCAGTCAATTCATGAAATCTTGAGGTAAATTTATCCAAATTTCCCTGACAACTTCACCCAACTGTTCTAGCGTTTCTACAGGTTCCTCTAACCAGTTCAAATGTCTCGAAATTTGGGCCCAAACATGTTCTATACAGTTCATGTCTGGTGACCGGGCTGGCCACTCCATTCTATTGATATCGTGAAATTCTAAGCTTTCGGTAACAATTTGTGTGCAGTGAGGGCGCGCATTATCATCGACCAAAATGAAATTCTCGCCGATTGCACCCTCAAATGGAACAATAATTGGTTCAACAATGATATCTCTATATCTCTGAGCGGTCATTGTGGTATCCATCAAAACCACCAAGTCAGTGCGACCGTTGAAACAAAGTCCACCTCAAACACAGCTAGAGCCTCCACCAAAAACAGGGACCGGAACCCTCAAATGTTCATTATATCTCCGACGTCGTTCTCTCCAGACCAAACTACGTCCATCGGAATTATATAGAATCTGGACTCGTCTGTGAATAAACAATTTTTCCATTCGTTGATTGTCCAGTTGCGATTTTCCTCGGCCCATTGTCGTCTCGCTACCCTATGCTCCCTAGTTAACTGTAGATGTGGCACACCTCTTCTTGCATATAAACCTGTCATAAGCAACCTTCTTCTAACTGTTTGATTGGGAATGATTGTGCCAGTGGCGTTACACAGTAACCTATTAATGCGAGAAGAAGCTGGATAGGATGGGTTCCGCCTAGCAGTTATCCGCAAGTATTGGTCCTCGACTAGAGTTGTACTGCGTTGCCCCGCCCTCCACCATGGACATAAAATGCTGTACCATTCGTCACATAGTGATTCCACAAACGATTTACAATACTTTGCTTAAAACCTAAATGTTCAGCTACTTCGCGTCTCACTAACCCTTTGTTGATCCATCGTATAATTTGTTGCATGTGAGCGGTCTGTAAACGCCATCAGGGCATATTTTTCACAAAAATGTAACACACACTACCTTTTCAAGACGAAGGAACCAGAACTAACAATATAAATGAATGAACATATCAAAAATAGTTTTTTAACATTTTGCTATAGTGTAAAAAACACCCAAAATATACAACCACAAACATAAACTTTATCGTTAAAAAAAAATCAGTATTGCTTTATATAAGCATACTTTTACATTTATTTTATTTCAACCAAAATTAACAAATGATATTACTTTGATCCTTAGCAATTGTTGAGCACTGTATTTATAAGAACAACTTTGGACACACTGGAATTATGCAAAAATAAGATTGAAAATTATCACAACAAATTTTGATAATAAATTGATAGTCACAGAACACCTCAGATCTGTTATTATAGAATATATAAGTAATATAAAATAGAAATACAAATTATAGTATAATAAATGGTTTAATAGCAATGCACAATTCCATTCCAATTTTGCAATTAGTTTTACGTATTTTCAGAACAATAGTTAATTTTTTTATCAATAGTCATGTGGTCAGATTTATCAACATTAAACATTATCAGTGATTATCCAAGCTGTGATAAAATCAATTAACATAATTTTAAAGCGCAATACAAAACAAACGTCAATCATTGCAGGAAGTTGATTAGAGAAATAACCAATTGTTCAGTCACTGACCTAGTTAGCCTTTCGTGTTCCAGTCATGGTTATGACGTTGAAGTATTTCAGCGGTAGTAATAGACAGGTTTTGAGTTTCTGATTAAATATATAAAAAAAATCTCACTTATAAACTTTTTGAAATTTTTTCATAGGAAAAAATTGTTTATTTTTTAATGGACTATTAATTGTGAGCGATAGTGCAACAAGTCAAAATACATGTATATGTAGGAATGAACCGAGAAAGCGAGATAGTTCTATTATTTGAGAAATTCCTTTGACTCACCTGATCAGAAATAGTGAACTTAACAGCAGTGACAACCGTAGTTCTCATGAGAGGAGATGGTGAATTCAGAGATCTCTTCAATTTTGGTAGCAAATTGCTTGGGTCTATTAGAGTCAGTTTTCCTAAACATTCGGCCACAACATTCCTGGTTCCTTCTTCAGTACATTCACAGTGACGATATAATTGCTGCCATATGGCAGGTACAAATGGAAGAAGTTGCTTAATACCTCCTGGAGTTTGTGATAAACATGTGATAACCTAAAAATTCGATAATTATACAAGAAAAGTACCTTGCAAAAAGATATTCTCTTTATTCATGAAAATTTCAAACTTTTCACTATTTTCCTCATACATATAGAAAATATCGAAGAGAAAGTAATAATTTTAGTTTTTGTTTTATCCATCCATCAATATCCATACATGTTTATAGCCATTTGCCCTTTATATAATTACAAGCATTATATGAGAGAGAAAAAAATCCATCCAGAACTGGTTCACCCAGTACATTTAAGATCTATTGGTATATTTGCTACAACTATTTTTGGAGTAATGAGTTTTAGAAATACCATCCAAGAATTTTCTCGAATTATGCTGAAATTTTTTTCAAGAAAATATTTGGGTGTGGATTTTGTTAAAAAAAAAATTGTGAAGGCATTTAGAACACAAAAAAAAAATTGAGTTCTTTTCCATACATAGTCCTAGAAATTGCCTGCTTTCAAGTTCACTCATATAAGTGAATATTGCTAATAACATAAAAAAGGACCATACTACAATATAACAAAAACATTTCAGATCACGTGATGCTAGGATATCCTTCGATAAAATAGAAATAGTGTTCCAATAAATGTTCTTTGATATAAAGTTTGAATAAATATGGAAATTAGTGCCAGGTTTGAATAAAATAATCATAAATTGAAAAACTCAGATTTTGATCGTAATTTAAAGATAAATTATAAATTTTTGACTTGAACGATGCAGAGTCCTACCTGATTCACTATTGCATGCAAATCAACAGTGCTGCTCCTAAGGTGGAATATGGAGTAAATAACAAGGGCTACACAAAGGGGATATGGGATCATCAGATGAGTAGGGTGAAGCAGGTAGGTTTGGAAAAACTACTAGCTGAGCATTCTTGTGAGTTAGGGCCTGCAAAAGGAACCCATCTGTGTTTAGTCACTGAAATATAATGTCTCCCACTGCTAGTAGTACATTTCGTCCAGCTCTGTTAGTAATTTCAATTGAACCAAAACATGAACTTACTTCTTTTAAAGAATGTAAAAGGAGGTATTGTCGTTTGGGTTGATCCTGGCTTTCCTTCAGAATGAAAGGTAAATACTGTTGAAGATTCCCAATACAAATACTACCTAGGGCATAACTTGCAGCAGATTTAACTTCTTCTGACACAGCCGAAAATGAATTTAGTATCACTTGCTTCAAATTTGATATTGTTGTCAAATCACTGAAAGAGAAATAAGTATTTTTGTTATAGAATTAATATTGTTGTAGCACATGAATTATCTGATTGAAGAAAATAAAACCTATAAAATGTACAATCATGCCAAGTATCATAACAGGTTGAAAATAGCAATCAGCATCCTCAATATTCAGGTATTTATTTCTCCTGCCGCTTTCCTGAATAAAAATAATGAAATAATGGGGGTAGCCTCAGATGGGCCCGATTATTATTTGAAAATTGCACTTAAATAAAAATGCTATCTCTAAGCGTAGAAATGCGCTAACTGACTCAAATTATTTGATCACAAAAATTGTAATTTTCGAAATGCCAAATTGGTCTTAATGAAAATGTAATTGAGTTAGCACAATAATTTAGCTAATACTAAATGGCGTGGTGAAACAGATATTAAGTTCTTCAGATTTATTACTGTTTTTTTATGGCCTCTCAAGAAATAAAGTACAACAACAAAAAATAGAATATCAAATTAAACAACTTATCATTTGGAAGGAGTTTTTGGAAAACCATGCAGATGAGTCTGCAAGAAACAACATAACACTAGGTACACATGACAACTCACACTTATGGCATATTGTTTTCTGAATGGCTAAACTGATTGATAACTTCTCATTCTGTATTATTCAGAGGGCAATCACGTTGTAAGATTAAACGCAAAAAGATGTCATATGAACTCTACATTAGATTTAATAAGGCATTCACAGCAAGCGGTGGCCAGGACCTTACTTGAATTTTCTAAAATGTTCAATCCGTTATTTAGCAACTTTTATATAGGTGGTTTTGGTGAAATCACATGAGTTCAATATCCTATTAAAAAAATGCGTCAACTTTGAGAACACTCTGTATTCATCTATACCATTAAATTTCAACAATAGAGATATTTTTCCCGTCAAGGGAAACATTAGGACACTAAAGTGTCCTAGTCTTCCAGCAACCCTAATGGGGGACACATTTTCTACTTACATTTCTCTGCCTATTTCTCCAACAACCAAAAGTGCGAACATTTGTTGAGAATCGGTCGATGCAGTCTGTATCTCATTAATGAACTGTGGTACAACGGGTAGAGCATGGGAGTAGCAAGTTACGGTTATTGCCGCCACACACTTTGCTAAGGAGTAGAATGCTTGCTTATGTAAAGTAGCAGTGTGGTTTGTTGTAAGATGTGTAATTGGCATGAGAAGCAATCTCAAGAGAGAATCATAATTTAGCCCAGCCAGATTGCATTTCACTAAAGATTTGAAAAAGTCCAACATCGATTGTAAAGCAGTGCCTGAAACAAAATTAAGCTGAATAATTCCTACGCCCAATATCTGAAGAATGATTTGAGATTATCCTGATCGTTCATTTTGGGATGATTCGATAGAAATTTCATAATTCTTATACTCCTTATTGCATGATTGGAGTTCATTTTGAGATGATTATATACAAAGAATGGTATGCGCATATTTCGATCAGAAAATTTTCATATGCCGAAAAATAACACCAAACAAGGTATTCAGGAAAAGATGAATATTATATATTATTACATTTGATTTAAAATATTTTAAATGTTTTCATATATACTGGAGAGGTTTTGAATTATGTCATTGACTGAGGAAGTGCCTTTCTGTGCAAGTATACTCACCTTCACTCGTTAGGGAATAAAGAAAAATGTAACATAGAACTGAAATCGTATTTTGGTTTGGTGGTTGGTAAAAATATATTTTGGTTCTTAATGTATCGTAGTACTTTTTATGGTGAAATCTGAAACTTTTTCCAAGGGCCATGTGTCTCTATTGCACTTTTCGGTATATCTTCGTAAATTATAGTTTCAAAAGTACAAAATGATCTCAAATATTAAGGATACAGAGCACAATAAAAATTTAAAATAATCACTTAAAATGATTTTTTTTCATGAAAAAAAAATGCAGAAAAACTGGCTGGCAAGATAATAAAACAATTATACAAATGTAAGGTGCCACCAAGTATTGCTTCTTTATAAAAATCCCATATAGGAATAGAACATGTCAAAATATTAAGTAATACCCAACATAACTTAAATAAATACTTTAAATCCAATTACATACATTCACAAATACAATATCACAATCCAAAAATTATTTAAAAGAAGCAAAATCAATCACAATATATACATATATATTTTTATCACTTTATATCACAGATATTATCCTCATAGAACTCTTGCAGAGAATAATATGGTTTGGCTGAGAAGTATGCTTTTAATTTATCAGAAAGATTTCTTAGGTCACCAGGCATCTTATTTCAAATTTTTATTACAGTATAATTTACTTTATGTTGAATATAAGAGTATTTTACTTTATAATTTTTCAAGTCATTTTTATGTCTAGTAGAATAATTATGTGATGAGATTATTTTCAAATAAATCTGTATTTTTTTTAACAAACGTTACAGATTCAAATACACATACTGCATACTTATATAGTTAAGATGGCACTCTCCTTAAACACCATTTTACAACTTTCTCTTGGACCAATATGAAAAACTCTGTGAGCTTCTATAAAATTTACCCAAAATATTACACTTTATGAAATTTTTTATTATACATAAGCTTGATATGCTAGAAGTGCAGTTTCACGATCCACACTGTTCGACGGTATCCTCAATGCATAGCTATACCTTGAAATGCTTACAGAGAGGACATTTCTGTGCTCTTTCCTACTATCCTACTATCTTCTAACCCTAGAAATGAAACCCAATAGACTGCATCTAAATTTCGATCTTTAGTTTAGGTTGAAATTTTGCAGTTGTCGACTAAAAAGTAACATTTGAGTTTTATCTACATTAACTTGGGAGATTATTTTGGGTGTACCACTCTTCTAGCACTTTAAGAGCTTCAACCATTTTCCCCTTACATTCAATATGAGACCACAGATCACAGCTGTGTCATCTGCGTACAATGGTAACACTTTCAGGTCTCAAGTTAGGTATGTCATTGACATATATGATATAAAGCAAAGGGCCCAGAATGGAGCCCTGTGGTACACCCCTAGTATAGCAAATTTTTCATTAATTTTGTTCATGGTGTAGGTTTTGCATTTGCAAAAACTGTTTTGTCACAATATGATACCTTCAGATATAACCAGTTCTTTATTAATTTTTTTTTTATTGATCAATTATATTAAACTTCTACTTACCTTGTAATAATGGTGATTTGACTAGCAGAAGAACTTGTGGCATGATGGTATTATTTATATCTTGTAGAGCTCTGGGATGGTAAGTAGCTACAGATTTGAGAATAATGAGAGTCCACTGGGCAATATGAAGATCAGATTCATCAAGTAAGGGTGGTATCTCCACTATTATAGGATAAAGAAGAGATACGTTCAAGTCCTTGTGATAGTTTTTGATCAAACAGTCAATCAACTGTAATGTGCTCAATTTGAGGGCTCGTTGATTTTTTCTGAGGAACAATCCAAGAATTGGCATTGCATCAGGTAAAATTGGCAGGGCAATTCCTGAAAATTAGTTTCAAGGATGATTAATTATCTATAGCAACAAAATTCAGAGTTATTAAATGTTTCATTTTTATTCATTTCATAAATGGTGAGAAAGTCCTACATTTCCCACTGAGATCCAAAATGCATTTAAATTTTGTCTTTTTGGAGACCAGGAGGGCAAATCACTGAATTTGCATGTCTGAACTTTACCCAATGAAAACTTATAACACATCGTCCCTTGGTGTTGTAAATCCATTAATCACAAAAATTCATACTGCAGCGCCTTCTTGTGAGTTAGGGCGATGAAAACTATCTACCAACAATAGCGGAACCATACCCAATTGTATGTGAAAATATTATCCAAATCAGTCAAGTTGTTGGAGATATTGAAGTGAAAGGAAAGATGATTTTGTATTTAAACAAGGATGCCAACGTTGAAAAACTTAATGTATCACAAAATCTATAAGTTTATATGTGATGATATAAGATTACCAAAGCTCAAAAGCTTTTACAGTAAATCATTTTTATTGATTCTAAATGACACATTACAACAATCATTTTGGTAGATTAACAGCTGATTATGTTCTTGTCGTATTCATTTTTCAAGAACTCAAATTACCTAGATTAAAATTCACTAAAAACAATGCACTTCTCTTTGTGCAGCAAAGGTGATACCAAAGTATAAACAAAAACTCACCTAGAGGAGATCCAGCTATCTTCGTGAGAGCTTTGACAGTGGTGAGCCTCGTGATCTCATTCTTCAATCTGTCCAAAAATAAAGGTAAGCAGTAAGGTAACTCACTCTTCAAATGATCACCCAAATTACATACAACCTGTCCCATCGTAGATATTGCCTTCTCTTTCACCTCTTGATCAATATCAGCTGTCCTCAATCTCAATAACGTGCAACTATAAATAGACTTGATGAAAGGTGTGAAGTCGAACACAGAATCAACATTCAATGGCCTGATGACTTTAACGAGTTCCTGAAGAACATTCAAAGCTTCAGCCGTTATTTTATAGAAATTATCCCCAACTGCACCGATGACAGGAGGTAAAATAACGCTGATGTGAGAATGAAAAACTTTAGGTGGATGACTAGTCAACAAGCAGTAGATGAAAGACAAAGCGTCGATCTTCATATTGCTACTGGCGTTCTTCTCGCCCAAGGAATACAATATGCCCGGTATCAGATCTCGAATGTGGGTATTGAGAGCGCCAGGTAATACAGAACAAACTTCTTTTAGTAACTGAAAACAGTCCTGTCTAGTTTTCATGCTTTTTTCTCTCATTTGACCCTGTATGCCCTTAACCAATAGGTTGATTTGCTGTTGAAGAAGAGTCATTGGCGTATCTTCTTCATCCTCCATGACCATAGCGTTGGGGTCCATGTTAACATTTACTGTGGCTCTGGTTTGTTTAAGTAAAGCAATGTATGCATGGAAGATATCTGATTTGACATTTTCCTCTCGCTCTGCAAGATAATAAGGTATTTGAATTAGCGTGAAATATGAAATAGATTCACCAATAGACTTAAAAATATTAAGACAAAATTAAAAGACTTTGGAATTTATTAATTATATTTCAAGTGCCTAATATAATTAAAATTTATTTTAATTAAAAATTTTGGTTTTGAAAATCACCTTTGTTCTTTTTTAATACTTACGTTTTTTTAATAAATACGGATTTACAAAAAAAATTGAAAATAAAAGTGATTCTCATAATTGAAATTACCGGTAATTTACTGGTAATAAAGAATATACGCCGAAAGTATTGTAGAATTATGTACAATATAAATTCTTGGAATAAGTTATAAATCAACATGAAAAAAATCTTAAATATACAGGTTGATTCACACCAACATACGAAAATAAAACGGTATACTAGTCTTCCATGTAGGAAACCCTCTACAAAATTTTAGAGCAATCCGAGGTTATTTATTATAATTTTGCATTAAAATTTGCAACGATACTCTACCGAATCCGTGAAAGACAGGTAATGAATCAGCTGCTTGCTTGTGTTTTGTTGGTTAGTATTTTCAGTGGATTGGTTCAGTTCAATATGCCAGTGATTTAGTCGGAGTAATACTGCGATATGTTTATCACATATGGTGCAGTTAATGAAAGTATTGCAGTGTGTAAGAGAATACGCCAGAAAAAATAGGATCCCGCCAAACAAAAGAACAATTTTCGCTCTCGTAATTTACAAACAAATATTAATACACCTACTTACTACTCCTAATCTAGACATATACAAAACATAAGAGTACTTAGGTTAGACATATCCTGAACATTTTGATTTAAACTTATTCAAACAGTTACATTCTTTCATAATCCATTATTCTCTTTTTCTTCTTTTTTTTTCTTTCTTGTTTATTATCACATAATTACAGTATGTATTTTTAAATTCCTAATCCTAGCTATAGTAACTATAGTAACAAATTGTAACTATTATATATTGCTCACAACCACAAACTGTAACTATTATGTATTGCTGTTCTGTAATTGGGGCTTGACCCCGTTTGGACAATAAACCTCTTTTTTGTATATCCCTAGGTAGATTATTGAATAATAACCCCTTACTGAACAATGTATCACTACGGGCATTATCTCTGGTGATGTAAAATTCATTTGCAGCTCTGTTTCGTGTGTCGTGAGACTGAATGTCTTGGATATAGATTAAATCATTCGATATGTATGATTGTAGCATATTATTTTTCATTTTGTATACAAAATTTAATACATTGTAGATATTCTCTGTCTCACACTCATCAATGAAGCATTTCCTTGATTGGTGTATGTTTGTTGCACATCAGAATAGCTCTCATACCGCGATTTTGAACTTTTTGGAATGCATCGATATGTTCTTTGTTCATGAAGAGCAACAGTGTACCACAAAAATCGATTTGAGGGGATACAATGGATTTATAGACAGTCAATTTAGTAAAAACCGATACTTTATTGCTCAAGCGATATAGAAAATGTACCTTCTTGGCCATTTTGTTTTGTGAAATCATAATCCCGAATTTTAATTGCTAATCAATATAAACTCCTAAATATTTGTAGATTTGTACTTCTTCCATTGTGTCATTGTTAATCATCATGTTGCATTTCTTTCCTTTTGTTTGCTTTATACTATTTTTACCACCAATCCTCATAAAAAAAATATTAACATTTAATTTCAGTCTGTTATCCTGCATCCATTCCCAAATATGTTGCTAATCTTTATTTAGATTCATCGCAATTTCTTCTGGTGTTCCTACGTAGTATAGCATTGTATCTGCAAACAGCCTCACATGCTGACTTATATCATCTAAAAATAGGATAAATAATATTGGCCCCAAGACTGAGCCTTGTGGTACCCCATGTTCAGTTTTTAATTCAGATGAGAATTTATTGTTATATTTCACTATTTGATTATAGTTTTTTAAATACCCAGTGAACCCATCCAAGACATTGCCTTTTTCCATATTTATTGATTTTCCTAATTTTCCTAATATTTTCCTAATTTTCCTAATATTGATGGTTTCAAATGCACGATGAAAGTCTAAAAAAACAACTCCAATAGATTTTTTATCATTCAGATCCAGTTTCCATGAAGATATTAAAAATTGTAAAGCTGTTTCACAGGAGTGTGACTGCCTGAAACCCGATTGTTGTTCGATGAGAATATTATTAACATCAAGATAATCCAGCAATTGGTCCTTAAGTGTTAGTTTCAGGATTTTTTCATAAACTGGCAAGGTATTTATTGGACGAAATTCTGAGCAAATCACTGTGTTCTTTAGTTTTTCGATTGGTATGGCCGTGGACAGTTTCCATGAATCTGGAAATGTACCTGTTTCACAAAGTATTTATAACATTTAAGAACCGATTTCCAATTTTGTCAAAATATAATTTGATTATTTTTAGGTCAATACCGTCATTGTCCGAACTACTTATATGTTGGGATTTTATTGTTTTTTCAAATCACTCATTTCAATTAGTCAAATATTGCAAATATTGAAGCGTTTGAAGGTATAAAACTGAGTAAATAGTTATAATCGTTCTTTGGTGTTATCTCATTTATTAGTTGTTTGATGCTGTCAATAAAGAAGTCATTGAAACAGTTTGCTATTTCTATGTCTGTTGTTTTGTGTTCCATTGAAATCTATGTTATGTGGATTAATGTTATTTTTACCTTTGAGTTTCAATGACTTCCACATTGCCTTGATCTATTTGATGCTCATAATAGTTTCTAGTTTCATTTCTTATCATTGGTGTAACCTTATTTCTAACTTTTTTGTATTCTGTTCAATCTTCATCTTCCTTGGTATGTTTAACCTTCTTATAAAGTATATCACGGTTTTTAATTTCTTCCATAACTTCACCCGAAAAATATACTTTCAGTATGAAATTATTGGTGCATGAATATCAAGGCTATCCTTTATGTTCCTGATCAGCAATGATGAAATTTGTTTAATTGAAAAATAGTTTCCCGAAACATAATTGGCTTGCTTTCATTTAGAGTAATTAGGAGATTTGAGTGATCTGAAACATTTGGATGGTTAGTAAATTCATGTTTTATATTTTTATTGTTTGTTAATAAATAATCAATGAGTGATGATGAATCCTTTGTAGTTCTGGTATTTTCTGTAATCATCTGATTTAATCCCAATGTATGAATTATATCTGTGATTTTGTGACTATATGTGGAATCTACATTCAAATTTATGTTGAAATCTCCTACAATAATTATGTGGGACTTGTCACAAACTATATCTTCAAAGTATTCTTCTATAAATGTTAAGAAGTCATCATGTGAAGAGTTAGGAGAATGGTAAAGTACACCAACTATGTACCATTTATCAAATAACCTGAGTTTGATTACTAGAATCCAAGTATTCATGAACAATATTTTATTAAGCAGAATTTGATAATTTCTCCCCTTTTTAAATAAATTGATACCCCTCCAGTGTGTCTACTGCTAGAATTGCATAGTAATAAATTGTAACTGTTTTTCAATTTCATGGCCGTTTATGTCATTTGTTATATGTGTTTCTGATAAGATTAATAGCCATATGAATCATGGTAATACTGAGAATTACATTGTCTAAATTTTTATATAAACTCTGACAATTTACATGAGCTATTTGTGATATGTCCGTTTTTTTTTATTTAAAAATAATTGACCAATACGCCTTTTGGCCATAGAGCTGGATTTAACATTTGTTTTTTGGTACAGTCTCCTCATTTGATAATGATAGTTTTTCACAAATATAATTTTCCCTTTCGTCAATTTTTTTTACGTATGAGACGATCTCATCCTCCATTGTATAGGGTGAGAATCCTGTGACAAAGAACCATGTATTTTTCAGTACTACTCTTGAGGTGCCGCTTTCATCACTCCCAATTATCGGCTTTGGAACTTTTCCATGGAATTTTGATGTATTCCCATGTGTCGCTTTCGGTCTGACAGCCTGCTATACCGTTGGTCTGTGGTTATAGTTTTCCTCTGATTACTTTCCACTTTATCTTCTTTTGTGTTTCCCACTGTTTTTGTTACTTCGAAATTTATAATTTCGTTTATTTTTCTTCTATAATCATCTTCAATAGATGGAACGAATTCCGAACATTGTGGTGGTTGTAGCTCTTGGATAGCAGGAATATTCGTAGGTAGTTGTTGTTTTGAGTTTGTACTTATTTTATTCAATGCTACGGTTTGATGAATACTTTGAGGAATATTTTGCTTATTGTTGTCATGTTGAGAGTGTTTCTTTGTGTTTTGTTGTCTGATATAATCAATTTCTTTTCAATTTCTCTATTCTGTTGGCGTGCCTCTAAGCCCTTCATTTTTTCATAGAAAGTGTGAATCATAGTATTTTTTTCTACAATAATTCGGTCCTTCTCTTCCAGCTTTTCTTGATTTTCTGAGAACAGTTTATTCATGTCACCCATTTTTTTTTTGAACATATCAGTCGTAATTTGTTTTGCAGTGTCACCATCAGAGTGAGGCAGTTTTTGAATCTGCTGCAGTAATAAAAATTTTGAATTTAGATTGTTGGTGATTTCTAATAAAAAAATTTATGTTTATTCCGTTTTTTAACCGACGAAACCAAAAAGGAGGAGGTTCTCTAGTCAAGGCGTTTTTTTTTTAAGTATGATTACGCATAACTTTTTACTGAGACGTCCGATTCCGATAATTCTTTTTTCAGTGGCTAGGGTGTACTTCGAAGTTGGTCCCATTTGAATTTGAAAAATGAAATCCACCCCTAAGGGTAGCAAAATGAAGGATATTTATCACTCACCCTCTGAATTCTGGTCCGTTAACCGATTCTATCAGGCATAACTTTGTACTGGGTTCTTCTATTTGGATGATTCTTTTTTTATTGGAATGGGAATACCTCATAGTTGATCATATTTGGATTTCGAATGGAATTATCCACCCTTACGGGTAGAAAAATAGGGAATTATTGATTTTTCACTTGTGAACATTGGCACACATATGTAGTTGACAATGACAGATCGCTATTGTCATTATTTTTGTTCTTCTACATCCGTCACAATCATTATATTCTATGATAGGATGGAATGATATACAAAGTAATGAAATAAACTAACCAGAACAACAAAAATAATTTATATTACAACAAATAGTAAAATTAGATAATCATATTATTTAACTGGTAATAGTTGAAGTAAGGTGGGTAAGTATTTTGGAAGTAATCAAAAAACAAGTAGGTAGTAATTAGTAGATTTCAGCCACAAAAAATTGAAAAATAAAATTTTTTTAACAAAAAATCAAACCGACAAATAAGAACTGTAGTAAAATAAAATAAACCTTTTTAGTTCAATCTGTCCTAACTAATGTAGTAACTAATTTTGAGTAGGGCCAAACAAACAATCAACGAAGATAATTAAATTCTTCAAAATTATCAGAATGTCACGAACTCGATGCCATCATTTTATGCCTTACCTAATTCATTTGCTTGTTTGTTTGGCGCCGACTCAAAATTAGTTACTTACATTAGTTTAGGAGCTTATTTATTGAGACTAAGAAGGTTTATTTTATTTTTTACTTTTCAGTTCCGTATTTCGTCGGTTTGATTTTTTGTTAAAAAGTTTTTATTCCATATAACTTTTTCCCAATTCATTGAATAATGATGTGATGTTATCATTTATTGTTGATGATATCATATTTTTCAGTTCTACCAATCTTTCTTCAGATTTTAGCATATCTTGATGCCTGGGAATGTCTTTTGCAATACATTCTTTGCACCAGTAGATAATTAATGGTGGGGCTTCTTTTCTTCAAGGACAAATTCAAGTGTGCAGTTATCACACTGAGCTAAGTGTTCTTCTTTACTTTCAATTTTATCGCACTTATTACATAGGTTCATTTTGCTATTTTTCGCGAATTCACTTGTATCACCCTGTATTTCTTGTTCAGTCTCTAAAAGCTTGTAAAAAGGACTCTAGTGAAGCAAGATCCAAAAGAGATGCATTATATTTAATGATAAAATAATTTATCTTCTTGTTTGATATCACCAATCTTTGACTAAAATTGCATTTATTATATTTGTAGAATTTTCATCAGATTTGTCAATTTTAATTATTATTATTATTTTAATGTTAAAGAGTTATAATTTCCACTTATAAGCGGCATTTTTCTTTGAATAAATAAATAATTTAATTTGAAAACTGGAAAAATAATTTAATGAATGAAGGTATAGAAAGGGGTATTCCTTCTTGTAAATAACAACTTAAATTTTTTTGACTAAGTATAAAAATAAATACAAATTAATTTTTTTCTAGGGATCCTTCAACAAACTTGTATTTAAATATATTTTTGCGATCAGTGGTATTAACAAAAATGCACAAACCATATGGTAGTAATCCACTCGAACCCTTAGAGGGTTTCTTGGAGTGAATAAAATGAGAGTTGGTCTATTCTGCATACTGCTTGAAAGAGTCATGCTCTTCGATCCACTGGGTAGTACCCATGACGTTACTTGACGAACATTCTTGATAATCCACTGCAGAATTTTATTTGGAAGCCATGGTTCATCATAAACTGGATACACCTGGAAAAGACAAATTTCCTTTTGATTACCTTCAAACGCCAAATATGTACGTTTAATGGGGAGGTTATAAGCATTGTATACTTTGACTCAGCAAACGAGTCCTGTACATTGACAGCTTTGTGGCAAAAGGCAGGTAACACCTTATACTTTCAATTAGACTTCAAATGGTACCCATCTGATGGTGCTATACGTAACCACAGACAACTGATTCATGCCACACGTATATATCAGCTTAATGCCAACATCCCGACATTTCGTCTTTATGCTGAATACTTTGCAGAACTATAGCTGCATGGTTTCCTAACCAATCGGAAAAATAATCTGCTTACAAAACAAATGCCAATAATAGTTAGGCCACTATTCAACAATCTATTTTGAAATTATGTTCATTTAGAAGGAATGAAAAGTAGCAATTAGAATGGGAATCACTGTTAACGACCAGATGGCGGCCATGAGGAAAATAGAAACTAATTCCGATCAAGTTGTCAAGGATTAGATGGCGGTCATGAGGAAAATAGAATCTAATCCCGATCAAGTCATCCAGTTCCAATCCATTCCCGATGCTAGGCAGTTTGTTTATGAATTATTAAAATTTTAATACCGTTGAAATCTAATCATATAATCCATGTTAACAACACCTATATGAAGGTGACTATGAAAGAATATCAACTTAACAAGTTTTACTCAATTATTTACTCTGTACTTGATCTATGGGTTCCTACTCAAACCAACTTCAATAGTAAATACCCCCCCTTGGTTTAACAGTGATATAATTCGTGAAATAAAACAAAAACATAAAGTTTTCAAAAAACTGAAAAAAACTCAATCGGAACTTGACAAACAGCATTTCAAGGAACTCAGAAAATCTGTCAAATCAAAAATATCTATCGCATATGAAGAATAACGACGAGCAGCAGAAAATTCAATCAAAACTAACCCATCCAATCTAAGGTCATATATCCAAAACAAAAAAGGATCCTCTAGAATTCCAGGCATTGTATACCATAATGACAACGAATACAGTAATCCATCCAACATTGTCAATATATTTGCTGAATTTTTCGAAAGTGTTTACACCCCTATCTGGAATACAACAAACAATTTATCTAATCTGTCGACTAATTACCCTACTATTACTATAAAATCCTTTTCGGAAACAGAGGTACTTAATTCCTTGAAAAAACTAAAACCCAAACGAACGTCAGGATCTGATTCGATACCGAGTTTCCTGGTCAAAGACTGTGCACAAATTTTAGCTAAACCTCTTCAGACAATTTTCAACCTTGCCCTGAAATCTGGATGCTTCCCAGATAAGTGGAAAACTTCTCCCCAATTTTGCAAAGGGCTTTGAGATATGTCTCTACAATTCACTATTTCCAAACCTAAAAAATATCATCACAAATGACCAACATGGATTCATGAGCAAACGATCAACGGTCACTAATCTGATGTGTTTCACTCAGGCGGCGAGTTCTGCACTTGACAATCATTCTCAATTGGACACAATCTATACTGACTTCTCAAAGGCCTTCGACAAACTAGATCACCGGATACTTCTGAACAAACTAAACTTCCTTGGCTTTGACACACAACTATTTAAATTTTTTCAATCTTACCTCCAAAACCGCACACTCTTTGTTGAATTTAGAGGACACACATCCTAGCAATTCATCGCCTCAAGCGGCGCCCCACAATGGAGCAACTTAGCCCCCCTCTTATTCTCATTATTTATAAATGATATTGGTAAAAATATCTCCAGCAACTTGCTGCTATTTGCAGATGACTTGAAAATATTTCGTAGAATTCAATCACTAAACTATAAACGATATATAAACGATTTAACAGCCCTTGACATATCAGGAAAATTAACTCTCTTCGCAGATGATACTACTATTTTATGGCACAACAACGATGAAACTGATCTACATCGAATCATCAGCAATGACATACAAATGGTGAAAAAGTGGTGTGACTCAAATCTACTCACATTTAACACATCCAAAACCAATATAGTGTAACGTAAATAAACTTAACTTGGTTTATACTAATTTATTTCACACTTAAATCTACAACTTAATTTATATTATGCCACTGTATAGCTCGATCGTATGGGCTCGTTCAGACTGTGTACTCCCTCTTGAGGGCTGTCTATTTATCTCCGATACAGCATTCTCGATGTTTCGAATTCGGACGGTTGGCGACGGCATGTTCCAATTGTTTCCAATATTGACCGTTGTTTTTCGCGGAAGAGCGACTGGATGGTTCTCGAATATCTCCGGGGATGATCTCATCGCTGTCGATGGCAACGTGTGAGGCGACAGGTCCGGCCTAGGTTCGTTACAATAGTTTCATTCAGATGTACAATAAGAGACATATCCCTAGATACTAAAATGATTGAAAAAAAAACAAATTCCAAATTTTTGGGGTTATTTATTGATTGTGGACTAAAATTCAATGCTCATATAAACAACCTCAATAAAAAGTTATCCTCTGGTTGCTATGCCGTCAAAATGGCATCAAATGAGTTGGGATATTCAGCTGCAAAAGCAGTTTATTATGCTTTAATAGACTCTCAACTAAGGTATGGCATTCCATTTTGGGAGCATGTAATAGTTCCTCTCTACAAAGTGTCTTTGTTCAACAAAACGTGCTCTGAGAAGCCTATGCAAACTAAGACTTCGAGACTCATGCAGACTTCACTTTAAAATAACAAAATACTGACCGTCATATCCATATATATAATGGAAACAGTATGCCTTATAACAAACACAAATCTAATTTTAATAGAGTAAACACTTATTCTACCCGACAAAATCAGCATTTAAAACTACCAATTCCTTCATCTTCTCTTGTGAAAGATTCATTGATATATAATGGATGCAAGATATTCAACCACTTGCCAGAAAATATAAAAGGAGTGGTATCTGGTGTTATTTTTAGAAAAGAAGTCAAGGCATTGCTTTCTGATAGACCCTATTACAGTTTAGAGGAATTTTTTAACGATCGTACTATTTTATAGATAGAGGGAACTCAACTTTTTATATGATTTTAACTTCCTACTTTATATTTAATTTTAATTTTAACGTGTCTTATTAGTTCTTATTGGGCGTTTTAAATTGTGATCTTACATTTGATAGATATAAGATATCCTACTTTTTATTTAATTTTAACCTGTCTAATTGGTTTTTGTATTGTATTTTTTTACGATTTGTGTTTTTTACAGATTAACAGTTAGTGATTCAACCATTTTAACATTTTATTCTTTTACATTATTATATTAGGTGTGTGTGTACTGTTTATTTATTGACCTTTTTGTTATTTTAAAGCTGACTCCACACTGTCTCCTCTGTAATAATTAAAATGATGGTAGTTATGATCTAACACATGCTTTGTCAATGAGATTATGATTCTTTCGACAATAAAGTATATTTTGATTGATTGATTGAAACGACTGTACAATTTTACAGGACGACATTCATGAACTTCTCCATTGGTGCACCGAAAACAAACTACCACTAAATGTCCAAAAATGCAAATACACTACTTATTCTCTGAGAAATGCAATCATTGATTTTCAATACTCCCTTAGCAACACTCCATTAGAGCACAAAGCACAAAATAAGGACCTCGGTGTTGAATTTGACCCGAAACTCAACTTTTCCCAACACTATAATAACACAACCTCCTCTGCAAAGAGGATGACCGGTCTAATATTCCGTACATGTAGAGATTTTCAAAACAAAGAATGCCTCACCACCTATACAATGCATATGTAAAATCAAGACTGAATTACTGCTCTCTGATATGGTCACCACTCTACAAATGTCATATCGATCAGCTCGAGTCAGTACAGAGGCTCTTTATGAAGTATGTGTCATTCAAGACAGACGAAGTCTACCCTCCACAAGGTTTCAACAACAATATGTTATTGAAGAAATTTTCATTCCTGTCACTAGAAAACTGTAGAACATACTATGCCTGCTTGTTCATTTACAAACTCGTACATAACTTAATAGACTGCCCCGAACACAATTGAACTTTCATGTTCCACATATCAACAGCAGGTACGAAACTTGCTTCTACTTAAAAAAAAACAAAACAAATATTCTCGTTAAATCTCCTCTGCACTCAATGTGCAAAAAAACAAATGAAGTCACAAACATCGATATTTACAACGAATCAATAAGTTCCTTTAAAAACAAAGTAAAACAAATATTGTATAGCAAACAATCACTTCCATATCCCCAATAAACAATTTTGAGCTTATTCTACACATGTAATTTGTACCTTTTAGTTTTAGTTTATATATTTAGCTTAGTTATTTCTAAATGAAACTTGCTTCACATTTTCAACTGTGTTGTAATTGGGTTCTTCCTGTTTAGACAATAAAGGATTATTTTTTTTTTTATAACTTTTGATTAACCCTGTAGATAATTTGAAAAAATGTTCTATCTTAATTATGCTTATTTTGTCTTTATAGCACCCAATCAAATTTAAAACTTCTTTGTCCGAATACCGTCAACACCCAGTATTTTCAAACATTTACTGAATAAATAACTAAAAGAGTTGAATTTGAAAATATACCTACTAATGTTTCATTCCAAAGATAGAGATGTAATGATGGATTAGAAACAGCAGATGGTTTGACATAAAATGTAATTCGATGTTGGGGATCTCTTTCTAAGTACCTCAAAGCTGCTGTATAAACCACTGCGAAAGCCAAGCTCCCTGGAGAAGCATCCAGTTCAGCAATGACATATGCCTGTAAAGAGAGAAAATATATAAAATACAGTTTAACTATTTTATACATTCAAATCTATAATGTATTTGTCTTTTCAGAGACATTTTTTAGTTTTTATAAATTCATAAAACAAAGGAAATATTTTACTAAATGTTTCATTGGTTGGATCCTTCTGTATATAACACAACAGGTGAAAGCACTACTACTATCGAGAAACTGTTATACATTGGAGGGATATTTTAATAGTTTTGAATTGTAAGTGTCAATTTTAAGAATTTTAAAATATGTATGTTCAATCTATGCTATGCAATTTGCCACACTAGGCTTTGATGTTTTCTTTTATTATTGTGCTATGTGTACTGTAATGTATTGTATATTAAAATTGAAGAACAAAACTATTGTTATTATTATATCAGGAAGGTTTTTTAATGATTTTTCAAAGTTGTCATGATTATTAGTTGTTAACAAGCGAACGATGAAATAGGCTCTTGGTAAAGTTTAAATTGGATATGATAGCATCAATGGCAAGGAGAGTGAGAAAGTATGTATCCTATACCGTTTGTGAAGAGGTCCATTCCAGAAGTTAAAAACAAAAATAATGGTCTCACTTCAGGTTTCACAAGAAACTCAACAAATTGCAAAAAAAATTGTTATACCACCCCCCTATCTCCAACAGCATAAACTGATAAAATCTGAAAAAAAAAACAGTCTGTAATCATGACACAAAATTACAAGCTACATAGAATTAGGCATCTTGAAAAAATGGAGGACCTAATTGAGTCGCCAAGTTTTTTTCTTATCCCAGCTTGTGATATATCAAATAAAATATTATGAAACTCATTAATCTATAAGAAAAGTGGGAGAAAACAGTTTTAATAAAATTCTGGATAAGGCAAAGAATTTGTTGTTCTACCTTCCAGGTCTATAATATGAATCATCAATAGTTTTTTTTAAACTATCTCTGGTATTATTGATTGTCCGGAAATACTCGCCCTTATATCTTTCAACATTCCATGTAGGTCCACTAGATAAATACAATTATTTGTTACACCTTATCACAAGTCTCTCGCTCATTGCTCAAGTAAATGAAAATGTAGTTTATTAGATAATATTTATTTATTTATTTACGGATAAACCATTACATTTAAAGTTTACAGTTGGAATAGAATTTACTGAATTTAACTTATGACTAAGAATACGAAACTATACAATACATACGTATAAATACAATACAGTTGTAAATATAAATAAAATGCAGATACTATACGATACAGAGGAGTGAAAAATAGATGGAAAAAAGAAAGCCTTATGTTGTTTGATATCTGTGACAGTTCAACCAAATTTGATCTTTTTTACACGGCTTTTGAAGGATTCCAAACTCAGATAAAAGAAATCCAAATCAATACTATTACCATTCTTGGCAATTCTAGCTAATGGCGAGAAAAGTCCATAATTACATCTATGAAAATCTATTGAGAACGTAGTATTGTTTCTAGTGCACCTACATGGAGACCGACCTGTGATAACAAAGATGGACAATTTATGTGTCCGTTGATCAGTTTGAATAGAAGGGTCAAGTCTGCCTGTATTCTGCGGTCTTCTAAACTGGACATTCCAATTGTATTTCGGATATTAATTAAACTATTATGATCTAAGGGAATGTTAAGTTTGTATGCACCAAACCTAAGAAACTTGTTTTGAACTTTTTCTAAGTTGTGTATATAAATAGTATTGGTGGGACACCATACTGTAGATGCATACCCTAGTAAAGATCGTACAAAGGAGTTGTAAAGAAATATGAGGCAGTGAATATCTGTGAAGTCCTGCGTATTCCGGCATACAAAGCCCAACATTTTATAAGCTCTGTTAGTTATATTCTGATAGTGAAAGTTGAAGGTCAATTTCCTATCCAGGGTGACTCCCAAATCTCTAGCAGTGGTAACCTGTGGAAGCTGCTCACCAGATATGGAATAGCCGAAGTCTGTTTGAGTTGGTTTTCTGCTGAAAGTTATTGTGAAACATTTACTGATATGTCCATGTCATTTACATCACTCCATCTTTTCAAGTTGTTCAACTCTATTTGTAATTCATAACAGCCGTTCAGAGAGGTAATGGCTTTATAGAGTTTCAGGTCGTCAGCAAAATACAGAGCTTGGCTGTGTCTCAAATATGAATTTATGTCATTGATGTAGATATTGAATAAAAAGGGGCCGAGGTGACTACCTTGTGGTACACCAGACGTGACAGTTATTTCGTCAGAGACGTAGCCATGTACTTTGACTGTTTGAGTTCTATCACTTATATAGCTGATAAGCCACTTCAGCATTATACCGTGGAAGCCCAATGCTTGCAGTTTAGGTCCTAGGATTTTATGATTCACCCTATCAAATGCTTTAGAAAAGTCTGTATATATGGCATCCACTTGTTGTCTATTTTCTAAGGCATTGAGTATAAATTGTGTGTAGATTAATAAATTTGTTGTAGTAGATCGACCCTTGCAGAACCCGTGTTGATTGTCTGTTATAACGTTAGTGATTAGGTTTTTAATTTTATTGCAAACAAGGTTTTCGAATAGTTTAGGTATTGAGCTTAAAATAGAGATAGGTCTATAGTTTGTAATATCGGCTTTGTGTAGATTAATAAATTTGTTGTAGTAGATCGACCCTTGCAGAACCCGTGTTGATTGTCTGTTATAACGTTAGTGATTAGGTTTTTAATTTTATTGCAAACAAGGTTTTCGAATAGTTTAGGTATTGAGCTTAAAATAGAGATAGGCCTATAGTTTGCAATATCGGCTTTGTTTCCATTTTTGAAAATGGGTGTTATGTGACTGCTCTTCCACTTGTCCGGAAAAATACCAGATATTATAGGTGTGGTCTTCCTAGATTTCAAAAGAGCATCAACACTGACTTACTTTTGATGAAATTGAATAAGTATGGGATTGATCAAAATGTATTAAAATGGTTTAAAAATGATCTCGCATATCGAAAGCAGTTAGTTAAATACAATCAAGTGGCCTCCAGTACTTCAAATATAAATTCAGGAGTTCCACAAGGGTCAGTATTGGGTCCATTACTATTCCTGCTGTACATTAATGACATTGTGATGCATGTTAAAAAGTGTAAGATCAAACTGTTTGCCGATGACACTATGTTGTATTGTACTGGGACACCTGATGAAATCACAGAATGTTTGAATGAGGACCTATCAAATATAAATGAATGGTTATGTGACAACAGCCTCAAGTTAAATGTTAGTAAAAAAAATTTTGTTGATAGGTAGCAAACATCCCATTAGATAACTGCAAGATGAACAAGTGTCATTGGATATTAATATTAATAATGTCAGCATTGAGAGGGTAACAACTTTTAAATATTTGGGAGTGGTACTGGATCAAAACTTGAATCTTAATGCTCACTGTAGTTATATTCAGAAGAAAATAGCCACGAAAATTCATCTTTTATATAGATTAAATAATAAAATAAGTCAATATGCTAAATTAACAATAGCACCCCACTTCGACTATTGCAGTACACTTCTCTATTTTGTAAGCAATGAAAATCTTATAGATTACAGAAGCTTCAAAACAGATCCATGAGAGCAATACTGAATTGTAATAAACGTACATCTGTGAAATACATGTTGGAAACACTGTCTCTTATGTCTGCTAAACAAAGGATAACATTGAATATGCTATTGTTTATATATAAAATTGAACACAATATGTTGCCAAATTATCTGAGTGAACAGTTGACCTACTCAAGTAGTATTCATACACACTCCACTAGAAATAGTATGGGAAATTTTTATATCAACAGAGAGTATATAGGTTGTGAATCTCTGTTTAGTTCTGGATTGATTTTATTCAATAATTTACCTATCCACCTCAAAAACTGTGATTCATTGAATTTATTCAAAAGAAAGTGTATGGAATATATATTTGTAAATGTACCTATTTAATCTTGTTTATACGATGTGACTTGTCTCTTTTTGAAATTATTGTTGTTGTATCTTATCTATTATGAAGTGACTGTATCTATTATGAAGAGCATTATTTGCTAATAAAGAGAGAGATTAGCTAGTCCTTCGAAGATATCAGATAGCTCTATGTTTCAGTTCGAAATGTCTAAAAGTTGATTGAAAGTTTGTTCATCACTAACATTGAGATTGCTTTCTTTGAAAATGGATTGAAAGTTTTTACCAAACAAGTCTGCAATACTTTTGCTGTCATTAGCCTGATCGTTTGCTAGAAACATGATATTCAGTTATCTTTTTTCTTATTATTAATGACAGTTATCTTTTTTCTTATAATTAATGAAATTCCAGAATTTTTTAACATTATGTGGCACCTCCCTTTGAGTCTCCTCAAAGAAATCACTATAGCAGGTTCTTCTGAGTCTTTTACATTCAGTTCTTAGTTGTGAGAAATGGAGGTAAACGTCCCATGAGCCTGTTTCTTTGTATGTTTTATGAGCCTTCTTCTTTTCAAATGGGAGATTTTGTAATTCAATAGAATAGCACTTGGGAAATTTGGGATTTTTGTAACGAGCTAATGGAACATATAGTTGAATGCCTGTTAGAATTACTTCATAAAGAGCAGAAACAGCAAGGTTAACAGTTTTGTTGGATAGTAGGTCTTCTCAGTTTACATTATTAAAAAATATGTTCATATTATAATAGTTGCCTTTTTTGAAATTGTAATAAAAATTGTCATAGGATGATGGTGTTGGACATGAAGTTTCGAGCTGAATATCCACATACAGTGGTGGTATGCGTCACACGGGAGTAAGTTGTCCATAGCTATAGCAGGAACGGTTTCTCTGTTATGGGTGAAAATGAGGTCCAAAAGAGTGTTGTGTCAGTTTGGGATATTATTGATTTGAAACAGATTATGAAATGCAACACACACTCCCATTGGAATCTCCAAATAGGTATAGCTCGTGTTCAGGATGTGTAGCTAGAATGTGATCTACACTACTACTATGGGACTCGTAGAGTGTGGCATCTGATTTAGGAGGAAGATAGATGCTACCAACTATTATTTTCTTGGATTTAGATTCAACACTAATGAAAACTTGCTCAATATTGTCTGATATGCATGGTATCAGGTATATTTTTTCGATACAGCTATAAGCACCACTCCTCTCAATTTGTTGCTTGTAGTGATGCTTCTATTGTTTTATTGTTCTTTATTATACACACACACATGCACACGCACCACGCACACACACACACACCAATACGTGACTGGGGTACAAAGCGAGGACCGTGGAATTTTAATAATGTTCAAAGGACCATATGAAGGAAACGTCTCAGATCATCATTTTTATATCACGGATAAAGAAATTTCACGTAGTTCACTAATATCATTATGCACTCCGTAAAATGTCAAGAATTTTTTTTCGTGTGTGTCTTCCGAGGACTCCGTAATTGCAATAGGTTCAGAGGACTCTCATGCTAGGACCTTTTTCGCGCCAATTTTTCTGTCAATCTTTCTGTGTGTCGATGCAAGGACTGTGTGTTGATACAAGGACAGTGTGTTCATATGAGGACTGAGTCGATAGGAGGACTATGTGTCGTACCGAGGATTGTGTATCGATGGGAGGACCTCTTTATACCTACCTGTGTAACAATTTAGATAACTATAGAGCAATTAGTTTGCTGTCAAGTCTCTCTAAACCATTTGAACTAAATATAAAAAGACAATTAACCAGCTTCTTTGAGAACAATAAAATTCTGTCGCCATCACAGCATGGGTTCACCAAGTCCAAAAGTACAGAATCAGCTCTATGTGAGTTCCAAACCAGAATTGTCAATACCCTGGACCAAAAAAAGTGTGTTCTAGATCTCTTCATAGACTTCTCTTGTGCCTTCGACTGTGTAGATAATAATATATAATAATAATAAATGGACTTTATTTTACTTGGCGGAGTTTAGCTCATAGCTATTCTTCCACTCAACCAAGTGTGATTCAAATTAACAATGTCATGTACATTTATAATAACAATGATAATAAAAAATAATAATCATAGTAATGAATGTGCCTACCTCCAACATATTATTCTAATTATTGAAAGATAATTTACAGTCAAGAAGAGGTAACAAATGCAAAACGATCAAAGAAAGAGAGTGCATTTAATACACTCATAGAATCAGCCTAATATAATATCAAATGAATTATTTCACCTTATCATTATACAGTGACAAAAACGTGGGTATCTATCTCGTATGAAATAAAAATAAAAAGGGAGATTGCGGAATCAGAGTTCCCAAAAAATAATTTAAATGGAAACGAAACTTTCATAAAAACAGAAACAAAAAACAAAAATTTAGCATAAAAATTTTAAACATATCGTGGCAAAAACAATGTAAAGAATAAGATCAGGTATAAACTATTCAGATCAGGTATAAGAGGAATACCACATGACTTAGTTACATCATATCTCAAAGAAAGAAGACAAAGAGTCAAAATTGGCGAATGTATTAGCAGTGAATCTGAAATTAGCCAGGGAGTACCTCAAGGATCTAATCTGGGTCCATTATTCTTCTTGGTGTTTGCTAATGATCTTATAACATTAATTAGCAACAACACCTCAACATTTGTTACCCGTTACGCAGATGACACCAACATACTAATAATAGAAGAAAATATGGAAAGTTTGAGAAAAACCACAGCAGATATATACAGTAAAATGAATCTTTGGTAAGAACAGAATAATTTAAAACTCAACAAAAGCTAAACTAATATCATCATTTTCTCTACTCGCAGTCCAAACAATATTGATATACCTTTAAATAATGAAATGATAATTCCAGTTGAAACAGTAAATATGCTCGGAATTGTTCTGGACCGAAAACTATCATGGCATCCCCATATTGATGCACTCTGAGCTAAATTGAAAAAATGTTGCTACTCCATTAGGTTCATGTCTAACCATTGTAATATCAATGTACTGAAAACCTTGTATCACGCCAATTTTCATTCCCACATTTGTTATGGAATTCTGAACTGGGGCACTGGTGCAGCCATGCAAAGGGTATTCCTAATTCAAAAATACGTTATAAGAATAATTGCTCAACTAGGATACAGGGAGTCATGCAGAAATGCATTCAAAGAACTGAATATTCTGACAGTCGCCAGCACATATATACTAGAATCCTGTGCATATGTATATAAACATAAATCCATCTTTCAACCATATCAGCATGACCACAATACTCGTTCCAAGGGTCTGTTGGTGTCAAATGCTCATAGAACAGCGTTGTATGAAAAAAGTGTAGATTTTAATGGCTGTAAATCCTGAAGATATTAAGGATTCTCCGAGTTCTCATGTTTTTAAATATAGGCTGAAGAAACTGCTGCTTCAAATGAACTGTTACACTTTTCCGGAATTTATCGAGCAACTATAAATTACAGACTGAGTGAAAGCTCATTCATATTCATAATATAGGTGACTTACCATCATCAATGATATGATGATAAATTACTCAATTAATTTTATATTTACTTATTTACTTGTTAGTCTTATCTTGACTTTGTACTCTTCTATCTATAAGTATATAAAGTATCGGAAACAATTTATCTGGGGTATAGACAGAAATCTACACGAGCAAAAGGAACGCAATGATATGATAATACCACATAAACAAGAGAGACGCACTGCTGTGCGCCCCTCCTGTTACCCCACCCGACGCATTAACTGACCACGTGGCAATGCGACACAGCGCACAGCTTGCCGAGCCGTGGTTGCGAAAACACAAGATCGTGACAATTATTACCTTTTGAAACATGCCGCAGAGATTCGGCTATTGTTTGGCCCAAAATGGTGGTTTGTTCGAACATTTAATAAAATAATTCCGTACACAAAATATTTAATTTGGTTTATCTTTCCTTGTAAATATTTGTTTTCTCTCCATTCAAGAAATAATTGTTTTTCTGTTAGAAATAAGTTTTTTGTTTTTATTGTCTTACAGAAATATCGTTTGCTTTTGTTTTCGCGGCCACCATGTCACCAAAGATATTTTGATCTACCTGTCGTCCAACAGATTAAATTGAATCAATGATTCAGTTTAATTTGTTTAATTATCTGAAGTGAAATTATCGTCAATAATTCTTCTTCATTGCACATTCTCCCGACTGCTGCTGATATGATACTGACATCCTGAGCTGACCGCCGGGACCGCCCTGATTCTCCTATCTCTGTGTTGTGACATAAATGTCCCTTCCTCGAGCGAGTCGAGGAGAAATTGTAATGCTCTCTCAACATAAAGCAAGCTATTCTTTACGCTCTCATGAAACCACCGTACCCAAGATAAATACTTTACGATACTGTATATACATAGGGTTTTGGTGACTTTTCTCCAATTATTGTACATTATTTATTTATTTATTTAATTTAAGTCTTACAGAACACCCAGGAGTAATTAAAATGCAAGACACAATATAGTTTCCTTAACACTAACACTTAGAAAAATAAAATAAATATATATATATATATATATATATATATATATATATATATATATATATACAGAGATTACAGACAGATACATACAGAAGTTGATGAGTAAAATTTTAGACAAGGGGGTGGGAGTGAAGCATTACATTGTAAGTTCCTTTAGGGCTTTCACATCAGTATTAAAGAAATCAACATCCTTGTCTTTGAAGAGGTTGTTACAAAGTATTAACATTTGGCTTAAAGGATTGTCAGATGGGTACTTAATACTAAAAAGTTTATCACATTTGGGTCTAAGCTTGACTTTTGGCACAGAAAAGTTTATAGAATTTATAAGTGTACATTTATGATATTTAATGTTGTTTATTAAGAAGTATATAAAAATCACAGATGTTGTTTTCTTCTATCACAGAGTTTTTGAAGTCTATTCGAGTCCAGCATACTTTGATACGAAATGAGGTTGGGGTATGTATTATTTGATTTGACATATATATAGCGAAGGAATGTCTTTTGGATACGTTCGATACGTTCAGTATGGCAGTGGGCCAGTGGTGACCAGATTATCGAGGCATATTCTAGGTGAGGTCTCACTAGAGCTTTATACAGTTTGATTATTGTGCTGATGCTTTCAAAATTTCTGGAGTTGCGAATTATAAACCCCAGTTTTTGGTAAGCTTTATTAACGATAAAGTCATAGTGTGTAGTGAATTTCAGAGATTGCCCTGCATATAGATTCCAAGGTCCTTGATTTCTTGTCGACGCTGAAGAATATTGTCATTCATGGTATATTCATAGATGAGGGGGTTTACTTTTCTGGTAAACGTTACCGTAAAGCATTTTCCTGCATTGAGGCGCATTTTGTTATGGACAAACCAGTCAGCTACTGAGTTGAGATCCTCTTGTAATTGAAGACAGTCAGATATTGAAGAGATTATATAACATTACTGCAACAACTGTACTTTTCAATTTGAAAAATAAAGAAATTATTATTATTATATGATTCATATATCTAGTGATTTCTCAATCCTATGTCATGAAGTATTGTGCTTGAGTTTTCAATTAATTTTTTCAATTGATGTTCTAGGAGATGAAACAGTATTTTTTATCTATTTTATGAACTCACTTGGCAGTCTGATTGTCTCTATCAGCCTTTTCAAAACTGAGCTCTTAACTCTGTAATCCCGTAATTTGAAATAAGGATTTATTGGATTTCGATAAAATTTGTAAAAATTCAGGGTGGCTGTCATTAATGGGGTAGGTCAGCCAGGGCGGTATTGTTTTAGTTCATTAGTACTGAATCGTCGATTCACGATTTTCAGTTTTGAGAAAACACCTGAGTGTTTTTTTTGCATTTCCAAAAATTCAGGGTGGCTGTCTTAAACAGGGTCATTTAAGCCAGGTCAGTATTTTTTAAATTCATCAATACTGAATTTTCGATTCACCAATTTTCCACTTTGAGAAAGCACGTGAATGATTTTTTTTATTATAAAAAATTCAGAATGGCTGTCATAACTGAGGTAGATTAGTCAGGTCGGTATTTTTCAGTCATTAGTACTGAATTCTCGATTAACAAATTTTCTGCTGTAAGCAAAGCACCTGAATATCTTCTTTTTTTTTAATTCAGGGTGGCTGTCATAACCAGGGTAGCCAGGTCTTTTTTAAGTTCTTCAGTACTATATTCTCTATTCACACATTCTCAGCTTTGACAAAAAACTCCTCAGTCGTTTCGAATTCTAGCTCTCCGGCTGATACATTCTTCAGTGTTAAAAACGATGTTCGCTACAGGCCTTATATTATAGATCATGGGTTGCATAGCTATTTTTGATTCACATGATGTTTACAAAATTACAATTAATCTCCTAAACTTCTGAGATATTTGCTCAAACACGTGTCAACGAACAAGAATGAGGATCATATGAATACAAATTTGAATATTTTGAATATGATATGATAATGATTTGGCAGGAATAATTGTTGAGAACACGTTTCCCATTTATGTTTCCACCCAGTTCTGATTCATCATGCTATAAAAAAATATCTAAATTTTCAATGGAGGTTCTACCAGAATTCAAGAAAGCTGTGGAACGACTTAACAGAACTCGTCAAAAAAGATTATGAATGATCTCAAAAAGATTCAAACTCCCTTTTTATTCGACGAGTAACCTGCAACATATTGGAGTTGTTTCTGAAAAATCGAAAATAAAAGCAGAAAATTATATGGCAACGAATTGAAAGAACCAAAAATCATTAGTATGATTGATTGGTAGCAAAGTGATTACAACATAGGCTCCAAATATCGTGGGTTCAAATCACACGACATTTTTCATGGGACTCACAAAAATTCAATGTATACTCCATTGGGTTTTTCCTGATTATTTTCCGAAATTAAGTATATTTGATATAAATTGCAATTTTGTCAGATGTTTGTTATTGCATAAGAGAAGGAGGAAATGATTCACATTGAATCTGTTAGTGGTGAGAGGTTATCGTAGAAAAAGTATAGTGCATAATGAAAATGAAATATTAATTTCTCACTTGTATAAGTCAAGACACTCGCCTTCCGTTCATATCGCTCTTTTCACACTCTTCGAAAACGCATGTGTATTTCTTATTACATCAACATTGGATATAAACTAAAAGCAAATTGATAAAGTTAGCGCTTCCACGAAAAAGAAAGTATATTCAGTTCTCTGAAAACAAACTAGATCAGTCGTTGTATCTTGAGGGAATGTTAATAAAAAGTTCAATACTATCCAGAAAAATAATATATTTTTCGGAGGAGCAGTTAGGAAAATACACCAGGATAATAAAAATTATACATTTTTGGAAATGTATAGGAACACTTGAGGTCAAGTTGGCACAAGCGACTAGAGATAATAAATAAATTGAAAAAAATATATAACCATAAACAATTATAAAAATTAAAATTCTATTTTTTGATTGTCTACAAAACGACATATTATTTTTATTGAAAACATTTTCATGCAATTTCATTTTCTTTCAAATCACTGTGAAGGCTACAGTCCTTGCATAAGCGTAAATATGTTCAGATCAATTTGAAAAATATATTACAATTCATAACAACTACAAACTTCTATGAGCTCAAGCAGTCTTGGTGTTTTATGATTTGTTTTATAAACGGATGGGCAAGTTTTATGTTATCATTATTCATACGAAAAAACCTTTGGTCGATTAACGTAGGATGGTTGCGGCTGTTGTCCGACCAGTGACAGTTTTCGACTAGTTTCATACAAATCTAATGGAAATAAAAAACTATAAGCCAATAACAGTCATGTAAAATCTTGCCGGTTTTTGACCACTTCTCAGAATTTTCGAGTCGTTTACGTGACAATTTCTTTATTAAATGCTTAAGGGTGCGTAGGCAGTCAGTGAGCAGATTACTAAAGACACGAAATAGTTTCAAATTTATAGTGAACTGTGACTTCAGAAATAGCCAGTAAGTGATAAATTATCTTTCAATTACTTCATTTTTTGTGTGGTATGTCAAGTTTAATCTATCATTCTTCCGAAAAACTATGTTTGAATCATGTTTACAATATTTTTATATATAAAATGAAGTGGTCGCATATTAGGTATGTGACATATGTGCTATTCCCTTTCTCGACCACTTGATCGTGAGACGGTGTGAGACGGGGTGACCCAGGGTCTGGTTAGATTACATGAATTCCTAGAAATTGGGGGAGGGGTAGGGGGAAAGATTTTGTTATAGACAGAAATAGAAAAAAAAAGAAACTAGCATTATGAAGTCAACTATGGAAACCTCAGAGCACCGCCTGAGGATGCACGATGATTCAGAGGAAGAATATCCCAAGCCCGT
This sequence comes from Gonioctena quinquepunctata, assembly GCA_018342105.1. Lineage (NCBI taxonomy): Eukaryota > Metazoa > Arthropoda > Insecta > Coleoptera > Chrysomelidae > Gonioctena > Gonioctena quinquepunctata. The sequence continues at coordinate 347,223 of JAFIRS010000385.1, read as the reverse complement.
AGTTAGAATCTCCATGGCACTTCAAAGAAAAGGTTTCTGATGACAAGCATCTAGCAGAAAGTAAGTAAAATTCCTTCGATGATTTCTTTCCCTCTCCGCCACTGAAGTTATAGAATCACACGACAACTAAACACAAGTCCAAGACTGTAAGAATGGAACAAGGTGAGTATTAATCACTTCATAGGTATGGGGTCCATACACTTCATAGGTAACGTTGTATGTATCCTTGACGATTCAACTTCAGCACTACGCTACCATCTCCCAAGCACATTATCCTAACTATTTGATATCTAGAATCAAAATACACCCTTCCTTGATTAATTTGAGCCTACAAATATCAATCTTAGTAATAGAAAGGACAAATAGGGGAACATTATAGAAACGAGGATACTCAACTCAACTTCAGCGCTACCCTGTATTGTTCCCATAATATTTATCTGCTGAAATGACTTCCTAAATCGTAGAATACACGTTATTAATCAAGCTGATCAAAATAATAGTAGCTTAGCAGGTAGAAAAAACGAATCTTGGGACTTTATAAGCATGTAGGAGTTACCTGCAACTTCTACGCTACCCTACAATTGTTCGATAATGTCTCTCTAATTATTTCACACCTTAAATGAAAGAATATACTTCCATGATAAAGCTGAGAAAAAAAATAGTAATTTTAGAGTTAGAAAGTCAAATCTAGGAAATATTATGAACGGATAGGGTTGACACCTCAACTTTCAGGCTACCCCGTCATCTTCCTGTAATGTTTCCCTACTAGTCCAACATATCCATTGATAGAATACACTTTTCTCGTCAAGTTGACAGGCTTTTTTACCCATCTTACAAAGCTTGAGGGTTGAAAATAGAGTTCAAAGGGAAAGGTGTCCGGAAGCGTTAACCATAAACAAGACATCAACAACCAGGTTTAGAGTCAAAATTTGGCTATATGCGGTATTTATTCCAAAGGGAAACCTGGTACAAATTATACCACAAACATCTTAGATCACTTTTATATAAGTTTCAGATGGGAAATCCACTCGGAAAATTCGACTATTGGCAAGTTTCAATCGAGGATTTTGGAAGTTGGGCAAACAAATTCCGTCTCCCTAGATACGACCTTTTACTATATAAGCAAGCCCAGAATCAGTCGTAAGGCAGTCGAATTCCAGCACCTGAACCGAAACCATCTCCAGAGGATGAACTAACTCCTTGGTACTGGGAAGAAGAGGACGGATCCAAAATGGAATTTACAAGTACAACACAATTACCTTCGGGAAGTCCAGGTCCGTAATGAATAGGAATGATAACTATCTTCAATTATTCAGGATTTTCTCCTTATTCCCTTTATTTGATATTCTCCATTCATTATCACTAACCAGTCAACTCAGTTGAATTATAGAGTCAGCATTTTCGGCCACAATTAGTCTGTGTCTTACTTATAACATCGAGTAAAATAGAGCGTTTTAGCACAACTGTGAAATAGTGGAACTGAATATGTTTATCATTGTCTCATTGTTGCTTCTTGCCATAAATAAATCCCGGTTTTACGCAACATTAGTAATACTAAAAAGTGACCGAGGAAAGTAACGGGTTTGTGGGTAGGGGTGCACTTCAAAACATTCATGTCCATCAGCGGACGATGTCCCTGCAAACTTCTTGATGTGGGGCGAGGTAAATATATTAGTGGACTATTCACACACGTTGTCGGGAGTAAATTCTATAGGAATTTGGGTAAGATATCAGACTAATGAATTTTTAGACAGTCTCACAAATTTGTATTTTGAATACCTTCGTAAACAACAGTCTGTCCTCCTGGACCTCAAAGAATATTGTAAAGATAAGAAAATTGAAATTTGATAATTGTTCCTGGTTTGAATCTAGAATACTTAATGGTGGAATATATCTAGGTCATATTAGTTGAAGCCTATCAGTACCACATTAAATCCTCAAGTTATAGATATATATTGGTCTAGAACTGGTGTTGGTATTTGACTACGACTCAGCACGACAACTTAATAGCTAAATTGAGAAATTTTGAAATGAGTATGTTTGTAGTGCTACAATGTTACTCTCTGCTAAGCATGGATCCCGGCTTTATGCCTAAAAACTCTATATAAAATAGAACGTACTGTAAAGAGTGGCCGAGGATGGTAACGGGTTGTCTAGTATGGGTGCACACAAAACAATCTCGGACCGGTCACTAGTCCTGTGAGTCTAGCAACTCCTTGGTTGCGTGCTGGAAATGTACTATTGTCTTCATTCTCTCAATTGGCGATAATCGATCTATGAATATACCCGTGAAAAAACACCGACAAGGTATTTTGGGCATGAAACAATGTTACAACTACAGATATATTCCTATCACCTTTATATAATCCAATTTTCATCACTTCAGAAACACTTTACATAGCAGTATCAACTTAGATTCGAAACCAGAGACGATTTTTTATAAGCTGAACTCTTATAACTTGCAATATTATCTTGTGGAAAATGTAAAGCCTTTAATCGTTGAATTGTTTTCAAACAAGTGGAGATTGTAACTCTTGGCTTTAATATATGTATTTATTTAAGTTTGTCTTTTATTTCTCTTCAGCTGAACAGAACTTTGTATCCTAAAGAACTCAAAAAAAAATATACACAACGTGGAAAATTGAGGGTCTCTCCTTTCAAGGGTCTCTCTATATAAGGCTGTGTGCCGACAAAAAAAAATGCTATACTAGGCCATCTTCTGAGAGTAGATGGATTGCAGATCCTGCTACCTGAGAAGTGGCGCTGACTATCTAGACGATCACAACAACAAAAAAAGGAAGGAAAAAAAAGAAAGTTGAAAAAATTGAAAGTCGACCAGAAAATTTACCAACCATCTAAGACCGGGGTGGGTTCGGTTACAATCGTGAACCGGACAAATGGCACTTAGATTGTCTATCCCTTTTCTTTTTTTTTTCTTTTTTTACTATGCTTTATTGTCAGAAGAAACTGGTCTTATCGACAAAGATGTTAAAGAAATACATATTAAAACAGAAAAATAAACATTAAAAACTAAACAATAATAATAAAAACGACAAATGATACAGGGACAGACTAATTAAAATTTGTATAGTTTAAAAATTTAAGAATTAAGAAATGTAAAATAATAAGAGGGTACATCCCCAAGATGCAAACATATTAAAATAATTCCTTAATGAAGGGGCTAGTGTAGTTCACTATAAACGAAAGAGTTCACAATTAAAAAATTCCTCTATATTGTAGAAAGGATGAATGTATAGTAGTTCTTTTAGTTGTTTTTTAAATAATGCAAATGCTTCAATTTCTCTTAGGTTTAATGGTAAGCAATTATAAATTTTTTGCCCGTTGTAGATGATGGATTCTTTAGCAAGATTACTTTTAGGTATAGGTAATGGTAGTCTAAATTTTTGCGAAGAACGAGTGTTGTGATTTAAAGGCGCTGATATATATTTGTCATGGTTTCTATGAATTAGACATGTAGTTTCTAAAATAAAAATCGAGGTGACTGTGAGGATTCTGTGGATTTTGAAGAGTTCCCTGCAAGAGTCACGCGGTTTAACTTTACAGAGAGCCCTAATGGCTCTTTTTTGAATAACTTGCACCATCTGTAATAATTTTACTAAATCTAAAATTTACATTATTAGTAAATTATACTCCTTAAATAGAGTCCAGTTTTCGACCACATTTTTTTTAAATCCTTCTATTTATTTTTCTGCCTACTTTTTGCAGTGATTAATGGTGGTCGAAAAGTGTCCTCTTTTTCGACCAGTTGATTTTATATGGTTTTTCATTGGAATTAGTTAGGTAGGTAGGTAGGTAGATAATGTTCGATTTAAGCCAATTCCTTTTATTTTTGAAATGCCATCAAAAAAATCAAAACAGATTAACAAAAATAAACCAAAAAACCTCAGATTGAAGGGTAAAAAAAAGCAAGTTGTTTCGATATAGCGACGATGTTTTACAAAGAGCTCTTATAGAAATTAGAGAGGAAAGGATGAGTATAAATAAAGCGAGTCAACAATTTAATGTCCCTAAATAGACTGGTTTACAAGTGCCATTTTGTTCCAAACCTGGAGGCTGAAAAGGCGCGGCTTAGCTCCCGTGCGCTCCGAGCGAATCTGACACCTGAACAAAAAAAGTTGTTTTAAGGAGTAAATATTAATATTAAGGAATCAAAAAATTCAGGTACTATCTAGGCATATCAATAAACAATAATACTTGTTGATAGCTATTATAAAAACCCTGATAATTGTTGAACTAAAAACCTGGATTTTTTTTTACTTCTTGGAGCTATTCCTGAAAGGCTTTAAAAAAGACCCCCGTTGGAAAAATCGAAAAATTTAGATTTTTTACTTTTTTATTAACAATCAAAGGTATAAAAAAATTAATAAACGTAGGTATATAAAACAATTAAGGAAATTTTTTTTCTATTATCTCTATTAATTTGTTTTCTTATTGCTAAAAGCAATATAAAAATAAATTTTTGAAATTTTCAACTCTTATTATTTAAAAAAATGTTATAAAAAAATGCATTGATTATTAGATTTAAACAAATATTTTATGGGAATCTAGTCATTGAAAAATTTTTAAAAAATAAATATTTAAAACATTTATTAACAATTTTTTTTGTTGTTAAATATGAATATTGAGAAACATTTTTTTTTAAATCATTATTTATCACGTTCTCTCATATTATGAAAAAAAATTGTTATTTACTTTTATTTGTTTATTAAACAAATAATTTTTTATAAACAAATGAATTTTTGCGTCCTATTTTTTTAAATACTAAAAAAAATACTGAAAACAACCATGTGTCGTTTTTTATGGGAAACATTTTTTTCTATTTTTTATATAATTTCGAAAAAAATTGTGCACTGTTTGACTGTCGACTAAATACTGAAATACTGAAGACTTTTCGGATATTTAAGTGATTTTTAGGTCAGGTATAAGGACCCTTCAAATTCTAGAGCAGATGTTTCTACAACTTAACAAAGAACTATTTCAATAGGTTGAAACTGGAATTCGAAGGACATTTAAAAATTGTAAGGTATTAAGAATAGAAGTTAGAAAAAGACTCGTTAAAATCAAATTAATATTATCAGTTAACGTTCGAACTTTATCTTTGTAGACATCCATGCAAATTTTAATGATAGCCAAATTACTCTAATATCAAGTAATGAGCGTGAAAAGTATAAAGCCTATGGAAAAATACATGAAATTCATTGCATTGTTTATAACAGGAAAAATAAGAAAGTTGAAATAGAAGAATAATATTATTATAAACAATATACATTTCAAGCCAAAACAAATTTTTTTGGATGTATATTCATAAATTATATAGCCGAAAAGTTTTAAATAATTGAGTTAGAGCTTCGTTTAAAAGCTCAATTTGTTCATTAACTATCGAAGAATAAAAAAGACTTGAAGTGTTCTTTTCGTATTTTTAATAGTTTATAAGATATTTGAACTGATAAGTTCAAGGGAATTATATATATTTCAAGGGAATTATATAAATAATATTAAAAAAGTTAATAAACAATTGAGTTAGAGCTTTGGTAAAAATTGTTCATTGATCAATATAGAACAAAAAAGAAGTGTTCTTGTCGTATCTTCAATAGTTTATAAGTTATTTTATTAGCAATGAAGAAAAACAGAAAGGAAGCGACAAGTCAAAGTGCACAATTTTTTTCGAAATTATATAAAAATATAGTGCAAAAATTAATTTGTTTATAAAAAATTATTTGTTTAATAAACAAATGAAAAGTAAATAATATTTTTTTTTCATAATATGAGAGAACGTGATAAATAACGATTTAAAAAAAATGGTTTCTTAATATTTATATTTAACAACAGAAAAAAATTGTTAATTAGCAAGTGTGTGTTTTTAGCAATACATTTTTTTATTTAAGAAATGATTTTTTTCGTAAAAATCATTATTTTTATCAGACTAGATTTTCAAAAAAAAATTTGTTCAAATCTAATAATCAATGCATTTGTTTATAACAATTTTTTAAATAATAAGAGTTGAAAATTTTAAAAAAAATTATATTGCTTTTAGCAATAAGAAAACAAATTAATAGAGATAATAGAAAAAATGACTTTCCTTAATTGTTTTATATAAGTTTTTAATTTTTTTATACCTTTGATTGTTAATAAAAAAGTAAAAAATCTAAATTTTTTTTTTCCAACGGGGATCTTTTTTAAAGCCTTTGAGGAACAGCTCCAAGAAGTAAAAAAAAATCTAGGTTTTTAGTTCAACAATTATCAGGGTTTTTATAATAACTTTCAACAAGTAAAATTTTTTAATTAACAAAGGCGTAATTAATTGAAAAATAGAGGTAAACATTTTTTGCTGACGGATTATTATTGATTGATATGTCTAGATAGTACCTGATTCTTTTTTCCCTTAATATTAATATTTACTCTGTTAAAATATTTTTTTTTGTTCAGGTGTCAGATTCGGTTGGTGCGCACGGGAGCTAAGCCGCACGTTTTCCGCATTTTTTTCGCCGCTAAATTAAAATTATAAATATTGCCGGCACAGTTCTGGGAAATTTCTGCTCTTTAAGGATCTTTTTTCAAATTTCGGATATCTCAAATAGTTTTTGAGATATTATCAAAAAACCGAACCATATATTTGTTTTTTACTTAATTTTTTATAACTTTTGCAATTTTTGCCAGCTAAACATTTTTTTTTATATGCCATTTCGAATCGAATGCGCCTTAAATCATAATTTTCGGTAGTTTGGAACAACAAAATGGCACTTGTGAACCAGTCTAAAAACTACTATTACAGACAGAATCAAGGGCAAATCAAACAAAAATAAACAAAAAACTGTAGCTGAAGCGTTACTAGGTCGAGAAGTCGAAAAAAAAAATAAACGATAGGTTATAAATATAGACAAATGTGGTTTCCCTTAAAAAAAAACTTTCAAAATATGCTCTTGTAGATTTGACAAAAAAATCCAATACGTAAAAATTTCCGGTCGAAGATCAAAATGAGCAGACATCATTCAAAACTGACCAAGATCATGATAGCTATCATTCAGACTCAGGAACTCTTTGCAGAGTTCAGACCTAGAACAGAAAAATGAAACCTCTGAGAGATGATCAATTACAGCCCAATCCTTGTATAGAATTCCAAAAATCATGCTATGCAGTATTAAATGCCCCAATCTCCCATGTTGACAATCAGATCGAACCAACTCCGAAGGAACCTTCTCTTACGATTCCTCATCAGTCAGATTCACAAACATCGAATTCAGACTGAAAACAGAAAACCTCTGAAAACCAACCAAAACAAATATATTTTGAAAAACACCTTCTTTTTCCAGAACCAATAAAAAAATCTGTTCAAAATCCAAAAGAAAAATTGCTTAGTGCGATTTTATCACAAGAATGGAGATCATATGCTAAGAAAGAAAATAAAAAGAAACAAAACGAAAAAAATAAGAAAAACTAAAAGTCAAAGAAAATAAAGAAATGACGAAAAAGAATGAGAAGAGAAACACACAACAACCCGGAACATGTAATGTCATCAAAGAATAACGATAAAATAAAATGTGCTGCTTGCCAAGAGGAACTAATGTTGAGGATGACGATGAAAAAAATATAGGGTGCGATATCTGCCCCCAATGGTTCCATATGAGGTGTACAGAATTTTATGGAATTTCTTATGAAGAAGCTTCATTGAAAGATTATATTTGTTTCATGTGTTCCTAAGATGTCAATCTAGTGAACATATTTTATTTCTTGTTTTAATCCAGTAATTTTACTGATATATTTTAATTTGTTGTATATTTCCATCTCATATATGAAAATTGCTTTGATTTGTATGTTAAGTTTTTTATGTTTCGAAGGTTTTATTACAAATAAATTTATGTTTTTATAAAGATCCTTTTTAATTAATAGGTAGGTAGGTAATCAGAATAGAAACGTTATCTTCATCTCATCCCAAAGATGGTCGAAGAGGGGCCTGTTGTTGACCATCCAATAAAAAGCATGGTTGACAAAAGGATCTGTTCCCCACTGCTTGGTCAAAAATAGGAATACTAATGGTCGAGTAGAAGTAGCAAGTGATCGAAAACTGGTAAAAAATGTCTTTTCTACTTGTTTTTGTTCTATAAAATTTTCAGGTGATAAAATATAATTATTCTTCTACCACGCCATTAAAAAATACCTATTGATTGGTTTTGTAACAAACTAACTTCGAAAGAAAATAGTTCACTGTAATTTATTGGCATTTAAATTTCGAATATCACTTAAATGGTCGAAAACCGGCGCAGTCACCCTATACTGTTTCAACTCCCCCACTTCATTATCCTTTTTTTGTAAGGTTCTATTCGATTAAACTATCTACATTTGAAAATATTAACACTTTAATTGCCCAAATGAGACAATAAAAATTTGTCTCCCAGGCCCCCATTTCTGCTTGCTTGAGAATATAGTAAGGTTATTTTTGAATTATTATTTTTCTTTTTGCATTATCCTTGGTACAGAAAAGAAAAGTTCTAGGCTCAAAAGTTGATTGGGACCTCCAGGCCCCATATTTCAATATTCCATGAACTGCAATGTAATATGTGATCTTTACGGAGGTTCACAGAGCATAAAGTGAAAGCAAGTAGTGAAGCCCATGTCATGTCAAAGGGCCTGGGCAGTTCTTTGAATTGAGAACAAAAGGCCGGTTCACATTGCGACTAACGTGTTAAAATAAGAATTTGTTCAAATACTTACATCATCAAATTCTTTTGGATAATCATTGCTTATACGCAATATGGGGTTACAAACTTTTTGTAAAAATTGAATCATATGAAATGCAGAGATCGGACCATTATACTGCACACCTCTGCCATGTGACGGATAAGCTATGAAGACTGGCCAGCTATACACTTTCATATATTGGGTACGGCATTCACTATTAGGTTGCCAGCAATTCACAGCTGTAAATTTAACATATTCATGCATATGTTCTGCGGCTGATTCAAATTCTTTCCGAGCCGCTTGGCTTTCTGCATCCCAAGGAGCATAAAACATAACGAATGCTACATCATTGGATCTCGCGTCTTCTATAGCTTTACTGATATGTCCCCTGTACCAATCTGTCAATAGTGGGGTTTTCGGAAAAAATGGGTATGCAACAGGTGCTCTAGATATTTTGGGAGGACTGAAAATAGAAACTTTATTAGTTGGACTTTTAACAGAGTAAAAAACTAACTCTTTCGTGAGAGCTGCATATGTAACCATCACAAGACAGAAAATAGTCAATTCCCTACAAAAATGTAGCATCCTAAGGGCTATACTGGGAACTTCACTGCTATCTTCAAAGTCTTCCGCTCTCGTTCCCACTTCAATATTGTCAATATCTGTGGTACAATTCGAACTATGAGATTCGCTGATAGCATTATCATCTGATTCGTGGCTCTTAGAGGGCAATAATTTAGCCTCTTTGGCCGTTAATTGTAACAAAGACATTCCCGTACCACTTCATTACACATCAGTAATATATACACTTCACGACATTTCAATCCGATTTGAAAATATGTTCATAATAAATTTAAAAATTGATGACATTCAAAATTAACCTCAAACCTCAACTTATATGACAGGTTACAGGACACGTCACTTTCAAGGAGCAATGTGAAGATGGATGCCAAACCCAGTGGTGTACGTAATGTTTTTCTTCGTTCAACAATCAAAGTTGAAATACACGAAGAAAAGGCTAGCCAAGACAAATTAATAGAAAGAGATGGAACCATATCTCTCTCTCTAGGTTTATAGTCCTTGCTTCCTGTTGGCGCATTTGACCAAAATCCTATCTCAATTTTAATGCCCCGGGAGAACTGTCAATTCCCCATAAGACAATGGTGACACTAATAGAAAGAGATGAAAGATCATTTGTGAGTCATAGTGACGTATATGGACATGTCATGGCCACCATTCTCTCTGGACAGTGGCGGACAAGCGCACACTTCACTCTGGTAGAGCTCATCCAGTATTGAAACGACCGTTTGGTAGATAGAGAGGGGGAAAACACGAGTGGACACGATTTGCTGTGCTACGGCGAATCTTCACCAGTGTCATGGCATGCAGCGTTTGAAAGGTTAGGTTTGTTTAATTAATAGATAGGTAGTGCAGTTATTTATTCAACTTTGCAATGTTTACTCGTTACCTTGCCAAAATGCCCAGTGGTAAGTACTATTCAGTAGCGGAAAAAGAAATAGGAGTGTTAGGAAAGTTATAGGAGTGTAAGTTCTCTACGTCTCGTGAATCGCCTATACCAAATAATTCGGTACGCCTATGGAATTTCTATTAATAGCCATAGTTAGACAATTGTTCGGGTATCTTCGATAAAAATTGGTTGTTAGGTGGGGGAAGGCCAAAGTGGTCATTTCAATACTGGATGAGCTCTATCTGAGAGTTACAGGCTCTTGAATGTATATTGGACCACTCTGTATGTTACGTGGGCCACCTGTACTCATTTTTGTTCATGTCCACGAGATATCCTATGTCAGGAGAACATGAACCAAATATTGAATTGTGTCTCAAGCTTTCTGAGTAGCCTCCTATTCAATGAGTTTACTCCTGTTCGTTTTGAACATCAAGGATTACATATCGACTAAAGTGGTGCGGCCTAAGACATGTTTTGCTAGATACAAGTTATTAGTTTTTTCCTATTCAGAAAAAGTTTACGTCTTTGTTCTGACCTACCCTCAGGTTACTCTTCTAAATATACGACAAAATCGCCTAAGATGCGTATCTACGCTAGATACAAGATATCTCACGTGTTTAGGGTTAGGTCGGTGGATAGCAAAGGGAAACGTTTACCTCTTTGAGTAGTGAGACCTACACTCTCAGAGTTACTTTTGAACGATATTCGGAAACGTCAGGGTATGGAACTCTGTCGACCAGAGAACTTATTGTACAGTTAACCATGATCCAAAGACATTCAGGTATCAGCCCTAATAAAGTGCCCGAAAAACATTCTGGAAGTTGAGGCATTCGCACAAAAAAAAACTTTTGGCGCATTCGTTTATGAGCACCAGTTTTTTTTAATATATGTTGATTGATTTGGCTTGAACAGGCTATCCTCGTTATCAATATTGATGTGTTCATGTTCATGATCAAAACCTAACAAGTTGTTTTGCTGAGAGCAAAGTAGTGATGGGCATAACCGGATTGATTTCAACAACCGGTTATGATAATTCGAATTAATTTTAACTCGTGTGACGTCAGCGACTCTGACGTGTGACAGACCGAATTCTGAGGAAAAACTCTCACCGCAGAACAACCGAACAAAAATCATCGGTAGTTTGGTTACATGTTCGATTAACCAACTTCGGAAACGGAAAATAAGAGCCACAATTCAAAAATTTACTCGCTGGTTAGAGGCGAAGAAGTTAGGAATAAGTTGTTTTTATTTTCATTGTTCAGTTCAATTTGTTTCCTATTTTCTAGTCAAGTTAATAATAGCAATTTCCAATCACAATGTCTCCGCCTGGTTCTAGGAGAACATCTGTCGTTTGGAATCATTTCACAAGATCCAATGTCGCACTGGTGTATTTTATGTAAAAATAAAATTAAATGTGGTGGTGGTATAACGAATTTGCGCCAATATTTATCGAGGGTTCATTCAATAATAAAGTTGAATACAGAAATAAATAATAAATGTAGTAGAACGAGAAATCCGAGCCATGAATGAGTGTGACACGAAACATTATTTGCTGTCAGTCTACGAAACAGTGCTGCCGGTTATTTATAATTCGAATTACCGAACTTTGATAACCGAATGTTGGAGGTTATTTTAATAACAGGATGACAGGTTATTTTTAATTCGAATTTCGAATTATCCCATTCCATCACTAGAGGTGTTTTCTGGCGTAAAAACGTATTCAATCTTGCATTTGAATACGATTCTACGTGACGTCATTATTATCACGAACCGCAAGAATGCATAATTTCGAATACGATTCAATAATCGAACCTAACTTGAGAAATTTCGTGTGAGAAAGTCGTAGACAATATTTTGATAAACTGACCTTGTAATTCATTGTAGGTTTCCAACTCAGTTGTTAATCTATAATTTCCTAGATCAATCTCTTTCATTTTGAATTTTAAACTCTCACAATTATTTGATTTATTTGGGCTATTATTATGGATTGAAGACTCGAGTGGATGAAGGTGATGTTATGTTACAATCCTAAAAAATCTGTTTCTTTTTGCATAAATGAAAGTTTTCTCGTATGTACCATCTTTCACATTAATGAATCATTTGTGAGTGAAATTGTATGATCTTCGATAACCACTTGGACACACCGTTCCTCAGTTAGTCTTGAATGGAAAAAAATCAAATAAACAAAATTTTGACCTAACTTTACTGAAAAAAATTGGAACATAACATCTTCATCCACTCACATCTTCAATTATGACAATCACAAAACAACGAATTATGTTTTGAAACTGAATTCGACTTGGTTTCAAAACTCTACGAATACATTTTGAATCGTTTTACATATGACGTCATCGTTTCAACGCCAAATGGATGTATTTGAATCACAGGACGAATACGTTTTGAATACATGGGCGCCAAAAAACGGCTTAGAGCATAGTCATAGTAGAATGCTCTATAGAGCATTCTACTGTGGCATAGTCAGCAGTCAGCACAAAACGCATAACATATGACATATGTATTCTGTTTTCTGTTGTCCCAAAGCACAACAAATACCGGAAAAACGTTAGGTTAGAAATGTTTGATCTGGTTCTGGGAGTTGGAAGAAAGAAATAAAAAATTCAAAATATAATTCAATATTGTATAGAAAATGTTTTTCGGAAGTAACAAAATAATGTAAGTTCTTGGTAAATTTACCACAGGTGATTTTGAAAATTCTTGGTAAATTTAGAAATTCAGATTCTATGAAAAAAATGTTAACAGAAAATTTTTTATTTATCAATAAAAATGCTGTTCTACGTTCTACTATTATTAGAACTGAACAATGTAATCATATTCATATCATAAGTTTATACTCAATTGTTCATCACAAAGGTCAGAAGGATTCACTGAAGCTTCTCAGGATAATATAAACATTCTATGCTTATTGAAACATATTTCATAATGATTGAATTTGTCATAGGAATTGTCTTGATTTCAAGATGACATACCCAGCATGATTTTGCCTTATTGTCCTCCCAACAATTCATTTTTTCCCAAACAATATTCTTTGCAGTTGCCAGGACTACCCTTCTGAATTCATACTAGATAAAACAGTAGCCAAAGAGTATTTTCGTCAATTCGGAAAGCTAAAAAGGCTAGTTTTCAAACCCAAACTTCGACTGTGTTCAGTTGAATATGCAGATGAAAAAAGTTATCAAAATGCTTTATATAATGCAGGTGAATATAAGGGAGTGAACTTCAAAGTGTCTGCAGAAAAGTCACCAGAAGTGAAAAAGAAAAAGGTTGTTGCTAGAACTGATCCTATATGGTTGGATAAAAATGAAATACAGGATGAACTTGCTGCCATGGCTGGAAATGCATCAAAAAGATATAATACAGCAGATGGTGAGTAGAAGATCTCGGGGTCGTAACTATGAATTCCACATAAATATCAGGCTTCAAAAAGTCAACTTTTTTAGCTGAAAGTTCTTTTTTTTCGATGTGTCACTTGTTACTTTGTTGTCACTTGTTACGTTTTTCAGAAAATCGCCAATGTTTGTCAATATTCCATGACTAATCTTTACATTTCTCAGGAAATTTCAATGAAGGCAATGAATAAACATGAAAAACCGCTTTTGCACCTTTGTGAAGTTAGCTTCTATTTTCTTGAATAAAAAAAAAACTGGATAAATCAAATGATATAACATGATACAGGGTGACCCAGGGGTGCGTGCAAGCTCAATCGACTTGATTTAAAAAAAATGATAGGTCCAACAATCAGGCATATTGTAAAAATATTTCTATTTATATACAGGAATTCCCAAAATAAGATACACAATTAAGTTCTGTTTTTTTAAACGGCAACCCCCCATTTTTGTTACATTTTTGGATTCGCCACCAAATTGTCGATATAATGCACCCAGGTTTCTTAGACTTATCTGCAACAGTTTTTGACTTATGTCAATTTATGTGTCAAAATAGCATAGTGCATCCATCCACAGAAAAATTCATAACTTCCTTAGGCTTTAGCGCATGTTTTGAAATGCAGGCAAACTCAGAGTTGATGTTCGCCCACTACGATTTTTTGAAAATGACAAATTACAAATGGCAATAATTCGACTTTTTCAAATGCAGCAACCAATGCAACACCCAATGTCATGCAAATCAAATCAAATATGCTTTATTATCGAAGAACATAATTCTTATTGACAAAGCCAGAGTAAATATAAAAACTTATATATACCTATACTTATAAATACACATACATTAGTAAAACAAAACAAAAGGCGGCATAAGTATTTACAGTCACAATTAAATTGATGAAATTAGTCACACAATAAAAACATGTATATAATGTAGTTGTAGGTGTACACACCATCACACAATTGTAAAATTATAATTTGTTACAAATTACATGAAACATTACTTTTTTTTTGAGCTATAGATGATCACAGTAAAATTCCTTTAAATCCTAGTATGCTTTAGTGGCAAGCATACTTTTCAGGCCTTTCCTGAATTGTTTGTCATCACATACATTTTTTATATTTGCTGGTAGGTGATTATATATTTTCAAATTTTCATATATTATATAATTTTTTATGAGTGATGTTCTTGGATTAGGTAATCTCAGATGAAGATGAAAACCATTTCATGTGTTGTGTCTATTAACATTCACTGTATTTTTATATTTTTTATGGACTAAACAAGCAGTCTCCAGTACAAAAAGGCAAATAACTGTCGGTATTTGTTGATTTTTGAATAGTAATCTACAGTGATCTCTCGGTTTTGCACCACACATATGACGGAGTGCTCTTTTTCGTAGAACAAAGACTGAATTTAACAACTGAGAGCTACAGAATCCCCAGAATGTGATACAATATCTTACATGGGACTCAACGAGTGCCGAATATCTTATTTTTGCTAAATCTTGACCTAGTTCATGAAATACCACTCGAACCGCAAAACAGCCTGATGCTAATTTTTTGTTCAGATTTGATATGTGGTCCATGTATTTCAATTTATGATCGATTTGTGATCCTAGATATTTACTGCATTCACTATTTATTATTGCCTGGTTACCCAGGGTCAGGTCATCAAAGCCAATCTGAAAGATAGTATTTTGGTTTTAGATATATTAAAACACATAAAGTTGGCATCACACCATTGAGGGTCTGTATCCTTCCCACTCCACAACAACGTAGTGTCGTCGGCAAAAATAGTAAAATTTCCATGAATATTTATAGTGAATATATCATTTATATAAAGCAAAAACAAAACTGGGCCCAAAACCGAACCTTGAGGTACTCCATGGATTATGCTGCCAATCTCCGAGTATTTCCCATCGCTGAGTACAATTTGATAACGTCCTGACAAATATGAGTCGAACCAATCCCAAGCAATTCCTCTAAAACATACTTGTTAATTTTTTTCAAAAGCAGTTCATGATTGACGCAGTCGAAAGCTTTTGAAAAATCACAAAAGACTGCTGCTGCTACATCCTCAGTATTAAGCTTCAAATAAAGATTTTCTAAGAATGTGAAAAGAGCATCATTTGTATTTTTAGAGTTCTGAAAGCCAAATTGGCATGGTGATAAAATATTATGTTTGCTTAGAAAGCTGCAGCTTAGTTTTTTCACTAATTTTTGATAGTGTGGATAAAAGAGAAATTGGGCGAAAGTTTGCCGGATTTGATGGGTCTCCTCCTTTAAATAATGGAATTACAACAGACAACTTCAGACTGGAGGGAAATCTGCCTGTAGCAAGGGTGTCAAGAGCCTCATCCGAGAGATTTATTAGTATATTTAGTGATATTTAATCCTTACCACACGAGTTTTTCTTTTTGATTTCTTTAAACTTATCATGTAAATCATGCAGATTTTTCGGTAGAAAGCAAAATGTCTCCGGAATGAACATTCGTGACCTATATGATTGGATCATTTTGTGGTTCCAAAGTAGAGGTTATTTTTTTCAGCTACTGAGCAATAGTAATCATTCAGCAAATTTGGATCCATAAGTAACTGAGTGGAAGTATGGCCAGATTTACCTCTCAGACTATTTATAATTGCCCAGTTTTCTCTACTCTGTTTTTTGCTTCTGAAAGCCTTTTTTATAATATATTTTTTTAGAAAGTTTTATGACTTTTCTATACTTATTAACATAGTTAAGGAATGATTCATTTTCTGTAAAAAAATTAAGATAAGTAAAGATCTCAGATTTTTTGCTGAAATTTTTATACCTTTCGTGATCCAATTTTTTTTCGGTTTATTTCTTTTTCTAATTCTGCAGATTGGGAAGCTTGCATTGATAGTGTCTATCAACTTCTCATGAAATGAGCATAGAGGGTTGTCAGAACTCAACACTGTACTCCACCCAACTTCATTAGACAATTGTTTAAATTTGTTGAAGTTTTTGAGACTATAAATTCTACCAAAATTTCCTTCGTTTGCATTTTTATTCTTTACGTTCTCATATCATATTTTACACTCAATGCTTCATGATCAGAAAAACCAACTGGTATTACGGAGCTCCTAATGTTCTCCTCAGCGAGGTTAGTCAATGTAATCTATGTAGTAGCGATAACTCTATACGTGTTGGTTGATTATATGCATTTTCAGATTGAATGATGTTAATAGGTTTTTTTAATATTTTTGTGGCCATTGATTCATTGTCATCAAAGTTTATGTTGAAGTCTCCAGCTAGCATAATATTGGTATTTGGAGGAAAGTGGTCCAGCAATATTTCAAGGTTATTTAGAAATGTTATCTTGTTATTATAGGGGGGCTATAAATGCAGACTATATATATATATATATATATATATATATATATATATATTAATTTTTCGTATATACACTATAGAAAATTCAAATTCTTTTTCTATTAGTAGCTCGTCATATTTGCTTACCTTATCTTTTCGTTTAATAGAATCAGGGTACCACCATGTTTGGAATTACTCCTACAGTATTGGTATGATTGCATCATTGCATGACATTTTCCAAGAGCTTTATGTCGACCTAGGGTTTGTGAGGTCTACTCTGTAAAGTTTGCGAGAATTGTTGCAAAATTTGAAACATCCGTGTACTTTCAATAATTGTACACATCTAATTGTTAATAATGAATTTCACTCGCGAAGAATTGGTCTATTGTAGCGAAGCTGACAGAAATCCTTTATTAGCAAGCAGAATCTACCATAAAAAATATCCAGAAGCAAGAACTGCACGGGTGTCTTCATTCCAAAAGTTAAGAAATCGGTTTGAACTCCCTGGTAGTGTGTCTTATACCAAAAAGGAAATTGTTGGTGGTCAGATCAATGAAAAAAATGAGTTACATGTTTTATTGATGTTACAGAAAAATCCTCAAATGAGCACTAGGGCAATAGTAGTAGGAACGGATATTTCCCAAAGTAGTGTGAACACCCTCTGAACCTACATCAAGAATTGTATGATAATGATTTTGCAAATAGAGTTGCGTTTTGTATTTAAATGAATGGCATGATTGACGAGGATTATAATACTTTAAACAGAATTATGTTTTCTGATGAAGTCGATAGCTTGATAGAAAAAGAGTTATTGAGCTTGCACGCATCCCTAGGTCACCCTGTATATTTGATCTTCATTTTGATAAAAAAACATTCTCAAAAATGTTTGGCTACGTTAATTTTGGGTACTACTGAAAGGTTTCATAATTAAAAGGCTATCCATTTGCAGGTTTCCTACAGGGTAGTTTCCGTCAGGAACAAAGTTCCTTGCGCGTTTTTTTTCTCTTTCGATACTCTTTTTGACGCTGAGCATACGATTTCACTATTGTCTCTCTGTAATGTATATGAATAGTAAACACTCGAATCACATGTACATTAAACGATGTTAACAGTAAATACTTATATCAAGTTATACAATTTTATTAACTTACTTTTCTAAGTTTGTATTACACATACTTGCTGCACTTTCCATTTCTCGAATCTTCATTGCAAAATTGCAATAATGAGACTTCACGTAAGATTTAAAACAAATAACAAATGTATTTTCTACTTTGCTCCGAAATCTTACATGCGCAATTCAATTTCACAATGCTCATGTGTTACAAATACACGAATAATTTCAAAGACCAAACTACCAAGCCAGAGGTCCGGGGTTCAATTCTCAACACGGCCATTTTTTTACATTTAATTATATTTTATGTTTGCTGTGAGTACTAACATTTTAAACACATGTCATTCGGTTACTCAATTGGCCAGGTTTTCTTCAACTATGGAGATTTAGATTGTTTATATTTGAATATTTTCGTCACGTTCCCTCCATGGTTCTAAACGATCCAATAAATCAATTAATATCGAGGTAGCAGAATATGTTGCCAAGAATGTCATGTAATCCACCATTTTGTGTTTTTTTATTTTCTCAATATTTTTCCCTTTGAAAGTTAGCGTGTTCTATTCTATCTCATTTAATTGCCATTATACCGTGCAATACTATACCTATATATCCTTTTTCCAAACTCCTCCGCCACAGTAAAAGGTATTTTATTCCTGATATTACTATTCGGTGTATTATATCAAGTTGACGTGCCACATATTCAATGTTAACCATTAATCCAACTTCGGCATACAAAAAACATAAGAAATTATGTCCACAAAAGGATATAATCATCTAAACCCACGTTAGATATCCTACCGCTCATGTATCATTTTAAATTTCCCGCAAGCTGAACAGCAGTTTGGATGGTTTCGTACACCTTCAGAATCATATGAGCAAGGGCTAGACGCTTGTCACACAGACTCGTATATAATAGAAAGAGACAGAGAGAAAGTCGCATGTAGGGGCATTAACGCTTTTTTCATACGTGACGATTTCTACCAGTCAACATCTACCTCAAGCCGCGTAAAGGAACTTCATTCCAAAAATACTTAACCAGACTCAAAAATGTTTGGTCATGTCGATTTTCGGAACGTGTGGCTCTTTAATGATACACTAAAAATTATTCCTCTCAGTCTAAGGGTAGGTTATTATTGATCTTACCATATGGATTTATTGGGATCTACTATACTATAAAACTGAAATGAAGTCACATTAAGCAAAGATAATTACTTTATAAGACTTGGAAGAACTCATTATACATACAGGGCGGTTATGATTGTCTTCATTAAAGTATTTTGAATTTTAGTAGAAATGCCTTAAAAAAAAACATTGTATTTTTAACGCTTCTAATGTTGAATTACTCTTCAATTTTTGGTTTATGTGATAGTTTATTTCTCTAAAAGCTTGAAAATTAAAAAAATATTGGCAATCACGTATTTTGAAGAAATTATTCAATTTCAAAATGTTCCCTTTTGATTGAATGTATGTGTCTGTGGAAGAAGAAACAGACAATCATGTGGTTTCAATTGGTTGGCGTAGGTGTCGTCTATTGGTCAACATTGGTGATGTAGCTTGCATCTAGTGACTGATTGTCATGATTATGCCTAATAATAATTTGTAAAAAACGAGAAAATTCACCTCTATTGAAGTGTCCCCAAGCGGAGCGTTACTTCGTAAGGTTGGTTGGCTTGCATTAAACTTCCATAGCAGTGTTAGCCAAGTTAGGTTAGGTTGTGTTCCCTTCTTTAACCATCATGAAAATAATGGATATTTAAAATTTATTTTCTTTTTTTTATGACCGACCGATTTTTTTTATTTTTTTTTGAATTGTAAGGCTTGTTTATCTACAAAAAAAAAAATATTTTCAAATCTGTGGATTCTCTCTTAACTGCATTTTTTTTGTTACCAGATAGTGGCGAGATCCTAATTACTTTCTAATTATTATTTTTCACCAAAAAAAGTACTATCTATTGTGATGAGAAATGAATAGAAAAAAATATGGAGGAAATTTGGATTTGGTGGTGTTCAAGGATACTACTTCATTTCATTGTTCAATATTCCATTTTTTTGCTTCAAGTGTTTCAAAAGCCAGAAGTTTATGATGGCTTTGAAAAGTAGTAGTCTAGTATGTTTTGGAGAAAAGTCAAAATTTTTTAGAGCTCAAAATTTCTTGGTAAAAAAGAAGTTTAAAAAAAACTGCCTTTGGGAAGTTTTATGAGCATTTCCTACCCTCTCATCGAGAATGAAAGAAAGAAAGTAACCTAAATAAACAATTTACATACCTGTTTGCAAAAAACATTTTTATTTTTTCACGAAAATGTTCAACTCTTAAGTGGAATGAATACTTTCTAACCACTGAGATATTGAATCCACTATAGTTTCTTATTTTTGATAGAAGTGTTCTGTCTCTCGAATGTTTTTTGAGATGTCTGGTACATACATACTAATTAGATGAGATCTGACATCAGTGGTTTTCTGGTATATTTCACTTCCATATATCATTCATGCCTGTATTCATACTGTATTTGCTATCGAGGGTACTTGATAAATTTCTTGAAACAACTGATTTTATACATCAAATACATGAAGTGGCAGATACTGCCCCAACCTCTGTAGTATTCCGTGAGTATTAACCAATACATTGTACATTCTGTCGCACTTCATCCCACCAGAAATGACACGTAAGTAACGGAATAGATTGGTTGAAAAATAATATGAACATAATGATATACATAATTATGGGTGAGTACCATGAATGGATTCATTGGAAAGGTATATGAACAGAATCATATACAATAATGCAATTATGGACTTTTCAAGCCTTTAACTAGAATCACCAGGAATGGTAATAGAATTGACTTAAGATTTTTTCCATCTCACTTTGGAATCCTTCAAACGCCGTACAAAAGATCAAACTTTCTAATTGAACATTGTTGTCTCATCAGAAAAAAAATCATGGGTTGTGCTAGCTTAGTTTTAAACTGGTAGGAGCAGATCCAAATTAAGATGTTTTTTTATAAATCCAACTTGGCCATTATTAACACGTTCGCGGACACTCGATTTCAGTGGTAGGGGTTAGTAACGGCATATGCCGGGACTTCTTCATTCCGTAGGATGACACCGTCGTGATTTGCCGTCTTGTGCTTTATGCTCCCTAGACGACACTGTCGTAATTTCCAGTCTACTTTGCGTGTAAAATAGGATAGGGTGTCCTACTAGAAGCATCGCAGTTCAGACAAATAGTGGTTTAGTGGTGGGGTGTATTTTCGTGAATATGTTTTGCCAATAAATTATGAAATGGCTGCATTGACATGCTGGACTCATATTCATAAGTTTTTCGATGTCTCAGTGGGAGATCAGAAAATGACTTGATATACCGTCAGTGTCCGCGAAAGTGTTAAAGGCTCATTTTATGCTTGTGTTTACACCATATGTCTATATGTTTGAATATATATATATATATATATATATATATATATATATATGAAAGAGAGTAATATCGAGGGGACTGTTAAGAACAAAATGGAAGGAATTTAATGGACATAGCCCTCAGAGAAAAGTGCTAACCGTAGACACGTGTTTCGGGCTCTCGCCCTCATCAGTACGGTGGAGAAGTGCAAGGATGAACAACACTTGGTAGAAAACGACAAATCAACGGAGTAAAAAAACAGAAGCCAGCCGCTCATTTGTGTGCATGTGTGTGAGTGCGTACGTTTGTATGTGTGTTATGTATATGTATGTATGTATATATGTGTGTATATATATGTATAAATATATATTTATATTAGCAACAATTCTCGAGTGGGGATCTAATAACTTGGTAGAATTCAATGCAAACAAAACACAAGCATGTCTTTTCTCTAGAAAAGCCGATCTCACTGTGCCTAACATAACTTTGTCAGGAGTAACCATACCACTGAAGTCATCCATATCGATGCTTGGTATTACTATCAGCAATAACCTTTCCTGGGAAAATCACGTGAGGTCCATTGCCAAAGTGCATCCCAAAAACTTGGTTTTTGTTTGCGTGCCCAGAGCTATTTCACCACCACTCAGCTGCTTATGATCTATAAGGCACAGATCCGACCTGTCCTGGAATACTGTTCCCATATTTGGAGCGCGGCACCTAAACATATCCTGAGGCTATTGGATTCTGTCCAAAAAAGGGCAATTCGTCTCGTCGGCGATGCCTCGCTTACAAACTCGCTCACTTGTCTGGAACACCGTAGAAAAGTTGGCGATTTGTCTCTATTTTATAGATATTTTCATGGGCGATGCTCTTCTGAAATATCAACAATCGTTCCTGCTTTGGCAGTCTCTTCGAGACTAACCCGTCAAGTTCAGTCATCACACCCCTTCGTGGTCACTTTGGAGACCTGCAGAACATCACTTTCCAAAGACTCGTTCATCCAACGAACAGCGAGGCTTTGGAACTCATTGCCTAGGGAGGTGTTCCCCGAGGCATACAACCTCAGAAATTTAAGAAGAACACCAACTCCCACCTTCTTTCCCTTGGTTCCCACGATGTTCTCTGAACATTACAGGATATCCCTTTTCGTGGGAACCAGAACATAAAAAAAAAAAAATATGTATATATATATATATGTATATATATATATATACATCTTGCCTACAATACTGCTTCCTTTTAGGAAGCGTACGTTACTGCGTCCACCAGAAATACGCTATCTAGGTATATTCTGATAGAGTATACTGGTTCTACACAAAAAATCCTACTCAAAGCTGGTTTCAGATTATCAAAAACTTCAAAAATAAAAAAAGTATTCTTATATAATATTGCGTCCTTTCACCATCATATCATTATCACGTACGGTGAATAATTTGTTTTCATATTTAGTATGATACTGCGTCCAATTTGCATAATATCTTTCATACTCAGCACGATACGGCATCCAGCGCTGTTGCCATGTTTTATTACACATTTTTATTTAACTCGCTTCGTTCATATGCTGTCATTCTTTCCGGTTCAAAATTTTCATTCCTTTTTTGGAACACTTGCCGACATCCGATTGAGCTGAAATTCGGCAGGTGATCATAATTCCGGTGACAATACATTATGAAATTTTCGTTGGAAAAAAAAAATTACGGCTTCAAGATGATGGACAAGTTTTGTGATAATGGTACGATTCGATTCAAAATTGGTATGTGGGGGTTTTCAGGGAGGAGAAGTGAAATGTCTGTCAAAATAAAAAAATTCAAGATGGCGGACAAGTTTTATGATTATGCTCCAATTCGATAAAAAATTGGTGTGAGGATTTTCGGGGACGGAGATTATTAATTTTCTGTCGAAATTTATAAATTCAAAATGGCAGCTCCAAAATGGTGAAAGAGTTTTGTAATTATGATCCGATTCTATTCAATATTTCTGTGTGGGGGTTTTCGGAGTCGAAGATTATGAATTTTTTGTCAAAATTAAATTAAAGGGGTTTTGGAAAAAAAATTCTTCAAGATGGGGAGGATTCAGGTTTATGGTCCAATTCGATTCAAATTGGTATGTGGGAGTTTTCATGGTCAAAGATTAGGAATGTTTCTTCAAAATTCATAAAATCAAAATGGCGGCTCCAAGATGGCCGATAATCTCTGTGTTTATGGTCCGATTCTATTCAAAATTGGTATGTGGGGGTTTTCGGGGTCAGAGATTAAAGATTTCTGATCAACAAACCCAAGATGGCGGGTGAGTTTTGTGATTATGGCCCGATTCGATTCAAAATTGGTATGTCGGCACGACTCGATGTCGGGCCGATTCGATTCAAAATTGGTATGTCGGGGTTTTTGGGGTCGGAGGTTACGAATTAAGTCGAAGATTATTGATTTTCAGTTGAAATTCATCAATTGAAGGTGGCAACTCCAAAATGGCGAATGAGTTAATCTCTAGATAGTCTCCTCATTGAAGGACTAGATAGCTCAGAACTTACAGGAAAAAAGGCCTCATAATAACGATGCTTTAACAAAAATGCATAGGTTAGGGCGTACGTATTGAATTGAATCTATAAGTCACAAAATAACCTACATTACACATCCAAAGCAATTGAATAAAAGCTTGTCTTCAAAAAGGTTTTTTATTAATTATTTTATTTCTGTAATAAATTATGGAAAAATCCCCAAAAAAAGGAAATAAAAAAAATACTTCTGAAGTAATAAATAAAATGATTCTAAAGTTACTTTTATAGTATGTAAACCCTGATATGTTCTTTCTCGAACAATATCCCGTCATCCTTGATATATAATTAGTATAATAGTAAATAATCCTAATAATAATAAATTATGGTTATATAAATGAAATCATTTGATTAATCCTATTATTGTAATTAATCGGTTTTGTTCCCTAAATTAAGTATTTTCTGATGTCTCCAAATGATTAGGCCATTAGGTGATGTCTTCCTTCACTTCCATTATATGTATAACTACACATAAAAAATATCATAATTGCTGGGGACCAGTCATGGATGATATGATAATAAAAGATGGCGTTTCATTACAGCAACAAAAATATGACAGATACAACACGAATACACATCCCCGATCCCAACAGACTATAAAATTTCCAGAGTTCTTTGAATTATTTGAAATTTACTACTCGAAAACTATTGAATATTGGAAAAATGTAGAAAATGATATAATTATCCAACGTTTCATAAAACTCACAGAGAACTGGGTTTTGGATTCGTTTATGTTGTCATTATATATTTGTTTTTTTTGTGCTCTTTCAGGTAGATAACGACAACACAAATTTTCCTTATCTCATCACTTACCTGTTATGGTAATACTAATTGAGAGAATCAAACTATAGTGAATATGATGTCCTTCTCTTCGGAAAATTAATCCCTTGCTAATCAAAATTTATCCATTCAATTTTCCATAAAATCAACTGAGGAAGAAGTGTGGGGCCTAGGCCCGCCATGTGTCTAGGCCGACAGGGGGTAATACTTGTGACGATCCCAGACATAGCTGGGTAAAGTCCATGTCCCCTCTCAGTTAACATGGTAGCATACCTAGTAGCTTTTGAAAGAAAGTAAGCGGCGGATATGGTTGATGCGAGAGAAATCTTGCTGATATTGGAATTCTCCTGTTGACATGGGTATGCAGGGGAAGAGGGCCTCCCCATAGGCTTGCCGTTGCCTCGCCACAAGGTGTTGGACTTTGAGGGGACAGGGTGATAGATAGTTGACCAATGAAAAACACACCGTATTCGGTAGAGACGGGGAATTCCTTTATGGGCACTGATGATTGTATTCCTTGCTGACTTGGCGGGAAGCGACGCATTTACTCTCTTGGGTACTGTAATCCCAGAGCCAGTAGCCTCATCAGGCGGACCCACTGTGGCTGACTGAAATGATTCGGTAGCAGGATAACCTAGCGCGTTGATCCAGCGTATCCGGATTCCCATAGTGTGGGATAGGGTAAGGTACTCACCAGCTTGCTTGCTTGTTACCACTGTACATATTGTTGCTCTCGAAGTAGTGTATTCGTGACAATGAAAACAGACAAGATTTGGGAAAAAAAACTGATTGAGCTTACAGAAATAGTACGCTGTATATATAAATAAATTAATAATTTTTGAAATATTCGTGAGTAAATACATTTCAAGAGAGTAGATCATAGGGGGGTTGATATGGCTCTTCAGCCCCTCCGTACCTCGACCTGTGAGGTCTTTTGTACATGACCCTTCACCTACTCAAGACCCGGGATTCTGAGACTCTCTGCAAAGCGTATCAGTTTCCTTGGAGCTTAAGTTCCTGGTGGATAAGGTCGTTAGTAAAACTCCTTCGAGAAACTCAAGCCTTTTGCAAAACAGCACTTGGTAGTCGCAAAACAAGTGTTCTGCAGTTTCAGAAAAATTCTCGCAGTAACGGCACAGTTCACTGTCTGATTTCCCCAGTTTTTTGAAATGATACCTCAGAGCAGTTTCAAGTCTTGCTTGTCCAACTCGAGAAGCTGTTCAGCTTTATTTGGCGATGAGCTCTAAAGCTTTTTCGCTTGTCTTTGCCCTGGAACCTTATTCCAGTGGATTTCAATTTTGTAAGCTTCCCAGCGCCGAAACTCTTTCTTGATGTGGGCTTTGAAGATATCACAGAAGGGTTCTGGGCCAGAAAATTGGGTATTTGCCCCTTCCAAGACTGTTCGCTTCCGCATTGCCTTGATTTCTTTGCACCCACATCAGAGTAACCTGATTATTTGTAGCCAGTTGTCTTAGGGAGAGTTTGTAGTCCCACTCACAAGTGTGTGACTTTAGAGCTTTTAGTGCTGCTTTTTCAAAGAGTAAAACAGAAATAAACTCTCTGGAATCTTCAAAATACAACAAAACATCACGATTCCTAAATGAATAAACTTGTTTCAGATAGTCATCTGAAAAATAAGAAATAAACTCTCCATATTAGTCAGTTTCAGAATATATTTACATTTTTGCAGAATATGTATTTTGTACAAATACCTTTATCTTCGCTCAGTCTTTGTTTTCTAATAATTGTGAGTATTTCACCTTCAATTCTTCACATTCATATCTCTCTATCTTTTATTTCTATATGTTTTCGAAAATATTCTGTTACAATTTTTTTCTGATCTGCTGTCCATTCCAATAATGTTCTTTTCATTCCTCTTTCAATGTTTTTTTTTCTAACCTCAGTCACACTATCGATCTTATTATCTTCTAAGGAGTATTCTCCCATTCCTCCTCACAAAACTAACAGTGAGTAATATTTTTTGTTTGTTGATGGAACCTTATGAGGTAATCCAAAAAAATATATTCTACAATGAAAAAGAGGGAATTTTTGTGGCGTAGAGGACAAATTATTGAATTGAAGAAAAAAAAGCATCCTCAAGTGGGAGTCGAGCCCACGACCTTATGATTTCTAGCCATACGCTCTACCATCTGAGCTATTCGAGGACATAGGAATTGACACACACTCGTGAACCCTTTTCTTCCATAATTTAATATTCATGTGAGAATTGAATCGAAAATCAAACGTACTTATCACTGGCCGTCGAGATCCATTACCTGTCACTCAACTTCATCGTCATTCGAAAATTTCAGTAGCAGATCTAAGCAGATGATCTCTAACCACTGATAAGCTTTAGCCAAATATATAAGGTGAAAGTGGAAATATTGTGTCCGAAATATATAATGAAAAAGGGGGAATTTTGTGGCATAGAGGACAAATTATTAAATTAAAGAAAAAAAAAGCATCCTCAAGTGGGAGTCGAACTCACGACCTTATGATTTCTAGCCATACGCTCTACCATCTGAGCTACTCGAGGACATAGGAATCGACAAACACTCGTGAACCTTTTCTTCCATAATTTAATATTCATGTGAGAAATGAATCGAAAATCAAACTGGCCGTCGAGATCCATTACCTGTCACTCAACTTCATCGTCATTCGAAAATTTCAGTAGCTGATCTTAGCAGATTATGCCTAACCACTGATAAGATTTAGCCATATAGGGTGAAAGTGGAAATATTGTGTCCCAAATATATAATGAAAAAGGGGGAATTTTGTGGCATAGAGAACAAATTATTAAATTAAAGAAAAAAAAGCATCCTATGTCCTCGAATAGCTCAGATGGTGGAGCATATGGCTAGAAATCATGAGGTCATGGGTTCGACTCCCACTTGAGGATGCTTTTTTCTTCTTTAATTAAATAATTTGTCCTCTATAAGGGGGAATTTTGTGGCATAGAGAACAAATTATTAAATTAAAGAAAAAAGAAGCATTCTGTCCTCTATCCAAAATTCCCTCATTATACATTCGACACAATATTTCCACTTCATATTCTACAATATTCAGTTATATTCCCGTAAGTAGATATATTCTCATTCGGATTGTTATCTCTGGAGTGGAAGGACGACTGTCAATTTCGTCATTCAGTCTTCCAGTGCTTCTGGGTGTAGAAGGTAGGGTTTCGTTTTGATCCCTTGATATTGGATTCTCGTGGGTAGAAGGTAGTTTCTCATTGTGTTTGCTAGGGCTGGACGAAATATTCAAAAACTCATTGGTCGTGATTTGAAAGAAGTTGAGAGCAAAGATCGAAAACGATTGTTTTTTTACCTGAAAATAAATGATGACGAAATAATAGAAGGAAAAATGTGCTTTTTCTGAGATGAGTAGGATCCAAATGAATGCGAATGATACGGGATAAATTAAAATATGAACTTAATAACTTGTCTATCGTATTGGGCTAAATGTTGGATCTGCATCGGAGTCGCCCACATGAGAATAATGCTATCCCAAAACTACCGTCTGTGGCGTGAAAAGAAAGAGCGTCTGTCCAGTTCACTTTTGGAGCATGCCCGGCCTGAATATAAACACTTTTGGAAAAGACTGCAGTCTACATAAAAATTAGAGTTACCACCTCACAATGCTGCAATCAGTCAACCAAACTATCGAGAAGCAATTTGTGAATTTTCACACATATGTAAAGGTTCTGAATAACCCAATTTCTTGAAAATTAATGAAATCACTTGAAAAATTTAATTGCATTCATATATGATATGTTTTCCTCCTCATAAATTTTGAATTTCTGTGAAAACATATGAAAGACTGGTAAAAAAAATTCAAAGAAGTTTACTTACTCACGAAATAAAAGTGCACCAGAACTTCGCACGTGAAGACACTGATCAAAATGTATTTTGGTACATGGTTGCCAGACTGAGGACGCATCATCATGCTACAGGTGAAAGGAGTATTATTCAATGTATATTAGCATTCACGATTTAAAGCGCCCCCCAAACAGAAATTGTCTGAACTAAATGTATACTGGAACTTTCAAAGACCGTATAATAGTACGTCCTTCATTATGTTTTTCTGGTGTACATAACTCTCGCATTTGATAATGAATGTTTTCTGTTATCATATGCCATGGGAGCTCTGGAAGCGGAGTACAATTTGCGAATATATAATTCGATGGTTCGTTCAAAATAATGGAATTATTGTTGGAAAACAATACTGCGTCCGGTATACGGACGTTGTATCATTCAGGACGCGGTAGTGTATGGTCGGAAACCCACGTACGGACGTAATATTGTACGCGGGATAAATATATATATGTGTGTGTGTGTATGTATGTATAGATATTCGTAAACTTGATTTATGTGTTTACTATCATGCACTGTGTATATTTCTTTACTATCTATTTTGTATATTAGGACTTCCTACTTCAAATAAAGATTTCAATTTCAATATTTAATTAGGTACTAATATTTAATTAGGCTGGGGTTACTGTAAAGCTAGCAAAATCCTACCATAATTAAACACAGATAAAATTTCGACTTTACTTGAAAAAACAAAATCATATATATATGGAAATCTGATAATTTTGACATTTTGGCTTCCATATTTCCAAGAAAGCTAAACCTCAGTGTAAAAATCCCTTACTTTCTTTACCGTAATTAATAATTTTTTATTTTTTTTTCAGCTTTCTTGAAAATAGCTCTAAAATGGGAACCGAACTGTCGAAATTATCAATATATATATATATATATATATATTATAGGTAGCGACACCTATAATCTGTGTGGTGAAGCTTAGACCTGTTATCGTGGAATTTTGAAGACACGAAAATTTTCGTGCAACATCAATAGGTCACCGACA
This sequence comes from Gonioctena quinquepunctata, assembly GCA_018342105.1. NCBI lineage: Eukaryota > Metazoa > Arthropoda > Insecta > Coleoptera > Chrysomelidae > Gonioctena > Gonioctena quinquepunctata. The sequence goes on along the minus strand of JAFIRS010000385.1, from coordinate 317,621 downwards.
AATGTCAGCATAGGCCAACCCACATATATATATATATATATATATATATATATATACAGTAAAAACCGGATATAACGACATTGAAGGGACCGTATACTTCGGACGTTTTGTCCGATAGTTGTTATAAGCAATATACACAAGTATGTATGTATATATTATGTCTGTTTGTAGTATGGGGATAGGTTATGCATATGAACTTGTTTTCAAATAACTTTATGTTCAGATGTCCTCGATCGTTTAATTTTCAAAGAGTTATTCTCGAAAAGAGCTTTTAATTTATCTCTATCTTTCCAAATCGTTAATATCGTAGAGTGTGAGACTCCACATTCCTTTGCAATTTCACTATTTGTCTCGCCATTTTCTAATGTCCATATAATATGTGATTTTTCTTCAATATTAAGCACTTTCCTATTTCTTTTTTGCGACATAGTAACGCGTAAACACACGATCTAAACCAAAAGTTTTGAAATCAACCTGTAATTCACGCGGACAACTATCGCACTGAATAAGTCGTAAAACATGCAAGGTCAAATGGCAAAGAGCGGGAAAGAGGTTCTATAGCAAAATATTCCTTCATATTATTAGTATAAAGGTGAAAATTGCTCGTAATGTTTTGTTTTGCTGGAATAGGTAAACGGTTCGTTGTTATAGCCGATGAATATCGATAAAGTTTCGTCGTTTTAAGATATATGTCGCTGTATACAATGTCGTTATAGGCGGTATGTGTACTTATTAGTTTATATAGATTCGGCCGGGACCTTGCCATTCGGTTGTTATAACCGATCTGTCGTTATAAACGATGTCGTTATATTCGGTTTTCACTGTATATATATATATATATATATATATATACAGTCAAACTCGGCTATAACGACCACTCGTTTATTACGAACCATTTGAAAAGTCCCGCGAAAACGCTTATATTGACTATGTATTTTTGTTTGGGTATAATGAACTCGGCTATTGCAAACAGTCTGACATAACGGTCCACAAATTGAGTCCGTGAAACACTCGTGAAAACTCGGTTATAATGAACTTCCGAGGAAAAATTGTTCAATCAAGCGCAATGATAATTTGACCGGTAGGATTCCCCTATTTCTCTGTTAGGGATTTGTTAAATACATGGCATAGTGTTAAAACGTGTTCAACTGTGTTGTATCAACATTCCTAATCCAAAAGCATGCAGGAATGCTGGAAATAATTAGAAAATTAGACAGAGGTTACGCAAATGCACAAATTTGTCGGGATTATGGTCTCAAAAAATCAACACTGTCGTCAATTTACGCGAAAAAAAAATCCACCAGGATGCATGTACTAAATAGTTTCTTTATAGCGAACACTCTTTATAACGAACCACTTCTAAAGTCATTAAGCCGTTCGTTATAGCCGAGTTTGACTGTATATATATATAATATATATTAAATAAGAAAGCCAAACACGTGAAGTGTAATATTAGAAAAACGGACTTAAAGTCTCGTCACAAAATTCAATATAAATTGAAACAAGTGGTAGACTACAAGCAGAAAACTACCTTCCTGGCAAATACCACGCAGAATATTGATTATCTGCCTGAAAATCTATGCTACTTCCATTATCAATGAAAATTGTTTACAATATATATATGGAACAAATTCGATATTTCGCAAGCAATGTACTTTTGACAAAAATCCTGAAAGAGGTCGATTTTTGTTTTTAAATGCCGATTTTTAAATGTATATTCTTAAGAGGTTATTTCATTGGTTTTGACGTGGTGACGTAATCGGTAATTTTTTTAAATTGAAAAAGATGTCTTGTGACACTTCATCTGAAAGGTATTTTTGATACTTCATTCAATGATAATGAATAATTTGATTTGTTTGTATAGGGTGAACAAAAATTAATATTTTATTTCAGTAAGAGAATAACTTTATATCCAACAAAATACAACATTTAAATAAGATGTTCAAAATGCCATCCACCAGTCTCTTACTGAAATAAAATATTAATTTTTGTTCACCCTGTATAAACAAATCAAATTATTTATTACCATTGAATGCATATTGAAAGACCTTTCAGATGAAGTATCACAAGACATCTATTTCAATTTAAAAAAATTACCTATTACCTCATTACATTCAAAAATCGGCATTTAAAAACAAAAATCGACCTCTTTCAGAATTTTTGTCAAAAGTTCATTGCTTGCGAAATATCGAATTTGTTCCATAATTTAGCCGCACACTGTGTATATATATATATATATATAGTCGGAAAAGATAACTTTTAACCGGCGGCACCTAGTAACAGAAAGAAACACTCCATACTACCTACCTCGATAGGATTCTAAATGAAAGATTCCTTCTCAGTAGGAGTGGCTCAATTGCCCAACTGGCATATTTAATGAAAGAAAAAGCCATATGAAGGGAGAGAAAATAAGAAATGAAATGCAAAAAGCACACAAAGTCGTCTTCACAAAAGGTTCAATATAAATTGAAACACAATTGGTAGACCGACAGGGAAAAACAACTACTTTAGTCTTTGTGAATGGAAATCCACGCAGAACGTTGAATGATATTCACCTGACAATCCATGCAAACTTCCATATAAATGGATATTGTTCGCAAATGTTTCTTTCTGATAAGCTCGATTATGTTTAAATTTATGTCGTGTCCGCCTAATAATCCGCATACTGGTTTCAGGCTTTGGCACTCATCAGTACGGAGTAGTCACCAACCAGAGATCCGGAGAGCTCTGGCCGAAGCCAGCTTATCAGAAAGAAACATTTGCGAACAATATCCATTTATATGGAAGTTTGCATGGATTGTCAGGTGAATATCATTCAACGTTCTGCGTGGTATTTGCTAGGAAAGTAGTTGTTTTTCGCCTGTCGGTCTACCAATTGTGTTTCAATTTATATTAAACCTTTTGTGAAGATGACTGTGTGCTTTTTGCATTTCATTTCTCATTTTCTCTCCCTTCATATGGCTTTTTCTTTCAATATATATATATATATATATATATATATATATATATATATATATGTCGGATACACTGCCAATGCCAACTATTGTGTTAGAATAAAACCTGTAGAACTTCTTACCAATGAGTCATCTTCACAATGATTATCAAGAGAAAAAAATAAAAATTAATTATAAAAATAAAATAAAAAATCCCTACTGAAAATGCCTCCGGCCAGGGGCGAAACGTCTAGCATGATATAAGATAGTTTTATTTTTACACAATAATCCCAAACCTAAGAACCCCCAACCAATAAATAAATATACCAGGATTCAAGAAAACCCACCCTTCAAAAAAAATATACCAGGATTCAAGAAAACCTACCCTTCAAAAAAAAAAAATATATATATATATATATATATATATATATATATATATGATAGTGATATATTCTTGACTGTAAATATCTATAGAGTAGGAATTACAAATTCTTTTCTTTTTTGACATGAACAAAAAATCAAAATGACAGTTGACTTACTCTGCAGTGTAGATTTTCAAGGACAGCGGTTATTTTTTCAATTTGATTTGTGAAGAATATAAGTGTATATAGAACTCAGATGAGTAATATTTATATACATATGTTTTTCATCCATTTATGTGAACTATTTCTACTTATCAGTATTGATACAATGGTCTTTGTCTATTAACTGAATTCAAAAGTTTTGGATGTTGAAAGAAATTTAACTAAATAGTTTTATTAGATGGTTCACATAATTGTAAGAAAAACTGTTTTAATTAAAAGGACAGATATTAGTGGTCAGAGTTCTATATACACTTATATTCGTCATCTTTTTTAAAGTAATATTACTGTTGATAATATTATTTTTCGATTCTTTAGGTATCTTGAGGTCAGGAGTAGATTCAATAAATAGTTTGCAAGAATCTTCCAAACCAGATAAGTCTTTGAAATTGAAGAGAGTTTGGAAATCGGAAGTTCCCACACATAAGAAAAAAATCAGGGAACATTTTAGGTGGGTCTAACAATTTTTGTTTCATAAAGAAGTCATTATATTTTTTACAGTGCCTCAATATCGAAAGAAAAAATGGAACTTGTGAATCTGGTATTGTCTCAAGCATTCTCCGTTGAAGATAAATATAAAATTCTTGATGCGAGAGATAAATTGATTAGGGCAAAGTTGAAAAAAAGTGGTCATGTAAATCATTCAGCAACAGTAGGTACCTGCCCAGATATGTGCCCAGAAAAAGAACGGATGATGAGAGAAACACAACATCAGGTGATATTAATAATAATGATAAAATATTCTCCCTATCCACTCGAAGGAGTAAATATTTAGTTGCTTCGGTATGATTTGGATGGATAAAAAAAAGATTTCCAATATAACAATTTATATGACAAAAAATACCTTTTCTAATTTCGTTTTGACCTGTTTTTTTACTATGAAAAAAAAAAGATTGATTTAACTTATCAAGGCATACTAGTAGTTTATTCTCCCACACTGGTGTCAAATTTCTATACCAATTTCCTCATTTTTGGGGTTCCATATTTAAAAAATGAAAAATATGCACATCTGCTTTCTTCCACACTTTCGAAGAATTTCTACGCTAATTTGCTTAAAAACTGTCTGTGTTAGCGATGCACTATCCTTTATATAGGTCATTAGCACCCGGAAAATTCCTAACGGTTGTTTTCTCAGCATGAGTCGAAATTGCTCGATTCTTGGAAAGCTCTCGATGTTTTCTGTTTGTGTCATAAATTCCATCAAGATGTGTATTCGTTTTCGTAACAATATTCTCATTTATTATCAAGGTTTCGTAATTTTTTCATAGGAAGATAGTTTTTTTTAATGGTCTATACATATATTATCTAATGAAATAATTAATTAATAATACATTCATATTCTTGCTTGTTTGTTTCTTGTTTCTATAGAAATGATTTTTTAAGAATTCTATTAATATTTGAAATTGTTTTTGCTAACAGTGTCATGAGACATTTCAATAAAAAATACCATTTAAAAAAATGGAATTAATTCTTAAAAAACACTTTTTATTTTTTTATTTGTGCTAATTATTTTTTAAAACTAAAATTAAACTTGTTGAATGAAGGGTTTACAGATTTTGTGGAATTTTGCTCTTAAATCTCTATAAAAAAGTTTCATTGAAATTTTCAGCTACGTAACTCTCTCTGAGAAATATTTGAGAAAGACTTCTTGGAATAAAACCGCTTTTTCAACAATAAATCGTTTTTTATGATTAAAAAATATTTGGATTAACTTTTTTTGCAAGTTTTTGTATTCCCAACACATTTTTGTGTTGGTTCCATTTTCGATATCTAATATATCTGGACTAAAAAAATAGCCACACAAAGAGGCATTATTTATTTCTTGTTTTTAGTTCTATCAAAATCTGTCTCTTATGGTTGCTTGAAAGTAAAACTAGTACAAAATAAAATCATATTGAAAACAAAACTTTTTGATATTCGAGTTTATGCCATATTCATAATTTTTAAACATATTAAGAGTACAGGTAAAATTGCTGATTATTCTGTTTCAACCTTTTAGGTTGTCACCAAATTTGGAAATACAATAATTGCATTGGTTGTATTCTTAATCTCAGGCTAATTTCACTAGAATTCTTTTTTTTATGGGAATTTTACGACTACAAGCAAGAACTAACTCCACTGTGTCAGACTGTTGTCATTTTGCCTCCTGGGCAAATTTGGAAATATCCCCTTGAAGGAATCATCATGGGAAATTGGTTAAGGAGAATCTGACTAAGCATTTTGTTATTGTAAAGTTCATGACTACCTGATTAAAACTTCGCATTGATAAGTCAATTTATTTTGAAAAATGCTGTGGTGAATTCATCTGAATTTCTTTAATTCATTTTAGTCTTCCTTGACTTCTAAAAACCAAGGGTATGATACTTTCAATGAATTTTGCACTTCCTTAGTACAATATTTCTCTCAAAATGAATTAATCTTGCAGAATTTAATTTAGTAATAAAAAAGTCACAATGCAAAATTCAAAACTAATTACTTTGCCCGACAGTGAGTGTGAAAGTTCTGGAAACAATCTATTGAGAACGAAAATGTTGCTTATTTTGACTGATTCTCTTTGGGGTTATTTTAAGAAATTATTTGGTTGAAATATCATGGAATTATCCTCACTGTGTGTATATATGGTTGGAAGTTCAGTAAGTGAACGGGAAAATGGAATTTCATATGAATTCAGCATTTAGATCTCCATGTTGCCAATGAAATAATCATTTCATCAGTTACAAAGCCATCCCATTGGTCATCTTTTCATTAAATTTCAATATTATTGGTTGTTTTTTCAGGTAGCTCTTTATGAACAAGAACAAAATGGAAAATGCATGGATCAACGAAAAGCAGTTAAACAATACTCTCGAAGTTCAGCTGATCAAGAATCACCTCTGCCCCATGAACTGAGACCGGTATCAATACTCCAAATGACAATGTGTTACTTGATGAACAATATAATGGACCTATGTGATAGTAATGATGTGAGTAACTGAGTGATGATAAAACAGTAAATCATTCATAATTTTATTGTCAGGTGAACATTGCAGAGTGGTTTCATTTTCTTTGGGATCGAACACGAGGTATAAGGAAAGATATAACCCAACAAGAACTCTGTTGTCAGGGAGCTGTAGAGCTAGTGGAACAGTGTGCAAGATTTCACATACATTGCTCAGCAAGGCTAGTTTCGGAAGATCCCTCTGTTTTTGACCAAAAAATAAACACTGAAAATTTGACAAAGTGCCTACAAACTTTAAAATATATGTACCATGACCTCCAACTCAAAGGAGAGACTTGTCCAAATGAGGCTGAATTCAGAGCTTACGTTATTCTGCTCAATCTGAATGATGGAAATTTTATGTGGGAGGTAAATTAATTCTATTTCATTCTGCTAATTTTTGATACTGATGAAACATTTTAGGTTCAAGAATTGCCACAGCATATTCAAAAATCAAATGAAGTTCAATTTGCTCTAAAAGTATATTCTGCCCTTGACAAGAATAACTATGTTGGATTTTTCAAGCTAGTCTACTCCACAACCTACCTGAATGCCTGTCTTTTGATGAGATATTTCGTTCAAGTGCGAATAACTGCCATTAAAACTCTGTTGAAGTGTTACCTACCAAGAGCTTCTAAAACAACATATCCTCTCAGTGAATTGAAGCACCTTCTCGCATTTGATGATATTGAAACAACAACGGATTTCATGGAAACATGTGGAATCTCCATAAATGAGGAAAAAACCCATGTCATCTTGGAGAAAAACACATTTGTTTTGCCAGAATTCCCATATGTTTTAGATCGTTCTCTAATAGTCGTTGAATCTAAGAAAACTAATTCTGTTGGGAGAATGGTATGTGGCAGAGATATACCATCAAACTCATTTGAGAATCATATGCCACAGAATAGTTTCGATCAAAAAGGATATCTTAGCTGCAAAGACATAGTGGAAGAATCAGAATTAGAACAGACCAAATTAAAATTACTTGTGGAACTTGATGAATCATTGAAATCAGAAGAAACGGATTCCTCATCACAAAATATAATGTTTGGAAAAGAAGACATTGATTCGAATACTTTATCCCATATAGAAGTGGCAAAAGCTTTGCCCTTCAGTAGTGTATTCAAGCAAGATACTTCATTAAGTAAAGATAATGTAAGCATTTTTGGAAAACATTTGGAAACTTCCAAAGAAGTTCATAATATATTTGGACCAGCACAACTACAGAAACCGCATTTATCCCAAGACCAAACAGATTTTGGACTTCCAGTAAAAACAAATACCAATCTGCCTAAAGCTTATGATACAAATATTTGGCAACAAAGGCCTTCAACTAGTAATTTTTCTCAATCAAAATCATTATTTGCACCTGAAACACAAGTCCAAGCAGTCAAGCCTGGAACTAAGAAAGGTGGTTTTCCTTTCAACTTATTGCCAGCAAGTGATCAAAAAGTAACCAATGTCTTCTCTAGTCCATCCCCAATGCCAGTTCATCAATTTTTCGCACATGACAAATCCAAAAATATAACACAAAGCACCACATTACATTCCTTGCCAGATAAGAAACCTGAAGGCATAGAAGAAATATCTCCAGTGAATAAAAATGAAAACGTTGAAGATTCAAACAATGCACTGAGTAAAATTAATGAAGAGATTATTGAAAACAAAAGAAAGTTAGAAGAACTCAAACGACAAGAAGAGCTAGAGATATTAAAGAAAAATGAAGAAGAGAAATTAAAGGAGTTGAAAAGAAAGAAGCAACAAGAAGAGTTGAAAAAGAGAATGGTAAAATTACAGAAAGAGGAAGAGATGGCTAAAGAATTGGAAATTATAAATACCGTGAAAAATGTCATGGAGTCAATTATAACTAAAGTTGAAAGTGATATTTGCAATGAAAAAATTGAAGCGTTGAATGGAAGAATAAAGAATCGAATATTGAAGAAAATATTGAAAAGTTGGCACACGACTGTATTGTCAAATAAAAGAAAACGCAAAGCAATTGACTGCAGTCCCGTATGGGTTAACACAAAAACTTTGAAACAATCTGCAGAAGAACTGCACACATCCTCTCAAGATTTGACATTGCAATTCATGAAAAGGTATAAATTTGGCAAACCTTTTGATATCGAGGTATGTATAGACGATTCTATAAGTAGACTGAACATCTTTCAATTAACGTACTCAACTTTGAACCAAAGGTTCTATGATTTGACCGGAATATCGCAGAAAAATATTTTCTGGAAATTGTTAGTGAGTTTGCCGGATGACCGTGAATTACCCAATGGATTGAGGAGAATTGAAGAAAATTTAACTAGGTTGTTTGATTGGAAAGATCAAAATGGGCGTACTCTCCTTGTAGAGAAAGTAAAATGTAATGCTACAGAATCAATGACTTACTGTATAGAAAAACAAAAAGGTACAAATGTCAAAGAATACGATGCAAATGGTATAATTTTTATAGCCAAGGATTTCAATCCCAACTTGCAAAGAAGAATATTTGAAAATTTGAAAGGCTTCGGAGTTTTTACGAAGGTGCCAATTGTTATCTTGCTTCAGGATTACAACAAAAATGAAAAATGCAACCTTGATACATTGATTGAGGAGAAAATTTTGACTGACTTTGTCATTCTTTCAGAAAACTTGACACCACATGGCCTGACTACCTTAGTTGAACAAGGTTTGGTATTCCTGGCTAGTAAAGTTGAGAAACAACCTCCTTTAGAACTCGATACTCTGAATTCCTTCATACAAAAGTATTTATGTAGTGAAATATGGAAAAGAGCTAATAGTTTTTCGAAGTGGAATTCACATTACAAGTCTTGTTTACAAAGTCCCAATATTGTTTTAGGCTTGTATAATGAAGCCTTGGCCAGACTGAAAAAAATTATATTGAACAAATCGTGTAAGGAATACGCAGAATTCCCTGAAGTTTTCCAAGAATATCTGAACAGTGAAATTCCAGATTTTCTGCCTTGCCACTATCAGTATTTTCCCAAATTTTGGAGGGAACAGACTTATTCTGATAAACTAGAGAACATTTTGAAAGGTTTGAGCTTACCGAAATGGCAACAACAGTGGCCGTGCTCTAATGAGTCAGAATTGGAAGTTAATGTATCTAAATATTGTGCAAGAGTATTCAAAAAACCGGAGAAGCCATTTTATAAAATTATGAGCATTTTGTTGAGAAACGTGGATCCTAATCTGAATTTTGAGGATATAACAAAAGTTCTTTGGACTGATGTGGTTGAGTTACTAGGATTGGAAAAGCTGGGGGAAATAGATTTGAGTTTGAATAACACTGAGTTTGAAAACAGATCAGTTTATAATCAATTCTTTGTTGTATATGATACCAAAACATTGGAAAATTATAATCTGAGTGACTGGTTTTATATTAATAACCCAACAATAAACAGGATTGTGAAAGAACAGCTATGCAAGGAAAGAGATAAAATTCCGAGTGATAGAGTAAACACTGTTGTTTCGCATGAAGAAATTGAAAATGTTATCAGCCGAGGCGAAAAGCAATTGGCAAATAGAAAATCCGATAGTTCCGAAATATTGAAAGGCCTGGCAGAGTTCAATGCTTTGCTGCAGGATTTGGAAACAAGTATTGTAATTCATAGAAAGATTTCTTCAAAAATTGAGGAGAATCTTAAGAAGGCCATTGAAGACAAATAAGACATGTGATTGAATACTTATATTTTGTAACTGAGTGTTTTATTTTTCCCTTTACATCCAAACAGTAAAAATTAGGCAACAGCGAACATAGTTAACTGAATAAATTGACTCGACTCCACACTATTTTTGACAGTCTCTGACCATTAGTGAAACAAATTTCTGACAATTTATATCCATTTTGAAGGAAATGAGTTTTGGATCATGCATAACATAACGGAAATATTGCACAATTGAAAGTTTTTCCATTGTGATTAATGTTGAAGAAATTGAAATAATTATATACTTTTACCTATGCTCATCTGAGCTTGGTGTTCAGGGTTTCCGACCTCAAAAGTAAAAGATTGACATTTGGCATGGTAATAAAACATATTGTCCAATAGTCAAAACTCAAAAATATCTGAATTTTTTTGGAGTTTGAAAGAATAAGTTATAAAAAAAAAATTTTTAGAATTTTGTGATTGCTAGTTCTAAAAATATTACATAAATGTGTCAAAAACATGTTCCCATCAATCTCGGACCTTCCTATAGCTTTAATTGTGAGAAGGTGAGTTTCTAGCAATTCACCATACAGGGTGGGGCACCCCATACGACACGGTCCCTGTAAACCAAACCATTAATTTTTTCGGGAATATCTCCATTTTATTATATGTATATTGATTAAGGCTGCAAAAGGAAATTATTTGGAGTCTACAGGGTGGCTCAAAAAAGAGTGACCTATCAAAGTTGTGTTTGTTTAAATGGAATACCCTGTATTTCGTTACACTTTTGAATAGGTCAGAAAAAAATTATATGATTTCATATAAGGTAATTATGTACCTAACTATAACCGTTCCAGAGTTATTTATTTTTTTATGAAAATGCTAGGTACAATTGGAAACTAAATAACATCGAAATGTATAGAAATCATCCCTTCGAATTCTGACCAAGCATAAAAGAGGTTTTGGGCTATTGATTTCGATAAAACCCGTTTCTCAATATTATACAGAATGTTCAAAAATCATTGTCACTTTTTTATAATTTCGGAACTTTGTATTTTTTTGGTCTGAACAATATAAAATTCAATTATCTGTCATTTCATATTGGGGTTCCCTATACCTAACCTAAATAGTTTTTCAGATATTGGCTTTTTCAAATAGTAGTTCTTATTTCAATGCATTCTTTGAATCAAGATAGCTTTGAAACGACATTTATTTGATTTGCTCACAGAATTCTCATTGACAGTTGTTATACTTCACTTCATCGAAAATATTTACTGTTCACTAAAATGAAATTATTTACATTCATATTCTGACAGTAGTTCATTAAACAGACTATACAATTTTTTTTATTATTCAACTGAAACAACAACAAAATATGAAACACAAATGTATTTAATTCAAAGTAGGTGCTCGAAATGACGACCATCCTGTTGAATACAAAGAGCCACTCTCTCTATGAAAGACTTCTTAACATTTGAGGTGTCACTCTTCGAAAAGCAGCCCTTATTCTCTCCTTAATATTTTCGAGTGTGGTAGGAGGAGTGTCGTAAACCTCATTCTTCCAGTATCCCCATAGGAAAAAATCGAGGCAAGTCAAATCTGGTGATCTTGCTGGCCAATTTTGTGGTCCTCCCCTACCAATCCATTTATTCGGAAAGCACATATTCAAAAACTGTCTGACACTGAATTTGAAATGTGCCGGAGCTCCATCCAATTGTAACCACATCCGTTGTCTGATATTTAGCGGCACATTCTCCAGAAGCTCAGGCAGATCATCTCGTAAAAATTGTAAAAAAATTTGACCATTCAAGTTTCCATAAAAAAATGGTCCTATAACTTGTGTACCTATAATTCCTCCCTACACGTTGACAGACCATCTATTCTGGTGATCCAGAGTGCGGAAAAAATGAGGATTTACATCACTATAATAATGGAAGTTGTGTCTGTTCACTAAGCCATTGTTATGAAAAGTAGATTCATCCTCACTAAACTTGTCCAGAACCCATAGACAAAACTCGATTCGTCGATGGAAGTCTATTTCATTTCATTGAAGAACACATACAATCAAATGTTGAAATATCCAAGCTAACAGAGGATCTATTCAACCGGGTGACACAATACGGAGGGAACGACTTTGTTCTTTTGATGTTCAATACTAATAATATCAGCAATCAGGAATGTCTTTACAGAGCTATGAAAAACATAGTACCTATCAGTAAATTCACAAATCTCTTGATCATCACCGAACAGAACCGCCCCCTTGACAGAATAATTATTAATTATGTAAATAAGTATATAGGAAGATATCGTAACTCAACAAAAAATACATCTATTGAATTTCTAGTAGCCCAAAAGTATCAAATAGTAAAATGTGCATTTGTGATGAAGTAAAAAGGTTTATACTAGAGACTAAGGAAATCCACCTGGCTTTAAAAACGATAAAAATTAACGATGAAGCAATAACATTAGGGCAGGATGGAGATAGGGAGGACTGTGGGGATCTCAATAGAAGTACTGTAGGACGAGACAGAGATATTGAGGTAATAAATAGCGAGGAAGCCAATGAAATTAACGTAATGAATCCCCAGACAACTTTTTTAGAATTAGGAAAGCGGAAACTCGACTTGAGATAATGCATGTTAATATACAATGTCTCAGAAATAAGCTGAACTCACTCGAAGTTATTGTACTGCAACATAATTTTGGCATTGTAATACTAAGTGAGCATTGGCTGAGTAGTGATGAAACACGTTTCTGTAAAATGGAAAATTATACATTAGCTAGTTCCTTTTCGAGATCCATCCACATTCACGGAGGAGTATGTATTTTTATTAGAAACGATATTTTGTTCGAAAAAATTGATGCTTTGAATGAATATAACATGGAAAAGCACATTGAAACCTGCTGCATTAAGCTATTGTCTTCGCAGATGATACAACAGTCTTCGCAGATGATACAACAATTCTATGGCATGATAACAACATTGATAGCTTACATACGAAAATAACCCGAGATATATCAAAAATTAAAGAATGGTGTAATGCGAACCTACTGTCCTTCAATATCAACAAAACTAACTGTATAGCATACCACTGTGCCTACCCGATATTCCTTTAGGAAATGAATCCATAGTCAATGTGAGTACAAACAAATTTCTTGGAGTCTACATCGACAAGCAATTGAAGTTCCATGATCACGTTAAGCAATTGGGAAAGAAGCTTGCATCAGGATGTTATGCTATACGTATAGTAACCAATGAATTGGGTACAGCAACGGCCAAGATGGTTTACCATGCACTGGTTGAATCGCATATTCGATATGGTATAGCATTCTGGGGTTCATGTAACCAAGAAAACTTCCAATCAATATTTGTCTCACAAAAACGCGCCATTCGATATCTATCAAAGGCAGGGCCGCGAGAGGACCTTATTTAAACAGAATAATCTACTAACTGTCTCATCTTTGTTTATACTTGAGACAGTTTGCTTGATTTTTAAGAATAAAGACTTGTATAAAGTCAATGAGGGCATCACTCGCCAAAAAGGTAATTTGACCCTCCCCATTCCTTCCACCAATATAATCAAGAACTCATTAATATATAATGCTGCAAAAATCTATAATCATATTCCATGGAACATAAGAGATATTAAAGACTATAAACAATTTAGATCATCTATGAAGAATATTCTTCTTGAACATGTTCTTTACAATGTTCAGGAGTTCTTTCAGGTCACTTTTCAATAATCTTACCTATTAGGAACACTATATAATCTAGTTTAGTTATAGTATTCTTATTTGCAATTAAGCTTGACCGTGATACCTGCATCAGGATCTCGTATTTTTCACTTTGTATTTATAAATTGTATGTTGTTTTTATTTTTTATTTATATATTTTTTTTTTTTTTAATTTTAATCTAATCAATTCTTATGTCTTCATGAAATGTATCTGTATTTCAACTGTACTTTATTTTTTTTTTTTTTTTAATTATTTATGCATCATATGTACTATTTTAATGTTTTTTGTGTATGCATGTATAGCATACGTGTTTTTACATGTTTGTATATAAACTGACTTAATTCTGTACTTTGTCAATGAGAATTCTTCTTCCGGCAATAAAGTATATTTGATTGATTGATTGATTAAAACGAAAATGTATTGTCGTAGCTATCTATCGCTCTCCATGTGGAGATATAAATATCTTCAAGGAAAATATCTCTGCCATGCTGTTAACATTATCAGAAAAATTCAGAACTTTTAATCTAGTCATTGGTGGTGATTTCAATATTGATTTCGCTACAGATTCTAAACACAGTCAAGATATGATAGAATTGTTCTCATCTTTTGGCTTATCCAAACGAATCTTGAGCTACACTAGAATCTGTGGTAATTCAAAATCATGCATCGACAACATGTTCACAAATTTTGATGTTGGTGCAGCAAAGATTTCTGACTTTCATCTATCTGACCATTATTCTCAAATTATAAGTATTAACACAGAACGAGAGATTCCACCACAATATAAAATAATTTTGAATAAAAATGTTGCAAACAAAACCTTATTTTACGATAAATTAACAACAGAAAATTGGAATGAACTCTTTGAACAGCATGAGATAAACGAGATGATCCAAGTTTACTATAATACCCTGAATTACTATATGGAAGTATCATTTCCTCCCATGAAAGTCAGAATGAATTCAAAAAGTGACCCTAGCATTTATTCATGTCCAGAAGTCATTGCTGCAAAAAATGAAATTCAGAAACTGAACGATCAATTGAAACTGTTTAACAACTGTGAGCAAATCAAATCAGAATTTAAATCAAAAAAATATAATTACGAACAATTACTTATGAAAATGAAGAGAGAACAGGCGATGAAACGACTGAACGAATCGAACAAAAAACCATCTGGCAGCTTATAAATAAAAATATAGGTAGTAATAATCACACAAAGAGCTCTTCTTGTATTACATCAGAGCAGTTCAATGACTTTTTTGTAAATGTAGCCCTGGATATGAATAAGCAAATAGGCACACCCAATAATTCATTCTCAAACTATCTCCACCAAGTTCCATGCAATGCTGACAACTCAATGCATTTCTATCAAACTGATACTGCAGAGGTGAATGAAGTCATCATATCTCTAAAAAATTCGGGCTCGCTTGATATTTACAATCACTCAGTGGTCATGTATAAAGAAAATCTATCTGCGCTACTACGACCAATTACATGTATTGTCAACTTGATTCTGAAATCTGGTGTATTTCCATCAAAACTAAAAATTGCAAAGATAATTCCGATTTTTAAAAATGGCGATATCAATCTTCCTTCAAATTACAGGCCAATTGCACTACTTCCTGTCATTGCAAAAATTATAGAAAAAATAATGGCAATAAGAATGATAAATTATTTAGAGTACACAAATATCTTGACAGACAGACAGTTTGGATTCAGGAAAGGAAGAAGCACGGCGAAAGCAGTGCTCGAATTAGTCGACTTCATAACTGAAGGTTTCGAAAACAAAGAATCAACACTTGGCATATTCCTCGATCTGAGCAAGGCGTTCGACTGCGTCTCTACTGATATTCTATTAGAAAAACTGAGATACTATGGCTTTGTAGGCATAGCACACAATCTACTAGCATCATATCTAAATGAGAGAAAGCAATGTGTATTATATAATGAAGAACTCAGTAGCTTACAAACGATACTGAATGGTGTTCCACCAGGTAGTGTCCTTGGGCCATTACTTTTCTTGATTTATATCAATGACCTTCCAAATTCAATGACAACATTCACAATGCTATTCGCCGATGACACTTCCTTCGCCATTCGGAAAAACAAGAATGAATAATCATCAGAATTAGTAAAGCGAGTTATTCAGGAAGCTACGGACTGGTTCAGTGCGAATAGCCTATGTGTGAATAAAAGCAAGACCCAAACAGTTATGTTCTCGCTGTCTAATAATCCCTCAGATAATGTGAAATGTCTTGGTATAACTATTGATTCAAAGTTAACTTGGAAACCCCATATCGACAAACTAGCAAAAAATCTATCAGGCAAGGTCTATTCAATCAGGCAGATAAAAAATAAAGTCGGTCGGAAAGCTGCCCATACCGCTTATCATGCAATGTTCCATAGTTCCTTAACTTATGGACTGATAAACTGGGGCACATCTATCCATATATCGAGAATATTTACAATTCAGAAACGAGCAATCAGAGCTTTAGCTGGAATAGCTCAAATGGAGAGCTGTAAGAATTGGTTTATAAAGTTCAATATATTAACTCTGCTATCATATGTAATATACTGCAATTTGATACACATTCAACAAAATTTACAAAAGTTTACTACAAATGGAACCAACCACTCGTATAATACTAGGAATAAGGATAATATTAGAGCACCAAAACAAAGATTAGAAATAACAAGGAGATGTAACTCATACATACCATTGTACAACTCACTGCCCCAATCAATGAAAAATGCAACCCTCGCTAATTTCAAAAGGAAACTGAAAAAACACCTCTTAGACAATGCTTACTATGATGCGTCTGACTTCAGCTTTACTGAGTGAATACATTTATGTATTTATTTAATTTGTGCTCATATTTATACAATTTACTGAGTGACCATTGTCAATGTACTGTCTCTATGTATTTCTGTTTTTTACATTTATATATTTATTTACTTTACTCTGTGCTCGTATCATATACAAATTTTATTAACTAACTACTGTTTCTCGGTATTTTAATATTCAAATTGTAATTTACATTTATATTATATGTAGCTTTATTATTGACTTGTCATGGCACTAAGGTGTAATAATTTGACCAATAAAAAATCTAATCTAATCTATAATTCCTGGTGCATCTAATACGGTACGGGTGAAATTTGTATTTTTTTATTACCCTAGAAATGCTCCGTCTGCTTATCCCTGTATCTTTCTCGATCTTATGTTTTCCTCATTTCCAATGATAGGTTTTGGTCTATTTGCCTTTTCATAAGCTACACTTCGAGTCCTATGAAATTGATGTAGCAATCATTTGAAAACCAACTTGTTTGGATGATTCCGGTCTGGATATTTTTGGGCATACACCCTCGACGCCAAAAGGCAATTCTCTAAACACTCACCAATCGCTAAAATCATATCTATCCGCTCTTGAATGGGATAAGTTTTCATTTTCGACGCTAACAATTCAGTGAATGTTTTGAATAACGTAAAACAATAACTGTCAATAAGAATTCTTTGAACAAGTTGAATAAATGTCGTTTCAAAGCTATCTTGATTCAAAGAATGCATTGAAATAAGAACTACTATTTGAAAAAGCCAATATCGGAAAAACTATTTAGGTTAGGGAACCCCAAAATGAAATGAAAGATAATTGAATTTCATATTGTTCAGACCAAAAAAATACAGGGTGTTCTATTTGAAATAACAAAGTTATCTTTGTCCGAAATTATAAAAAAGTGACAATGATTTTTGAACATTCTGTATAATATTGAGAAACGGGTTTTATCGAAATCACTAGCCCGAAACCTATTTTATGCTGTCGAAGGGATGATTTCTAGACATTTCGATGTTATTTAGTTTCCAATTGTACCTAGCATTTTCATAAAAAAATCAATAACTCGAGAACGGTTATAGTTAGGTACATAGAACCTTATATGAAATCATATTATTTTTTCCAGACCTATTCAAAAGTGTAACGAAATAGAGGGTGTTCCATTTAAAAAAACACAACTTTGATATGTCACACTTTCTTGAGCCACCCTGTAGACTCCAAAATAATTTCCTTTTGCAACCTTAATCAATATACATATAATAAAATGGAGAAATTCCCGAAAAAATTCATGGTTTGGTTTACAGGGACCGTGTTGTATGGGGTGCCCCCCCCTGTATGTATAGAATAGAGTTATTCACTTTATACCTCAAATCATTTTTAATATCTCTTCATTTTAAAAGATTTTTTCTATAATCAATATTTGTGCTTGAT
Organism: Gonioctena quinquepunctata; assembly: GCA_018342105.1. Taxonomy (NCBI): domain Eukaryota; kingdom Metazoa; phylum Arthropoda; class Insecta; order Coleoptera; family Chrysomelidae; genus Gonioctena; species Gonioctena quinquepunctata. Next base: position 299,473 of record JAFIRS010000385.1, on the reverse strand, counting down.
CAAAAAAAGCTATCACTTAGCAATCAGTCTGAGGCGCAACTCTTGAACAAAAATATATTACTTTTCGCTCGTAATGCCTATTATTAATTTTTGGGCCACTCTCCCATACTCGATTGAACAAAAATTTTGCATATATGTTTAAAATGACAACACAATTTATATTTTCTCGACGAGTTAACGCGATCTATATATGTAACGCTAGATAAAGCGTGGATCTGTAAATTTATAAGATGTGTAAAGGACATTTGATCTATTCTGTGATTTAAATAAATGTGGCATGGAAATTATGTTACCTTTGTTATTTTCAATAAAAAACTCTGTATATCTCGGCATTTCTGTATTCCTCTCATGATTTCGTTCCAATTTCATATAGCAATAAAATCCAATGCCAGTACTGAAATGAAAGTAGACTTCAAGAATAAGAATCATGAAGACTGGCTAGACGCCGTGGTGTTACACAATCAAAAAATTGCACAAGTAACCCCTTCACCACACTTACTCACTTCACACCTATACCGGGTGACACAGGATATCGGGCCACCCCTGTAACTTCTGCATTCGTGAACGGATCGTTCTGAAATTCGGTACAGTTATATAAGCAACCATTTCGGATTTGATCACATTACAATCCAACATGGCAAACTTCCGGTTTTTCTGGAAATGCCAGTAACTTTGTTTTTTCAAATGGAACACCCTGTATATTTTTACATATTCAAGTTCAACAGGTCAAAACAAGTCCAAACCTTATGTCAAATGTCATTTTTTTTAAACAATTGAAATTAAAATTGTTTTTTTATTTTACCTCGTGGATAAATGAGATTTGGTCGAAGCTATTCACAATGAGTCGCAAATAACAGAAAAACTTAATTTTTTCTGAAAATTTATTTTTTGTGTCATTTATTGATAAATCAATTCAGTCACATCACATTTTGTTAAAAAAATATTTTTTTTCAAATGAAACCCCTATGGGCCACCTACCTGTCTCTCTATTCGTGAACGGATCGTTCTGAAATTCGGTACAGTTATATAAGCAACCATTTCGGATTTGATCACATTACAATCCAACATGGCAAACTTCCGGTTTTTCTGGAAATGCCAGTAACTTTGTTTTTTCAAATGGAACACCCTGTATATTTTTACATATTCAAGTTCAACAGGTCAAAACAAGTCCAAACCTTATGTCAAATGTCATTTTTTTTAAACAATTGAAATTAAAATTGTTTTTTTATTTTACCTCGTGGATAAATGAGATTTGGTCGAAGCTATTCACAATGAGTCGCAAATAACAGAAAAACTTAATTTTTTCTGAAAATTTATTTTTTGTGTCATTTATTGATAAATCAATTCAGTCACATCACATTTTGTTAAAAAAATATTTTTTTTCAAATGAAACCCCTATGGGCCACCTACCTGTCTCTCTAGAACATTCATTAAGGAAAAAAATTACATATCATTTTTGTATTTCGGTGCAGTAACAAATTGTATACATTCAAAAATCTACAACTAGTTCATGAGTTTCCATGCAGTTCAAATAATTTTTCAACTTAGTAAGCTGTGGAAAACAACATTTCTGAATCTCGTCAACTAATTGTGTTTCGCTGTCATCTTTCATCTCAACTCTCGAAAATTAGTCAACTTCCGAGAATTAGTTTAGTAGAAATGTAAAATCAAAATTATAGGTTCACAAGAAGTGAACATGTTGATATGTTATTAATTTACGGAGAATGACTTTAAAACAGTATCGTCGCTTGTCAGTTATACGCTGAACGATACACACACAGAAAAGAACCGAACAATGGAGAAGATGATCGTAAGTGAGGAGGCATAAATGAACGTTTTGCTTATGTTAATTTTGATCCAACCGCTTCGACGCGGGAATTGGAATACCAATGCAATGTAAGTCGAGAAAACGCTAGAAGAATTAAAAACACCATTATCGTGCTTATAAGTATAACTTACACAATTAGTTGACAAGATTCAGAAATGTTGTTTTCCACAGCTTACTAAGTTGAACAATTATTCGAACTGCAAGGAAACTCATGAACTAGTTGTAGATTTTTGAATTTATACAATTTGTTATTGCACCGAAATACAAAAATGATATGTAATTTTTTTCCTTAATGTATGTTCTAGAGAGACAGGTAGGTGGCCCATAGGGGTTCCATTTGAAAAAAATGAATTTTTGATCAAAATGTGATGTGACTGAATTAATTAACCAGTAAGTGACACAAAAAATAATTTTTTTGAAAAAATTAAGTTTTTCTGTTATTTGTGACTCATTTATCCACGAGGTAAAATAAAAAATCAATTTTAATTTCAATTGTTTTAAAAAAATTACATTTGACATAAGGTTTGGACTTGTTTTGACCTGTTGAACTTGAATATGTAAAAATATACAGGGTGTTCCATTTGAAAAAACAAATTTACTGGCATTTCCAGAAAAACCGGAAGTCCGCCATATTGGATTGTAATGTGATCAAATCCGAAATGGTTGCTTATATAACTGTACCCAATTTCAGAAAAATCTGTTCACGAATGCAGAAGTTACAGGGATGGCCCGATATCTGGTATGCGCATTTGGATAACTAAGTTATCATCATCAGTAGGTTAACTACAATAAATAAATTGGAATATTTTCTTACAATTCATACCTGGTGTTTCTAATTGGGTTATTTTATACTAATTACCATTTCTCAAGTCATTAATGGGATCTTGATGGTTCTATGGGGATCAAACTGAACAAAGTGGAATACATAGGCCCATTATCCTCATTAACACGTTGACTGCCATGGCATTTATATAAAAACACTTCCTGATCGCCATGGTGTGAAAATTGCAATAATTAGTCAAAATGTGTTAAAAACTACCACTTTTTATATTTTATATCACATGTAACTTTTATTCCCCAAAAAAACAACCTACAAGGGCTTGCCGGGTATGTACTTCGAAAAAGGTTTGGCAGGAAACACGCTATTTCTGTCCTGTGTGCGAAGAAAAGCCAGTTCTATGTGTGGAAAACTGCTTTAAGGACTACCACCTAAAATAAAAATGGCTAAGCAAATTTTTTAGAAAATACGATTTTTTTAACATTTTTTTGAATACTATCTTACTGCTTGTAAACTTTGGCAATTAAGTTTCCCTATTTTCATGGTACAGTTTATGTTTTCTTACTTTTTGTTAGAACCTAAAAATATTTTTAAGTTTTTTATACCCCTAAATTTTTTTTCGTCGCTGTACTAAAACAAATGAAAATATACTTTTCATGACGCCACTATGTATTTTACTAGTCTATAATTATAAAAAACATTTGAAAGAATTTTTGATTTTAAATGCATTCTATTCCAGAGAAGAATATATGGCTGCCCTGAGGTCTGGTACTCAATAACCATACTATCTCAGAGAAAAAAAGGAGAATTTTAACATTTAGTATTTTTTTATATATTTTTTTTGTATTTGTTTCAATCTTTTAAAAAATCAATATTTTATCTATACTACTACTGTTTTTGTTTTGTAATTTGACGTGTCTTATTTGTATCTTCGCTGTACACCTAAAAGATCAATAACTTTCTATTGCGGACTCCCACCCTCACAAATTTTAACGCAAACGCCACGAGTTTACTCGGGATGAGCGCTGCAAAAGACTTTACACGAGATAACTCGTGGCTGGCACCTGGCTGTAGATTGCCGACCACAAGTGAACTCGTGCTTGGCAGTCAATGTAATGAGTAAATTTTTATTATGGTTTTTGTGGATAACTATACTCTCCAGGCAGTCTAATTTTCTAGAGTCGTTGAACAATTTGATAATTTAATTAATATTAATTTTGTGACCAGATTGGATCATATGGTCCGCCACACTTGACTTATTCTCCCTTCGGTAGGTAGCATGAGCGAAATGTCCGTGGAACCTTCTGACAATTAATTTCATAAATTCCCGACTTATCTAACATCAGTTTTGTCCTTGTTTCCTAATGACGTTTGCAAGTTATTTCTATTGCTATAAACTGCTTGGAGATTAACATTCCGGAATATAGTGTTGAGACCTCTCGTGAGGTTTTCATGGAGAGGGATTCTCACGAATCTTTTGCTTTCCGTCGTTTTACTCAGAGTCGTGGTTTCATTCACTAAACGTGTGAAACGCTTTTTTCTCAAGAGATTATCAATAAAGTCTGGTGTATACCCATTAATTATTGCTATTTCCTTGATCTTTTTTATTTCATTTTGCAAACGATCAGCATTCAATGGGAAGTTTACGGCTCTGTGTATTAGAAAATTGAAACTAGCCATTTTGTGTTGAATGTGGTATTTTGAATCGGCTGGGATGAACCTGTTTGTATGGGTGGGCTTTCTGTAGATGTCTATTTCCAAACGCTCTTTATTTCTGATGACCAGAGTGTCAAGGAAAGGCAATTGTCCGTCAAGTTCCATTTCTACCGTGAAGTTAATTCGTTCGAACACTGAGTTAATGGATGTTAGACAGACATTTTGATTTGTTTTTTTGTGTCAAAAATACAAAACACATCATCCACATACCTGAGCCAAATTTTTGGAAAATATTGACTTTGAAGTTTTGAATTTACTCATAAAAAGGTTTGCCATGAATGGTGATAGGCAATTGCTTATGGCAGTGCCTTCCTTCTGTTGGTAGAATTTATCTTGGAATATGAAATCGTTTTGATCCATGCATAAAGATGTCAATTTCAAAAATTCCTTGACCCTTTCTGTTTTAAACTGTTTGACTCTAAGAGTTCTTTCAAGTACTGCAAGGTTTCAGGAATAGGTACACTTTGAAACAGAAGCTTACATCGAACGAAACCAAAATCTCACCTTCCACCAAGGTTAAGTTTTTGATTCTATCGATGAACTCATAAGAATTCTTGATAGAAAAACTATTTGGCTGGATAGGTAAACTATTGAACTCGTCCGATAGCCATTTTGACAGGTTATAAGTTGGATAATTGATACCTGACACAATTGGTCTCATTCACTATTGCCGGGTTTATGAATTTTTGCCAAACCGTATAATTTTGGAACTGCTGGGTTTGATATGCGTAACTTGAATTTCAAACGATCATTCAATAGTATTTTGCAGTTATCCACAGTTGACTTATAGTTGCGTATCATCTTAGGTAACGGTGTTCTTTTGAGTTGTTCATAAGGACCTTGTGAAATATGTTTGTTCATTCTTTCAAACTACTCTGATTTATCTAGAATGACCACCATGTTTCCTTTATCTGCTTTTAGATAAAAGCAATCTTTCTATCTCAGATCTTTTATCACCTTATTCGTACTGTTCCCATGTCTTGTAGGCTGATTTGTAGAGTTATGGTCAGTTGAATTTTACATGCGTTTCTAACATAACTTTTGGTGTTTTCATTTTGATATTTCAAACACATTCAGTACCACTAATGATGTCTTCCATTGTGGCACTGTTAATAGTTATTTAGAATTATCAGCATACAAATTACATATCAAATTAACCTATAAACTAACAAATAGCGAATTCGAAAAAGTAAATGCTCTCCATAGGCGAATAAAATTGGTCATCAACCACAAATTGGAAAATAAAACTCATAATAAATTGAAGCAACTAGGTATTGATTTCGCCTATGGAGAAAAATCAAAACATAGACGTTTTTCTAACATCTATGAATTCAGTGTTGGAACGAATTAACTTCACGGTAGAAATGGAAGTTGACGAACAATTACCTTTCCTTGACACTCTGGTCATCAGAAATAAAGACCGTTTGGAAATAGACATCTACAGAAAGCCCACTCACACAAACAGGTTCATCCCAGCCGATTCAAAACACCACATTCAACACAAAATGGCTAGTTTCAATTTTCTAATGCACAGAGCCATAAACTTCCCATTAAATGCTGATCGTTTTACAAATGAAATCAAAAAGATCAAGGAAATGGCAATAACTAATGGATATACACCAGACATTATTGATAATCTCTTGAGAAAGAAGCGTTTCACACGTTTAGTGAATGAAACCACGACTCAGAGTAAAATGACGGAAAGCAAAAGATTCGTTAGTATCCCTCTCCATCCAAACCTCACGAGAGGTCTCAACACTATATTCCGAGATGTAAATCTCCAAGCAGTTTATAGCAATAGAAATAACTGACATATTAGATAAGTCGGGAATTTATGAAATTAGTTGTCAAAATTGTTTAACTGTCTCTTACGGTCAGACAAAACGTTCAATTTCCAATAGGTTCCAGAAATATTTGGTATTCTACAACCGAAGGGAGAATAAGTCAAGTGTGGCGGACCATATGATCCAATCTGGTCACAAAATTAATATTCATATTTTGAAAATGATCAAATCGGCCAACCACACTAGAAAATTAGACTGCCTTGATAGTATAGTTATCCACAAAAATCATAATAAAAATTTACTTAATGAGGATAATGGGCCTATGAATTCCACTTTGTTTACTTTGATCCACATAGAACCATCAAGATCCCATTAGCGACTTGAGGAATAGTAATTAGTATAAAATAACCCAATTAGAAACAGCAGGTATAAATTGTAAGAAAATGTTACAATTTATTTAGTGTAGTTAACCTACTGATGATAACTTAGTTATCGAAATGCGCATATAGGTGTGAAGTAAGTGTGGTGAAGGGGTTACTTGTGCAATTTTTTAATAAGAATCATGGAAAAAAACTGAACTACATATTTGATTCATATTCATTCTCTTTTGAAAAAATACTCAAGATTATGGACGTCTAAAAAATTATTATAAGACATAATTGATTAGTTTTGAAACCAGAAAATTTTTGAATTATTGGCTATGTCCAATCATAAAACATGCATTAATTTTATTTGCGAAAGTCCATCGTATAACGAAGTGGAGTGAAATGTTCCAAGAATACTAAGAGTTTTCATACACCACAATGTTGATTTTCCTTTTAAACAGGGATGGTACATGTTTCGGAACTATAGAGGTTCATCATCAGCCAAAAACTGAGGGGGGTTACATCAATGGTGGGTCTAATATAAACGGTTAAAATCCAGCCAAGTATAAGTTTGTACCAACGTGGGATTAAAGAGTAGAAAGTTGTAAAAAGTTTAAAATATTTACTAAAACGTTAAAAGTTTTTCGTGTTGACGAAGATCACATTTGATATACAAATAAGATAAAACCAAAACATACAGTCATGTCAGATAACGTGACGATAATCCGACCTATCAATGCCTCGGATTAGTTCAGAAGGATTACAGGTATCTAAAAAATTGTCATAAGACATCAATGATTAGTTATGAAACCAGAAAATGTATGAATTATTGTCTAGTCTATTGAATTATTTTATGTATTTCAGTTACATGTATCTGTTCCAGTTCGAGTCAAATTTATTCAAACTCACCATCAGATCCTGTCAACCTCGAAAACTATCTCCAATCACACATCTTTGAAAGCCTGCCATCAATCAGAGGCACATTGAATATTATTAATTTTGGGGCAATAATTCGGAAGCAGGTACATCCTTACATTAGAAATGTATCTATCACTGAGAGTGGAAGGAATGTAATGGATGGTAACATATATCTCACATATTAAAATGCACTTGCAAGGAAGGTTATTGAATCTTTCCAAGTCAGTGTGGTGTGATATGGATAATTTATCTTCTGCATAAAATTTATATATTGATTAAAAAACTGTTTTTACAAAACACCAATGCTAGCGGAATTTCGAGGAATACTTTTTTATCATACGGATATTTTCTACTACTAAACTACTACCCCTAACCTAATCGATATTAGGTAGATTTCAAAGAAAACCAGCTATTGGAGACGTCACCGTTTATATATATATATATATATATATATATATATATATATATATGGGATATAACGAAACTTGTTAACAAAGTGGAGGCCACATCTTTCAACCGAATGGAACAAAATTTGGCACACAAATACTTTTTGTCAATAGGTACCTCGGCTAAGTTCGAAGATGGACCAAATCGGTCGAGTAGTTTGAAAATGGCGGTTGTTGAAAGATTGAATAATATTCTCAATCTTTCATTTTTACACCAATATCAGCAAAGAATAGGCCTTTTGATAGAGCTCCACAATTTTTATCTGGAAAGTTTTTACACACAAATAAAAATTGCTGTAAATTACCATTCATGATCATTTATAATTTTTGTTTACCCTGTATGCCCCTTTCATTTGTTTTTGTCACTCAGATACTATTTGAGTTTTCCTTCTGCTGACAAACAGAATATCATTTTATTTTAACATTTAGTGAATTCAAAGATAAACGATATAAATAGTTTAAAACCTTTCTATTCTATATGTAATATTTCGACATCGTTCACAAAACAAGGTTTTTTGGTCAAGAGATGAGTAGCAAAAGTTGAATTTGTTTTACCATTGACGAAACACTTCCTATGTGCTGATGATCGCTTTTTAAAAGATCTGCCTGTTTGGCCTAGGTAAAAACTTCCACAAGAGCCACAAGTTAAATTATATACAGATTTTTCAGTTTTATCTTTATTGTTCTTAATAAATTTACTTAAATTATTATCTTTTTTGTATATTGATGTTGTTTTACTTAAGATTTTTTTTGCTAGGATGCCTAAATATGTAATAAAATTGAATTAAAAAATTATATTATTGGTTTTAATTCTAAGTAGGAAATACTTCTCATAAAGCTTCTTTATAAAATTGTCTTGAAAGACCAGCAGCTTCGAACTATAATTGTTATTAACTGCAATTTGTTTGAATATAATCAATCATAATTAGTGCATTACATGTGGATTAAGCCTACCGAGTATACGACACCCACTTACTCTACCTCATGTAGGTGTGAAAATGCGTATTTTCGCCAATACATGTGTTGGAGTAGACTTTGCGGCCCTCATACGCTGAAACTATTCATTTTCCAAAAAAAAACGTTACTATATAAATTATAGGACATTTTCATCACATAACTATTTTCATCGTAAATAGGGTCGGAAAGGAGATATTGTCGATAAACTGTTTTTGGGCGCCATTTTTTCAATATGGCGTCGCGAGCGGCAAAGTTACGAGGTAGCAAAGTGAAAAGAGCACATCAAAATCTATAAAAATACCAATTTTCAAAACTCCCGGAAAACTTTCCAGGTATAACTACCAAATGACGGGTAATAATGGAATAAAATTCTTTAACCTTTTCACTGCAGATAGCTTTTTATGCAACTTCGTCTACAATACGGCTGTTGGAAGATGCGACTGATCAACACGGTTCCCGCAGTTAGGTGAAGGAATAATCTCCTGTACTTATAAGGTTCCCGCAGTGAAACGATATATTTCTCCAGAGCCGTACTTACAATTATCTAGGGGCGACTATAATCTTGACTGGCTGCTATTTTCGCCCTGAATAAGAGGAAAATTTCTAACTATACTCTATTAGGAAATAAGAAAATAGTAAATTCCTCGAAATATTTAGGGATTGAAACTACCTTTTCTTGTCAATAGTGGATCAATAAAAAAATTCTTAGAATTAACTTTCTCAATTTCCAAGTGAAATATACACTCAAGAATATATAACAAATATATTTCATTTTGATAAACATAATTATGATAAAAATAAGCCAAATTCACTACAATAAAATACTTGGAATTCACTTTTTCCGAAAGAAATATACCCTCAAGAATATATAAAAATGTATTAGATTGATTCACTTAGCTCAAATTCACACTTTTCATTAAAATATCTTGAAGTTTTTAGCTCAAATTCACACTTTTCATTAAAATATCTTGAAGTTTTTGTTCATTCAAATATTTATTTTCCGGAGCCATGTTTTTCGATGTTAGGTTAGTAAAAATGATATAACCTGCATTTGATTCTTCACTAGTTCAACTGGACACTTAAGTTTTATTATATAATAATATGGAATAACAAAAATAAATAAGTTCAAGATACGCTAACTTATTTCCCTGAAAACTTAAATACTTGCAGCCGATCTAATAAAAGAATACATAAATTCGGGAAACAATGATGATGATTCATAAGGCTCCCGCAGTAAAGCACAAGTATTTTGGAACATTTTGTAAACGTTTAGGCCAGAAACAAACCAGCATCCAAAGGGCAACACAAAATACATTAATAATGTATTCGATCGCTACCCGCAGTTAACACACAAAAAGGTCCTGCGTATTTATCATATTATTTTTATTTATTTATTCAAGGGGAACTAGCCCAATACATCTAATATACAGTTGAAGGTAGAATCAAGTTTTACATATTAAGACGATCTAAGTTGAATGAGAATTGTTTAACATGTGAACAACACCTCTATAAAATTTTAACAAGTTTCACCATCCCGAACCCGAGATATATATAATTGAAGTTGACTTAATTAACACGTAACATATGGACCATGCACAGGCAAACAGCACATTATTAATTCTACCGTTAGTACTAAAATTAAGAAGTTTATGAAAAACGAGGAGGAGCTAGAGCAGGATATCACAGATATTGTGAAAAAAATCAAAGTGATTGACCATCTAGTTTGACAGATATAATCAAAACTACTCTCGTTATTCAAAATAGTCCACGGGGAAGCGCACAGCCTAAAGGGGGGTCGTAGAGAAATGCGGACTGTGCCAGGGGACTTTTTAAAGAAGGACGGCGGACCTTTTGAGGGTCTGAACGCGAAAAAAAAACTCCTCCTAGTTGACCCCATCGATACCCCCCTTTCAAAAAGAGTACTACAAAAAAGTCCATTGAAGTTTTATCGAAAAAATATATTTTTTTCCCATGACGTATGATTTCTAGTGAGGGGGGAGGGGACCGGGTCTGAATTTTTTTTTTTGCTGTGCTTTTCGGGGACATCAATTTTTTGAGTCGCCGACTTTTTATAACGAAGAAATTTTCTAGAGTGGATGGGGGGGGGGCAAGTGCCCCCTTCAAAAAATTTTTTTTTTGGGTTTCAAATCGAAAAGTCCATTGAAATATTTTGATTCAGTCGAAAATAATTTTCTAATTCAACTGTCTCGTAGCGGAACTACCTTAAGTTGAGTGGAATGTACAATAGGATATTAATGATTAAATGTAACAATTTTTGTTGCGGACTCGAGGAGAGAGACTGTATGGTTGCGGGTCTTATTTATTCATTGTCCTAAGCTGGGATTTAAAGTCGTTTAAGGACGAATTGAAGAAGTCTAAATGACCATGAATATTCGCTGTTCTTTGGATACGTGGTAAGCAGCTGTTATATCTATAGTTGGTTCTATAGAGGGGAGTATGAAAAGTTGTGTTATTTCTAGTGGTACGTGGAGGGACTTTTAGATCTATCTTGGATAGCAGCTCAGGGCAGCTTAGTTTGCTGTGTATTATATTGTGAAGGAAAATCAAGTCCCTCTGGTCTCTCCTTGTCGATAGAGATGGTAGGTTTAGGGTTTGTCCGGTTAGAATGTGGTCACGGAATAATTGTAGTTTGAAGATTACGTAATTAAAAAAGTGTTGCTGAACACGTTCAATTCGATCGATGTGGGTTTTGTAGAGGGGGTTCCATAGCACAGAGCAGTATTCAAGATGCGGTCGGACTAGTGAGCAATATAAAATGCGTATTGATGATATATCTGAGGTAGTTCTCTTAATAAAGCCAAGAAGTTTCAGAGCTTTGTTGATAGTTGTAGAAATGTGGAGATTGAAGCTAAGGGCTGTGTCAAGGGTAACTCCTAGGTCTTTTATGATAGAGACAGCATCTAGGGTAATATCTTCTATGTGATATTGGAAGATGATCGGTGTATCCTGTCTATGGAACATACCGTTCAGTTCATACCAGTTAGAGATGCTGTTAAGGTCAGCTTGAAGGTTGATTGAGTCAATGAGAGAGGTGCTTTAGGAGAATATTTTTAGATCATCCGCAAATAGGAGAATTGTTCCGTTAGATACCAGGTTGACTATATCATCAATAAAAATGTTAAACAGAAGAGGTCCCAGATGTGATCCCTGGGGAACGCCAGATGTCACTAAAATTTCTGCTGATGTGAAGTTTTTAACTCTGATTAGTTGCTTTCTTTGAATAAGGTAATCTCTTATCCACTCTAATAGGGGCCCAGAGATACCAAGACATTCCAGTTTCTTCACTAGAAGACCGTGGTTGACCTTGCCGAAAGCCTTGGAAAAGTCTGTGTAGACAGAATCGACTTGATGTCCATCTTCCATGGCTTCCGAGAGGAAATCGGTGTGAAGAGATAAATTGAGTTCTGTAGATTTACCAGCTAGGAATTATAATATTACTCAAATTAACTGTAAGATAATCAGTCACTATGCTTTCAAAGAGCTTTGGTATAGCGTTCAGTTTAGAGATGGGACGGTAGTTTATATCGGGCAATTTCCCGGCCTTGTAAATAGCGACATATTGAAGATAAGATGGAGTGGTCGAGATAATACAAAAATGCAGTGTTTTAGAATAGAGAGAGGGATTGCATCGGGTCCGGGGCCTTTTTTAGGATCTAGGTGGCAAAGTTTGTCATATATTTGGGATATATTGATAATGAATGAAGAGAGATAGGTGTTGGTAAATCTAGATTGGGACAGGTGGTTGTGGAGTAAACCGTCGCAAAATATTCTGCAATATCCTGACCGGATTCTACACGTTTGTCGTCTAGAGACATTTTATTGGGTATGTTATTCGTCTTTCTCTTCGAGTTAACAAACTTCCAAAAGAATTTAGGATTTGTATGTATAGACGTTTGACAGTCAATAAGATAGATGTTATAGCACTCTTTTGTTAGGATTTTACATCTAGACCTAAGTTCAAAAAAAAATGCGAAAGTTACATTCACTTTTCCAAGATTTGTACATCTTGTGGGCAGTTTTTTTTTAAGCTGAGGTTTTTCAGTTCTGGTGAAAACCATAAAGGAAACTTTCCAGATGAGTATTTCTTCTTTGGCACAATGAAATTATTTTACGTAGATATCCGGTTCCCGCAGTGAAAAGGTTAATCATCTCCGTCCCATCATCTCCGAAAAACATCACAGACCATAAAATGTTAAAAAAAAGCCCCAAGAAATGTCTGTGTACAACATTTCTACTAATTTAATGTGCTAATGTATGTCTATATACTGTCAGTTTTTAATATTTTTTTTCTCGTGTCATGTCTAATATCATGATTATATAATCAAGAAAAATGAATAAAAATTATTATATTTCTAGTTAGGAAGAAAGTATTCCAAAAGGAAGAATTAACTATTGTTCTAGTTAACTGTGTATTACTACAAATAAACATATTCCTTTTTTACACGCTTTATATTAACTTCACTTGTATGTTTGTTTGTAACCGACTCCTTTGGGCGCGATTTTGACCCACTTCCAGACGTCCGAATGATTTGAAATTTGGCAGGTGTACATAATTCCGGTGACTATACATTAATAAATTTTTGTGTGAAAAAAAAACAAAATGGCGGCTCCAATATGGCGAGTTTTGTGATTATGGTCCGTTGCTTCAAAATTGGTATCTGAGGGTTTTCGTGGTGGAGATTATGATTCTTTTGTCAAAATTGAAAAATTCAAGATGGCGGCTCCAAAATGGTGGCGAGTTTTGTGATTATGGTCTGATTCTATTCAAAATTGGTATGTGGGGGTTTTTGGGGTCGAATATTATGATTCTTTTGTAAAAATTGAAAAATTCAAGATGGCGGCCGAGTTTTGTGATTATGGTCTGATTCTATTCAAAATTGGTATGTGGGGTTTTTGGGGTCGGAGATTATGATTACCTAATTTGATAAGATTATTCCATTTTTCAATTTGCAAAAAAATAATAAAAATAATAGTTTAAAAAAAAAACGCTTTTATAAATAAACCACACTAAAAAGTAGGAAATAAATAATTGTTTAAAAAAACTAAAAAACACCGCTTTTATAGAAAACCAGACTAAAAAAATTAAAAATAAGAAAAAAAAATATTTTATTTAAAAAAAAGCATGGGGTGCATGGTATTAATAATTATATAGTACATTACACACCTAGGGCAGTAAAGTAGGAAATGTCTCAGATCACAGGTAATTGTTGGCAGAGGCGATACCATGCACCCCACGTTTTTTTTTAAATAAAATACATTTTTTTCTTATTTTTAATTTTTTTAGTCTGTTTTTCTATAAAAGTGTGTTCTTTACTTTTTTTTAAACTATTATTTTTTACTACTTTCCTAGGTCACATTATAAATTAAGTGTAATATTTTAAAAGTGTCATTAGGGACATTTTTTGTATTTTTTCCCTAATTTGAATATATTATTGATTCTAATTACAGAATGCATCTGTTTGACAACTTCATTATATGAACTTTATAAATAATGAAAAAATCCAACAATATTTATTTTATTGAACAAACTAAAAATAATTTATAAATAAAATTGGTACATAAAAATAATTGAAAAGTGCTATAATTTGATTTACTTTATTAGGTAACATTCCATTCAACAGACTATATCACAATAAATTGCCCTTGAAGTGGAACTACCCAGTACTAAAATTTGTTACTTCCCCAGGGAAGGCCTAAGCAAGATCTGAAAAAAAAAAAGAAAAATATTGAAGAACATTTTGAGAATTTGAATTGAGTTAATCAAACTAGGTTAAAGAAAATATTCCATCCATTACTGAATTCTGGAATATTTTTGACTCAAGGATGAGATGGTCTAAAAAAACTAGGTGGGATGACCTATATTGGTTTTAAAGTGTTCATTTCACATGCCTAAAAATCCCTATAATAACAAGACCAATTTCGTTTTTGGACTGTTGTTTCATTTAATTTGACTGCAAACGTTTCCCCACTTGCCGACTCGGCCTCTATGATTGAGCGCAGTTTCGGTCTTTTAAACAGAGACAGATTTAGGCATCCCAACTACCGACTACTTGTTCTAAGATATTCAACAACCTTTTACCTTTATTGAAAAAATCTACTTATAATTAGAGTATAAAATTGGATTGAACGCTATGGCAGTGTACGATAAAGATGCACAGTACACATAGGGGATGTGTAGTTAACATCACGAGATCATCTGGTTTCCCCAACTAGGGAGGTCAGGTCCAGTAAAGAGCACAGTGCCTTTCATGTTTTATTTATTAAACTATATAAAAAACAAAACATTTCCTGCATTGACCATTTATTATTTTATTTCTATTCAATTTTGATGCAATCGCTTTAGAATAAATTTTAGCATTTTTACTGTAAGATCCTTATTATAAACAATGTGTATTGGGGTCAATAAAAGACAAATTATTATTTAATATCAAAGTGAACCAAATACATGGATTAGAGTGTTTGCAGAATGAGGCAAGTACTGTCAATAAAAAAGAATTATTATTATTTATTCTCAAAGCAAACAGAGACATTTTGTGCACTCTTTTGATTGGATGAACTTCTTAATTAGAAAAATTTGAAGAGGGTTCTATAAAACTTTGGCTAAAAGACAATATTTCAAAAAAATTATCAACAGAATAAAAAATGTTCGAAGGTAAGATGAAAATAAAACAGCTGTGTTTCAGCAACATCCAACCAACCTAACAAAAATAAATACTTACTGTTTCTGAATTTGCATTGTTGTATGGCCTCGTTAAATCCTTGACACAAAGTCAAATCAGACTGTGTGTTTGCACACTCTAAAAACTGTTTGATTTCCCAACCACAAGGTCCTGATGTTTCGCCTGCTTGTTGTCCAGCAAATTGTTGCTGTGGAGCAGCTGCAGATTCTTGCTGAGCTGGGGCATCACTGGATCCTCCACTGAATAGACCTTGAAGGGAAAACTTATTCAATGTCTTAGTTTGAATGAGGCACACAAGTATAATTCTCACATAAATTTCATTTAAAGCAAAAATATGTATCTCAATTACTAATTTTTCTAAAAAAATATTCCGAAAAAACATGACAGGGAAATTTAATTAAATAACTTTTTGTTATATAACCTCAAAAAGGATGAAAATGCATTTTGAATCAATATTAAATAAAAGTTATTCCAAAATATTCGTTTTTTCAGTTCAATGCGCTCTTTAGTTCATATTGCTCTCAATATTATGAATTGTACAAAATGCTGGATTTGCTGGTTCTGTTTCTAGATCCTTCCATAATTTTTCATATTTGCTTGACTATATAAAAATGGCTATCTCATTTTGGAGTCCGTTAAAAACATAAAGAAGCAAAAACTTTTGTTTCAAGATAAAATAAATATCAGTAAATTACATTTTTGACATTTACTTACCAGTCATTGCATGTCCGAGAGTATGTCCTACTGCCGAACCAATTGCCACACCACCAGCAGTAGCTGCCATTTGTCCCATTAAACCTGGTCCTTGTGATGGAGCTGGGGCAGCCTGAACATGAGCCGGGGGTGCAGGAGCATGTGCTCTTGCAGGAAGAGTGGTCCTAAATTAAATAATAAGTTATTACAGTGCTATCTCACCCTAATCTTAGTCAGTATGCCATTAACTTTGAATTAATGATATTGACTTGCTACACTTTTCTGTTATACATCTGAGTCTTCATTTTAGCTGCGGTCTCTCTCTCTCTCTTAATTTGAGTCTTGAAATTATATTGATTCTGTTCATTTCCAATTTCCATAAGACCATCTACACATCCCAATTCTAATATGTTGAAATGTGGACCCAAGTGGACTGAAAGCTTTCTGTCTGGCCGTAGCCAGTGTGTATGCATAAACAACTATTTATTAAATGCCATATCCGTTACATCAGGGGTCCCATTGCGGCCCTATTCTCTTCAACTTATTTGTGAATGATATTTATGATGTAATAGTTAATTCGGACATCTAAGTTTTGCTGATGTGTGAAATTGTTTAAGAATGTAAGTTGTTTTCATGATTGTCTACTCAGGCCAACCTGGACAGATTCAGTGAGTGGGCATCAATAAATAAGTTAATGTTAAATGTTACAAAATGTTTTTCAATAACTTTTGCTCGAATAAAATCCCCAGTTGTTTTTTATTACAACCTCCGAGCAAAACCATTAAGCAAAGTGAATGAAATAAGGGATTTAGGCATACTCCTGACACTAAATTGTCTTTTAAAAGTCACTACAACAAGCTATGAAATAACGGAATGAAAAACCTGGGATTCATTTTCAGGAATAGTCATAATTTCTCAGTTGAAACATTCAAATTGCTCTACATATCAATAGTCCGTCCAAGTCTTGAATACCATCAGTGGTGTGGTCACCCAGCTATTCATGTGATACTAAACTGATTGAGTCAGTACATAAAGTGTTTCTGAGACAGTGCGCATTTAAAATGGGTATTGTCCGTGTGGACTTCCACATTGACTACGCATTCATTGAACAGTCATTAGTCATCCAGTCTCTGGAAATTTGTAGAACTTTTTTGATTTCTGTTTCTTATTCATTCTACACAGTTGAGGTTCAACACACACTTTAGAACTCGAGATCGGAAATTGTTTTTAATTCAATTTTATCCTAACAACTACACCTATCATAGCCCCTTAGCAAGATTACCTCGGAATTTTAATGATATTCATGGTTCTATTGACCTATTTGATATTACGCTTACCCAATTCAAGAATAGATTGAGATCCGCTTACCCAATTCAAGAATAGATTGAGATCCGTATTAGAAATTCAAAATATATAATAATTTAATGAAATTTATTTAAAATTTTTAGGGTATTCTATATAATATATTTAATGAAACTTAGACCTAGCTATATTTATTATTGTACTTATGTAAAATGGTTTATCCGTATAAATAAATTAATAAATGAAATGTTACTTTTAGAATATTCTGCTATTGCTTGAGATTTAAACATTCTATTTATAAACCAAAATGCATTTGTCATATGATAAAATTATCATTTGGAAGATAGCAATATCAACAATATATATTGTCCCTTGACAATTTTAAAAATAATCTGTTCTTGTAATACTTATGGAAATTCCCATTTAAAGATGATTTCTATATTTTTCAACAAAAAAATTTAAGTAAGAATTACAGTTCTATCTTGATCTTGCACAAAAAAACATTCATATGTTGCTATTTTCATAACATTACATTCCATCAATTTAAATGGTATTTTTTATAAATGATCATGGTTATATTTATAAATGATTATCCTGGAAATCCATATTTGGCAAAAGACCAGATTTCAAAACACTTCTGCTCTGCCACTGATAGTACTGTAGTATTAGTTGAGATGTATTTGACAACTTCTAAAACTCTAAAATTTCACTGAGCCCAAAAAAACTCTGGATCTGAGTTATCCTGTCTATTTAAAATATTATCCAGTGTCCCTTGTTATCTCCAAAAAACCTATTCATGTATCCATTCTCTGTTTTGCAAGTATCAAACTCACTTATTTGGAGAAGTTTTTGTTAATTATATTTTCCAATCGCCTTTCAAGTTCTATCGAAATATCATCATTCAGTACAATACCATGACTGCCATGATTACACATAACTGTGTATTCTTGGCAATAGAATTATTTATGATTTGTAATGAATGGCTTTGTTGAAAATGTAGTTATATATCCCCAATTGTATTTGGCGACAGCATTGATATATTTTATACAAAACATCTATTATTTTAAGCATTTACATCATACACTTATTTTGATGTAATGTGGAAATATTTCTCAGCTTCTTTGGAGTGCCCATATATGATATAAGTGTGTAATTTGACATAATATGGAAAAAAACATTTCCTCTTGTTTAACCTGATACAAGCAGTACTCTATTATGCCGCTCATTTATTCGGCATATCTTAACGAACACAGATTGTAGGGGAGATGGCTCTTCAGCCTCTCCATACCTCGACCTATAAGATCTTTATACATTACCCTTCATCTATTCGAGACCTGGGATACCGAGACTCCTTTCAAGTAATATGGCACACAAAATATACGATTATAGTTTTCACATTTTTATTTTCCAAATTTGAGTATGGTATCTAGTGGTTGACAGAAGTAGTGTTCAAATGAACCATTTTTGGAAACGACCACAGGGTAATATAGAAATATGGGTTCAAAGTTATGAACCATTTTTGGTATAGAAATAAGAAACAAAGTTAGCAAGCTCAATGTGACGTTTTCTTTAGAAACAGATCGAATTATTTTGTTTACAACAACGATAAGATTCCATCTCAATTTGAGAGTGGTTTTATCGATTACTGATATTCAAAATAACGGGCTAAAGCAATTTGTATTTACCTAGGAGCTGGAGAAGACCTAGGAGTTGGGGATGACCTTCCTCGCCTTGGCATTTTCGTTTTGGCTTTTTATCCAAAAACTAAATCAACTTTTATCAAAAAACGTTTGGAATTCACTTAACTCGTAAAATTGAATTGCTACTCGTTACGTAAATAACTGATACCCTCGTGTATCTATTGAAATTTATATAGATTTTTCCAATGACGTTGTAGTTCTGGAAAAGTCGTTCATTCGATTAAAACCGAAATAGGTATGTATGAACCGAACCGAAAAGACTTCGTGTTAAAGAAAGATAGAAAATGAAAAGTATCTCTTAAATTATATCAAGAACTAACGGGTGACATCATGACGTCAAAGTTCATTCAAGTCACATGTAAAGAAGCAATGCTGCCGGAGTTAGCGACAGGGTTGCCAACAGGTCGACACCGATTTCCTGATAACTTTTTTTGGGTTTACTTACAAATAACTCACAACTACAAAATATCAAAATCAAGACAGATTTTACATATATAAAAAATACAAAATGAAGGAAAATGTAATTTTAGATTATAAACTAGTTAATGTTTTCCCCCTTTTTCCACATAATAAATTTAACCTTGTCGTTTCATCTGACATCTCTCAAAAACGAAGGTTAACTAAACCTGTTTTTGACAGAACACGAGGTCCGAGTTAAGATCTTTGTTGTAGTGCAAGGTCATTAAATAATGTCCTTGGGTGTAGTGTAGGACACTGGCTTGACAGTTGACAATACAAATACATAAAAAATGATTGAAGATTCTCTTTCTCTAGTGTTAAGCTGGATTTATAGTTAGACGGACTGTAAACGTAGACGCACTGCAAAAAGATCAACTATATGATTTATGTACTCTTGTTTATAAATTAACGTAAACGCATGACGTAACGTAAGTGAAACGGACTGGAACGGAAGAGTTGGCCAACTTTCATCTTTTACACTACGTTTCTTGCGTCCGGCCAATCAAAATGAAGAATTAAGCTGGATTTATAGTTAGACGGACTGTAAACGTAGACGCACAGCAAAAAGATCAACTATAGATTTTATGTACTCTTGTTTATAAATGAACGTAAAGGCATGACGTAACGTAAGTGAAACGGACTGGAACGGAAGAGTTGGCAAACTTTCATCTTTTACACTACGTTTCTTGCGTCCGGCCAATCAAAATATAGAATTATGTGTGATGTTTTTTACAAGACGTAATTATTCATTAAATACTGGAACAGTCATTCACGTATACTTAAAAAACTGATCTGGATCAGCAGTCTTCATTTTTTTTAAATTATTGTAGGCATTCCCTACTCTACGGTCTTGTTTTGTAACGTCTTAGTCGCATAAGTATTGTTCTTCGAGTTTGTCGACACTTTTCCAATGCTACTGCACACAACAACAATTCCACGGCACCAAGAAGCATACCTTCATGTATTTCATAATCCATTGTGACACAGAAAACGAAGCATAGATAAATATTTATAATATAATACAAATCCAAACCAACACAGGCTGTTTATGATTCGTATAATGTGTAGGTTATGTTGAATATCACTATCACTTCTACCCATGCGCTAAAATTCCGTTCCGTCGATTTATAAATTCATTAATATTTTACAGTCCGTTTGTTACGTATACAGTGCGTCTACGTTTACAGTCCGTCTAACTATAAATCCAGCTTTATGTGTGATGTTTTTTACAAGACGTAATTATTCATTAAATACTGGAACAGTCATTCACGTATACTTAAAAAATTGATCTGGATCAGCAGTCTTCATAATTGAAAAATTATTGTAGGCATTCTCTACTTTTCTATTACGGTTTATGGGTCTTGTTTTGTAACGTCTTTAGTCACATAATTATTGTTCTTCGAGTTTGTCGACACTTTTCCAATGCTACTGCACACAACAACAGTCCCACGGCACCAAGAAGCATACCTTCATGTATTTCATAATCCATTGTGACACAGAAAACGAAGCATAGATAAATATTTAGAATATAATACAAATCCAAACCAACACAGGCTGTTTATGATTCGTTTAATGTGTGGGTTATGTTGAATATCACTATCACTTCTACCCATGCGCAAAAATTCCGTTCCGTCGATTTATAAATTCAATAATATTTTACAGTCCGTTCGTTACGTATACAGTGCGTCTACGTTTACAGTCCGTCTAACTATAAATCCAGTTTTATGGTCCTTGCTTCCGTTTGGCGCATTTGGCATTTGATCAAATAATTGAAGTTTATTCATAAGAGCAATGCTCGTTAAACATCGATAGTTTGCGATAGTATCGATATTTCCTATGAAAAATATAGATAAATATGACATAAGTTTCAAATTTAAGTAGAATAGAGGTTATGATTGTTTGTCTAAAATTTATTAGAATTATTTTTCCAGCTTTCTAAATGAAAATTCATTGTACAGATGTAGTTTGTAACTTCAAATTTACAATCTGTTGTCTATCGATTATGAAGTGAGGGAAAAAAAGGAGTAAATTGTATTATCACAACTGTGACCAACCAAGAACTTAGACCATAGCCGCTCTCGATTGGCGTTTGGTTCGGTTAGCAGTTGACGTTAATGACATTGTTGTTTTCTCATTGGCTGAGTTAGTGAATTGTCATCCACCAGCCAATCAACGAAACGATGATGTAATTTTAACGTCAACCGCTACCAGAACCAAACGCGTATCGAGAGCGGCTCAAGTTTCAGTGGCGGCGGCGGGTATAATTCATATCATGCACTTTGAATGTTCGCTGACCTCTGATAGCTCAGAATTTACTCACAACTGGCCGTTACTCACAAAATAACTCACAGACCATGAAATTCCTCACAAATTTTGAGTGATAACCTTGGTTAGCGATTCGGAGTAGTTACAGGTTACACAGAGGAGAAGGCTAGACAAACAAAATTAGAGAGAGATGGAGTCCTATCTCAAGTTAAATGCCCCGGTAGAGCTGTCGGTATTATGATGCCCTTCTTTACCTACATCAATGTACTGAAGGGGTTACGGCAATACCTCCATTTGAATGTGATTGGCTCAAAAATTGTAATTTCTGCGATCCGCGTAGTCTGAAAGCACCATCAGTGATGAACACCGATATATGCTTTAATTTTCAATGTAAAATTAACTTAGCCTCAACTTGACTGACCCAGCCCCCTGAAACCTCCATCTGAAATATATTTTTGATGACGTTTGTTTTGGCCTGAATTGCCAACTCCATAAAATCTCGAAATTAATCAAGAACTTCCAAGAAATAGATATTTTTTTAAATACTCGAAACTTAAGGATTTAGTACCACCTCATGATTATGAAAGTGGCTAATTAATCAATGGTTCATTTCTTATTCAATTTTTGTTTATTCTTCATCACTTCTGTTGACAGTATTGGCTAGTTTATAGCTAAAGAATCAGCGCTCACTTGGCCCAAATGCATGTTCCAAGGTAACATCGACTCCAGGGAAACAATTCAGGATGCGCAGAAGACTGTACGTGGTTGTCGCATATTGTATCAGGTCTTCTAAGTATCCGAAAAATGCCCGTATTAGTAACACAGAACACGCGGTATGCACGAGGGATACAAATCAGAGTTGCGCAGGGTACAAACGGGAACATAAAGATCAAAGTGCCGACGCCAAGTGAGCGAACTGATTCTTTAGCTATAAACTGTGGTATTACCCTAATTTTCAGTTGAAACATAATTTGTCAAGCGTATATTCAACATAATGATTCAAATTGTTACCTAGATGCGTAATCGGTAAATCATGTCTATCTTAAAACCTAATAATTGACTTATGAAAAGGAAAAAATTAAAGCTGGCAACTGTGGTACTACCAATTTAAAGGTAGAGGTAACTGATGTGACAATCTAAAGGCGGGTACTCACTGGCGAGCTGTAACTGCAACAGTTGCAGCAACCAAAATTCATAATGTAGACGCGTTGCACAGCGTGTTCGCGAATGCGCTTCAAACGGTTCGCAGCGAACCTCCAATTATCGGTCTTTAGTTACGATAGTGCCTTCGCAGCCCTTGGTTCGGAAAGCACTACTCGTTGTTTCAAACCATAATTTTGTGGTGAATAACTCTTTTTCAACGTTCACCTCTTTTGCACAATTAAAGATTTACCTTACCCAATGCTTTTAATAAAAATTTAAAATGCAGGTTACAAGTGACAAAAATGGAATGATCAGAATACATATCTCAGATAATTTATAACAATAAACAAATAATAAAGGTATTATAGTTCTTTCGTTGATCTTCGGTTTACAAGATAATTCACGGTGGGAGCTTACTCAGCAAAGATAAATCTCGGTAGGAGCTTGGTCAGCAATTTGTCTAGTCGCCATGAGGTCTGGGTGGCAGGGCCGGACTCAGGAACGTAACTCTTTGCCGCGAACACAAAGAGATAAGAGATTCATAATTGGTTTGTGGACGTCTATGTGGTTAGTACGTGAGTGAGTACGTGTTGAAGCAACAATCTTCAACGAAATGTCAGAGTGGAACAAAGGAGAAATTCATTTGGGATCCAAAAACAAGAACTACTATTGAAAACATTTGAAACTAGATGCTTGGGAGGAAATAGGTACGGCAATGGGTACATCAGGGAATAAGTGTGAACAAAAAATAATGAATGTATTGTCGTCTTGGATAAAGGAGAAAGCAAAAGAGAAGAAAAGCGTAGGAACTGGAGAAGATAATTTTATTATAACGCTAAGGGAAGAGCAACTGAATGTCTACTGTCAATGTGTTCAAACTGATAATTCACATTTATTATCTTGTACTGACATTGATTCTCTGCAGTTGGTATTAGTTTTTTAATTTTTGGTCAAAGCAAATTAATACAATATTAACAAATCTGTTACCTCATTTGGGTACAATTTCAGTAATGCCCATTCATATTATGAAATTTTTTTAAAGCATCAAGTAATGTAGATACATTTCTTTCTTCATACATTTCATGACGCCACCATCGTCGTAGACGTTTTCCACCTTCAAATAAATTGTCTATTGACATTAATGCGGCTCTGGCAATCATTTCGCTTGGAACTGACATTCTGTTCGAACGAACTGTACGCAAACAATGTGGATTCAGCGCGGCGCGCGACGAATAACGGCCAACGTACTCACCAAAATATGTTGCTGCAACCGTTGCAGTTACAGCTCGCCAGTGAGTACCCGCCTTAAGAAACGGATGGAGCTTCATATATGTGTGTTTCATAGAACTTAAACGTTCTATGGTGTGTTTATAACCTATACCAAGGTTAAAGAACTTTACCACCAGGGACCCAATTCTTGAATTTGCAGGAACATATTTTCTAGAGAAAATGACGTCTTTTCTCTCAATACTAGATTTTGCTATTCTTGACACTTATTTAAGGAGTTGATTCCTTTCAAAATTGTAGGAATACTTTCTCCAAGTTTTCACGAGGAGAAATATAATTCACTGGTGAGATTTGATTGTTTTCAAATTGACAAAATCGGGAAGATTGAAAATGCAAGAAGGAACGTTCATTATCAATAATATGACCAAGAGGAGTTGCCTTCCATCATTATTTTCAATAATATCTATCAAAGGAGTTTTTTGTTTATCGCTCACAAAATTTCTCTTTGTCATTTCAAAATTCGTATCAGTACGAGAATTCTAACCAATAAACCCCCACATTCAAATTCATCATTTACAGGGGTGACAATAAAACCTGTCATTTTCTGAGAATGTGATTGGTTAAAATATAAATTCTACCGAAATCATTCTCGATATACGTCACTTATATAGTTCCTTTTGGAAACACATTCCTAACTCGTCCAAGAATAACTATTCCTACGTTTCATATTTCCCAGGAGAATTTCGAAGTATGAAATAATTCTCTGCAGAAAAATTTCCTGCGAGTTCAAGATTTGAGCCCCAGAGGATCTATCACTTCTCATGAAATAAGAGTCGTGGACTTCCAGTCGGTGGTCGCATCCTTTCGGGTACAGAGAGAGCGGGGTCTAGTATAGTTATACCACGTCATAACTACTAGACCGTGAAATACCAAATTCAGTTCATAACGCTGTCACAGTATGTTCTTTCAGCATTCTACTGTGACGCTGGGTATAGTTCTCGTCGGGAGATCTTACAGACTGATTGTACATGGTAATTCTATACCTATTGTTCGAGGTGTGAAAACGATTACCAGTGCTGAGGATTCCAAGAACGTAATTTGATAATAATGACTAATTGAAAGTTAATCTTTTTATATTAGGTTTGTATTATGTTATAGACTAATTTCCTTGAAATAATTAGGAATTAGGCTCAAGTTTCCATGCTGATTTGTGGTTTTAAAATTAATTCAGCAGTAATTTGTTGTCAATTACGTGTTGTTTAAAAATGTTCCATCCGTAAGAAGAACCCAGTACGACACGTGGAGATTCAGTTGACAACGGCGTCACAAGAAGAGAAATAGGTGATAAATATTTGACGTTTACACCACTCTTCGTGAACGTGGATTATCAAAATTTGGGCAGTGAAGGAAGCGGCAACATTAACACGCAGGCCAATAAAGACAGTTTGGTGTGTAATAAATAAGCCTGTAGTAAAAAGAAAGAGAAAAGACTCTGGTACTAAGAAACTGGACGTGTCTGATGTGGATATAATTCGTCGAAAAGTATATGCCATATACATATAAGGAACAAATGACCTACTTTTTGAGCAAATATTAAAAAAGATGACAGAGGAATAGAGTGCCGTGAGACATTAAGAAAATGCATTTCATAAAACGAGTTTCAAATCAAAAAAATTATTAATACAGCGATATAATTTATTAGGGCGTGCCGTCAACATATTATCTTGTGTGAAAATGTCATTGTTCTATCAGCAAATACGAGTACGTCCCTGCTTGCGATCGATCACCCGGTGATCCTTATAGGCAATGAATAATAATGAGTCTGTTTGATTTCTGGACGGACTCGACAGCTTACCCCTATGGCTTGAATTATCAACATAAGCTTATATTTACTTGATTTTTTATGAAGCTTCTTATGACCCTAACGACGATGACCAGGACGATTAAGGTAC
Source organism: Gonioctena quinquepunctata (assembly GCA_018342105.1). Lineage (NCBI taxonomy): Eukaryota > Metazoa > Arthropoda > Insecta > Coleoptera > Chrysomelidae > Gonioctena > Gonioctena quinquepunctata. Next base: position 273,239 of record JAFIRS010000385.1, on the reverse strand, counting down.
AATAAAATATTTTTAAATGAATAATTATTAAAATTTTATGTATTATTTTCTGAAATTACCTTAATTAATATTATCTTGGCCTTTACAAAATGAAATACTAATGAATTTTTATTTTTTAACGATATTGATTGCTAGAAAATATTAATTTCCTGAATATATATATCATAAATAAACTTTCGGACTTAAATAAATAATACTAAAATATAATCTTAATTATAAATTTCATTTTATTAGAATGAGGATGGAAACTATTGAACCAAAATTGGTAAGTACTTCAACTATACTTAAAAATTTTAATTTAACTTATAGTTACTATTATAAATCTTAAATTACATATTTAAATACATTATTAACGATTTATTTACATCAAATGCAGTTCAAATGTCGCGGAATAGTACTATACTAAGACTAAGTTGAAGAGGGGGAAATCCCTTCGCATATATATCTCACTCGCTCCAAAGCACAAGCATAGTATAGCTCGTCCAGTAATGAAACGACCACTTTGGCCTTCCCCTACCTAACAACCAATTTTTCTCGAAGATACCCGAACCATTGTCTAACTGTGGCTATGAATAGAAATTCCATAGGCGTATCAAATTATTTGGTATAGGCGAAACACGAGACGTTGTTTTTGGCGGACGAGTTTTGTGATTATGGTCCGATTCGATTCAAAATTGGTATGTGGGGGTTTTCGGTGTCGGAGATTGTGAATTTTTTGACGAAATTGAATAAATAACTGCACTACCTATTCATTAATCGAACAAACCTAACCTTTCAAACGCTGCATGATGCGACACTGGTGAAAATTTGCCGTAGCATAAGCAGCCATATCAAATCGTGTCCACTCGTGTTTTCCCCCTCTCTACCTACCAAACGGTCGTTTCAATACTGGACGAGCTCTACCTTTGGCGCTCATACTCACGGCTGAATGTTTTGGGTGTCTGGGGGGATGTTTGGCCCTTACTATTTGTCTGGCTGAACAAATATATGTTTAAAATAACCCTTCAAGTAACATATATAAAATCAAGCGCCAGAATATAAAATAAGTTGAATTCGTTTTTTGAAAGCTTTAAAGCGTCTGGCGGAAGTTATGGCCGGCGGAAAGTGTCTGGCAGTGTTAAATATTATTTTTTAATAATATTTTATGAAGTATATATAAAAATCAACTATCAGAATTTAAGCTAAGTTAGCCTTATTTTTACTTACCTTTCTTACCTGGTACCTGTAAATCGGCCGTCTAGCAGGTATGCTGGCATTCAATGATCATATAGTACTACTCGAGGCCCCACATTTTGTCTTACAGAAAATAAAGTATGTCTGGGAGCTCTGGGATTTTGGACTATTTAGTTTTAAGAACCAGCAAAAGAGAAAGACAATAATGTTCAAATTAATTCTCCTGCACATCCCGTACCGTTTTCTGATTGGTTGCTTAAGGATCTTTCATTCACCAGCCAATCAGAAAACACTAGTACAATCTAACAAACTTTCGTTCGTAAACGGCTTTGTAAACCGTGCATGTGGGAATCTTGCTTAACAAGTGTTCAGTTCACGTGATGTTCGAATCACTACATACAATAGTCGCGATATAAAAATATTAAATTGTGAATGTTTCCCTTTTCAATAATGTTTGTGTCATTTGTTTCATACAAGCGACTGTAATAATTATGGGTGCCTCAAAGCAGAATATGAAGTGAACTAGTTCCAATTTTATCACCAGTTTGGATATAACAAGGTTAGTTTTTATCTTCAGTTTGAAATTGAATATCTATCTCAGGCAGCCTGCAACGTGTGCATTTACCACACAATCAGTTCAACATTCTACAATTTTTCAAATGTCCAGTTAAATGTTTATTGCATTCGGAAATTGTCAAAGTGAAAGCAGGTGAAAATAGGCGGGCAGCGCTACCCAAAGTTTTTTCGAATTTTACAAGGAACAAAACATGTTTTCGATTTTTTTTTCAGGTTTTTAACCACTGTAAATTGTTATAAAATGGCATTATACACTCGTCATTCACGGGTGTGCAAGAGGTTAGATTACACCCTGTATATCTATAATATAGTGCGTTTCAATGATCGATTTTTTTGAAAGGCCATAATTCCCGAAGTTATTTTTCCCGTGCCAAATTTCTGATTGCTATATAGCGATTTTATCATGTTTTGAATCATCTTTGAAAATTTCATCAAATTCCCCTTGACCCCATATTCGCCACCTTTACCGAATCGGTAATTTCGGTTTTGAGTGCAGTTTGATCTTTCATATTTACGAAAAAGAAACAAGTTTATCCACCTAAATTTCACCTAGCCTTATTCAAAAGGGCCAACACCCGACCCGACCAAAGCACCAAATTGTCGGGACCAAGGACCAACCCCGTTGGTCCAGACGGTCGGGCAGTTGGTCGTACGTGAGAACCAACCTCCTCTCCCCAATTCCTGTCGTGTCGGTACGTGGGCAGCGCTGTCGGTCCACTCGTGATCCCGACCTAACTCAGTTTACCGCATAATCATCCAAGTCGGATCGAGCTCCACCAATGGAGTTCCTCAATTTATTTCAAAATGTCGCAAATTTCGAATGACGAGAAAAAGATGACGGTGGTGTTGCTACAGTGCATGGAGAAGTGGGACATTCAAAACGAACATTACGCAAACCGTATAAAAGAAATGAGGCGCTTAATTGCCTCCTGGAAATTTATCAAACGGTTTTTCCAGAAGCTTCTGTACCTACTCTAAAAAAGTTGGAAAACATGAGAACAGCATTCGAAAGGGAAAAAATAGGAAAGCAATAAAAAATAATTTGTTCGTTCAATCGTTTTATTAATAATTTATAAAGTTGGAATAAACAAATACTTTATACTAAATAGAATACAATGTAATGTAAAATATATTTACGTCACATGTAACAGCAAGTGAAAGTACGATGCTGGAAGCGACCAACTGTATGTGCTGAAGCTTTGGTATTAGAAAACATTAGTTTCCTCAGTGAAAAAAATTTGCAGATATGCATTGAATTATATTAGAAATGAGTGGAGATATTAACCCAAAAATGAAAATTATTTATTATCAACATTGAACTATTTTATCAATCAATACAATAATCAAAAGATATAACAAAAACCAAGTGTATCAGGTGGTATAGAAACGTTGGAGGAATGTGTTACGATCGATACTCCGCTAACCGTAAGTACCTAATTATTGTATATTATAAATACAAAACTCAGAGACTGAAACGCATCCATATAGTACCAATATGAACAGTATTTCACTGAAAAATCACTTAAAATTGTAATGCAGGCGGTTTTTGGACGGCGATATGTTTTCCGTCGGCAGCCCCCACAGCGTGATCAAAGTTTCATCTTTGTCAAAAATGTGCTTCCACTTCTTTTCATTCTTCGTCAAATGATGGCATTTGAAATGTAAGAAAAACGTTTTGTTATTTTCAGGACACTGGTGAGCCAGGCGATCAACCTCCTTCTACTTCAACGAGTACTCAACCGATTTGTTAGGGCCACCAAAAAATAATTACGCTCTACTCTCGAATAAAATGCAATGTTCGACGCTGTCCAAGCATTGTTATCTACCCAAGAGACGAAAACAGAGATCATTGGTCGGCCGTTGAAGCATTGTTATCTACCCAAGAGACGGAAATAGACATCATTGGTCGGTCGTTGGGAGTTCAACTACAAAAACTTGATGCAATTTGAGCTATCGCCGATAAGTTATTTGCTGAAGTGGTTTTTCACGGTACAATGAATCAGCTTACCTCCTTTTCTTCAATTAATTTGAACCCACCACAACAAACCCCACCCTTTCATTTCTATTCGCGACACCAATATTCATTTTCCCCTGCCAATCCATATTTCTCATACCCCATAAATCCTTCAAATATACGGAACACCACAACCAACCGCAAACTCAGCACCTTAACTCCTTATCTGAAAATCCTCAACAACCGTTGGTAGCTGAAGAATTTCAACAAGACCCTACTCAACAATATAAATCTTTGTAATTTTCACAAATGTTATATATATATACATATATATATAATAAACATATTTTACTTAAGTTTTACTAACCTTTATGTATTTCCTCAGACTGTTGTAAATAGCTTCACAAGTTTCTGGTATTATTGAGATAAAAGAGATATGGCTGCACTAACCTTCACTTGCTAAATAACGGATCGTCACAACAAGCATCTCTTAGCAAGCACGCATGCCCTCATGACTGTATCTTGCTACTGAATTTTAGGCTTGACCTAGTCAAGTAACTCGAAGAAAGAATCGTCATTCATTCTAAAATAATTTCGGAAATCGTTTCCCTCCGATTCCCGAGGTAAATTCATATGAGTGATTTTTTGATTGGAAGATTCACCAAAAATCATTATCATAAATTAGGTGTCAATGGAAAAAACTCTGCCGGAAGAAAGAAGGAATAAAAACAAGATTCAACTTACGAATAATCTCTGCTCCTGGGAGGCTGTTTTGTTGGTGGGGGAGATCTCCAATGCTTCGAGGATGATGTTTTATTACGTCCCATTTTTTACGCTTGAATTTTACGGAATGATGAAATCATGTATTTTGAATGACAGTGACACTGTTGGAAGTGAGGTTGGAAGCAAGTCAGTTGACGACACCTTCGATGTTCCCTTTGTGATTTCAATGTTTGCTGCTTAATAATAAGAAGCCCGTTGAAATGACAGGATGAGGAAAGATGACGAAAAATACCCTGGGGCCTGATTTTCAGTATTTGCTACCTATGTAATACTTTATTTTTATCAAGAGAGGTTAGAGTTTGCTGGGTTGTATTTATTCTGAGATTTGTAGCTATCAATTCTATTTATTTTTTTTCATTATACATATACATTGAATGAATCGATCAATGAATTTAATGGCATCTGCATGAAAATCAGCAGATCGTAAATGGCCAACAAACATCCCTCAAAACATATTCAAAGATTAGAACTAGAGTTTGTAGAACTATAATATTTGACATATTCGATCTAAGTGACAGATATACCAATACTCAATTGGAGCTTCGATGTAATGAATTTGGTATAGCTCGTCCAGTATTGAAACGACCGTTTGGTAGGTAGAGAGGGGGAAAATACGAGTGGACACTATTTGATGTGGCTGCTTATGCTACGGCGAATGTTCATCAGTGACTTGTTATGCAGCGTTTTAAAGGTTAAGTTTGTTTGATTAATAAATAGGTAGTGCAGTTATTTATTCAACTTTGGCAAAAAATTCATAATTTCCGACCCCGAAAACCCCCGCATACCAATTTTAAATAAAAATCGGACCATAATCACAAAACTCGTCCGCCAAAAACTACGTCTCGTGTTTCGCATATGCCAAATAATTTGGTACGCCTGTGGAATTTCTATTAATAGCCACAGTTAGACAATGGCTCAGGCATCTTCGAGAAAAATTGGTTGTTAGGTAGGGGAAGGCTAAAGTGGTCGTTTCAATACTGGACGAGCTATAAATAACGAATGTTCTACTAAATTTTGACGGCTTTCGTTACGCTGTTTATAAATCTGTGACTTGGCAACGTCGATGTCAAAGATTAGAGGTTAGAACAAGCAAAAGCTCCATGTAAAGTTAAAATTCGTATCTCCGTTAATAATGAGGCATAAAAATACCGTTCATGTTCGAAATAAGTCCGCGATTTAAAACTAACCAGATAAATAATTTGGGTTACATCCGAACCATTACATAATCCACGCCGACGCCAAACGCTTGTACAGACCAGTTTTTTCTGCGAAGCTTCGACGCAATCACGTTCGCATGAACAGCTGAATACACAAGCGCTCGCCGAAATCACAGAACATCCTAACCATAGACCACATTGTGGTCTGTGATCCTAACTATAGTTAGGGTGTTCTGTGCCGAGATCCAAGGTAGTCTGTCACCGGCCGCGATTGAGGTAGAGCTTGTCCAGTATTGAAACGACCATTTGGTAGGTAGAGAGGGGGAAAACACGAGTGGACACGATTTGCTGTGCTACGGCGAATCTTCACCAGTGTCTTGGCATGCAGCGTTTGAAAGGTTAGGTTTGTTTGATTAATAAATAGGTAGTGCAGTTATTTATTCAACTTTTCAATAGTTTACTCGTTACCTTGCCAAAATGCCCAGTGGTAAGTACTATTCAGTAGCGGAAAAAGAAATAGGAGTGTTAGGAAAGTTATAGGAGAGTAAGTTCTCTACGTCTCGTGAATCGCCTATACCAAATAATTTGGTACGCCTATGGAATTTATATTAATAGCCACAGTTAGACAATGGTTCGGGTATCTTCGAGAAAAATTGGTTGTTAGGTGAGGGAAGGCCAAAGTGGTCGTTTCAATACTGGATGAGCTCTAACTGATAACATTTGTGGGTAGGTACCTATGAACGTTTTTATATTATTAATTCAATTTACCACCTGTTCGAAATAAATAATACTCCGAATTTGCATCTATCTTATCTTCATTTGATATTTTGATACTATTTCTTATAACTACCTCCATTTTCTTATTTGCCGCCTTCTGATCACTTTGATTTGATTTTTCTGCTCCCTGAAAATTGTTGGAGCAGATAAAGCATGCTTTACTGATCTCTGTGAAACGAACACTCTTTGATCAATTGCTCGGAACAAACGAACAACCAATTATTGCTCAAATCAGATTAGAGCAACGTGAGCATGATCAACGAACAGGCATTTTATTATCAGGCCCAAAGAGAGTAAACGTACTCAGTGATGCGTTGTGGAGTAAAACACTTGGTTGTTGATCTTGGTTTATTCCTCAAGTGTCTACTACATTTATAAGTGGACTGTAATACTTATTATGTGAAAAAGAAAATGTGGAGTTAGGATGTGACGTGTGTATAGTCAACGAGAGAGAGTTCTGTCACCCTCGACCCGCTATTGTCAAAAACCCTCGGGCGAGATCGTTCGAGATCGGGTTGGACTGGTGATCGATGCACTGCTGAAAGGATAAATGTTTACCATAGGCGTTTCAATAGGGTTTGCCACTGTACATCCCGCCAGCCTTGAAAGTTATCAGTTTCAAAAGAAAACAAATAAGTAATTATTAACAACAATACAAATGCGGTTTTGGCATAAATGTCTTTTCATGTCTCTGTGTCTCTTGACGGCAAAACACAAATGTTAATAGCACTTCGCTTGAAAACACCAGTTGAAGTTCTAACACTCACAACTCGTATCACTTTGTCATTACCAGGATGGAGCGCCACAATTCTTCCCAGTTTCCATTGCAACGGGGGCAGTCCAGACTCTTTCAGGACCACTAGATCTCCAATCTGGATATAATTGGGTTCGCGTCGTTTCCATTTGTAGCGCTGCTGAAGATTTGTTAAGTACTCAGCCGACCAACGCTGCCAAAAGCGTTGAACCATTTGTTGTAGTCGATGGTACAAACTCAGCCTCTGAGCAGGTTTATCGCTCACGTCTGTTTGTGGAATGGCTTCCAATGAGTTGCCCACAAGGAAATGACCAGGGGTTAGAGGAACGAGGTCAGAAGGATCGCTAGAGAGCGCCGTTAGGGGACGTGAGTTTAAAACTGCCTCAATTTGACACAATACCGTATACAGGCCTTCGAATGGTAAATGAGCGTTGCCGATTTCACGAATTAAAAGTTTCTTTGCTGATTTCACGGCTGCCTCCCAAAGCCCACCTTGATTGGGAGCAAATGGAGGGTTAAAATGCCAAGTAATAGTGTTTTTTAAAAGAAAATCACGAAAATTGCCTGATAATGTAGCCTTATTAATATTTTTTATCAAAGATTTCAACTCATTATTTGCCCCCCTAAAGTTGGAACCATTGTCGCTATAAAGATCTTAACATAGTCCTCTTCTTGATACAAAACGTTTCAAGCAATTTAAAAATGTATCTGAAGTTAGATCGCTGGCTAACTCGATATGTACGGCCTTTGTTGTAAAACAGACAAAAATACAAATATAAGTTTTTATTATTTTACGAGATTTCAGACGCCCGTCTTTTACCAGTATAGGTCCGGCATAGTCTACGCCACTGATTAAAAAAGGACGTGCTGGCTCTAATCTGGATTTGGGTAAGTTTCCCATCATTGGTATGACATTGCTTGGTTCAGCTCTGAAACAGGTGATACATTTATGAATGACTCCTCTCAACATTTACCATTTCTTACCATTTATATCCAATATTTGTTTCTGAGAGAGCCAACACTGCTTGTGGTCCGGAGTGTAAAGTCCGTTTGTGTTCATATTCAATCAATTTATATGGATGGATTTGGGGGTTTCTGAGAGAGGCCAACACTGCTTGTGGTCCGGAGTGTAAGTCCCTAAATTTAAATATTCAAGAGTGGAATATTTCAGACGACCACCTACGCGTAGTAATCCACTGCTATCTATGAATGGGTTCAAAGAGAGCAATTTGCTAGAATTTGAAATCATTTTTCCGGAATTAAGAGCTTGGATTTCGTGATGAAACTGTTTCGATTGTGACATCTTGAGCAGTAGTTTAAGAGATTCGTTCAATTCGTGTTTTGTAAGTGTCCCGATTGAATTTTTATTTTTGGGATTGATATTATGTAAAAATCTGAGTACATATGTAAATACTCGATGTAATTTCGTAAATGTTGAAAACTTATCGAAAATAGATTGATCCGAATATAAGTCTGGATTTGGATTATACGAGTGTAAAACGATTTTTTGTTCTTTGCGTCTATCGGGAATTTCTTCTGGAGTTTCGAATTTAGATTCGGGCCAGTTATATGCATCTAACATCAGAAATTCAGGTCCACGCCACCAAAGTTCTGAGTTTGACAATTCTTTGGGTTCACATCCTCTGGATATGATGTCTGCAGGGTTTTGTTTAGTTGATATATGTCGCCATTTGTGAGATTCAGTTAGCTCTTGAATTTCTGTGATGCGATTTGCTACGAATGTTTTCCAAATACAAGGTTGTGCAGAAATCCAAGAAATAACTATAGAAGAATCACACCAAAAGAGTGTATCAGCATTATTCATAGACAGAGCTTGTTTAGATTTTTTCATTAAGCGAGCAAGCAGCAAGGCTCCACACAATTCTAAGTGTGGAAGTGAAATCTTTTTTAGAGGAGCGATTTTAGATTTGGCGCATAAAAGTATCGGATGGTGAATACCATGTATGTCTGTCGTGCGGACGTATATACATGCTCCATAGCTTATTTCGCTCGCATCACAGAACCCATGGAATTGAATTTTTACATGGTTAGAAATTAAAATATGTCGCGGTATTTGTATGCTAGTGAGTTGCTCGAGTTCTGTAAAGAATTTTAACCATTCATTACGTAATTTCAATGGAACTAATTCGTCCCAATCGATATGGGCATCCCAGAGTTTTTGCAGTAATAATTTTGCTTTAACAATTATTGGCCCTATTAATCCTAACGGGTCGAAAATTCGGGAAATAGTACTCAACATATAGCGTTTGGTAACTATACTGGATTGAGTTAATGTTGTATTGTACATGAGTGCATCATCATTAGGGTTCCAGACCAAACCTAGAGTTTTGATATTTTCATTTCCTGGTAAAACATATGTGTCATCGGAATGATGGGAGTTTTCATCAATAACGACTTCAGCTTTGTTAGATGTCCATTTGCGGAGAGTGAATTTTGATTCAAGAAGTATTTGATTTATTTGATCTTTCAAAATGATTGCTTCCTCGATAGATGGAGCACCACAGATTAGATCATCGACATAGAAACAATTTTTTATTATTTCGCTTGCCGCGGGATATTTCTGTTCATTATCAATAGCTGCTTGCACGACTGATCTACAAGCCAAAAAACTTGAAGATGCGCATCCGTACGTTACAGTATTGAGAGTATAATGTTTGATTGCTTCGGATGAATCAGTACGCCAGACGATTCTCTGGAGATTACGATTTTCAGGTGCTATGGCAACTTGGCGATACATTTCAATGTCCGCAGTAAAAACTATGTTGTGTTTACGAAAATTCAAAGCTATTACAAATAACTCAGGTTGAATTGTTGGCCCCACCTTCAAAACATCGTTTAGAGATAAACCAGTCGTGGTTTTACACGAAGCATCAAAAACTACACGTAATTTCGTTGTTGTACTGTTTTCATTCATTACACCGTGATGGGGTAAATAATATACGGGACTCGTTTTTAATATCGATCTGCGTCATGTGCCCAAGTTCTTCATACTCTTTCATGAATTTGACGTATTTCTCTTTGAATTCGTTATTTTTTGCGAAACGTTTTTCAAGATAATGAAATCGGTTTATTGCATTTTCTTCGGAAGAACCTAGCATTTCATAGTTGAATTTTAATGGCAAAGAAACTTGTATTCTTCCAGTGGCGTCGCGTTTAAACGTATTAATAAAATGCTCCTCGCATTCTATTTCTTCCTTAGAATATATGTGTTTTAGTTTCACTTCTTCCAACTCCCAGAATTTTTGGAGTTGATTCTGAATTTCAGTATTTATTGTTGATAAGTGACATATAGTTTTTTGATGAGATAGAAGATCTGAATTCAAAATAATCGGACCGGAAACAATCCAGCCGAGCTTAGTTTCTTGTAACATGAGATTATCACCGTTGATTATTAATTGTTTGTTGCTCAAAATTTTGAAGAAAACGTTTGCACCTAGGAGAACGTCAACGGAATCAGAAACATTGAATAGGCTGTCAGCAAGTTTTATGTTTGATGGAATATTCAACTTAGAAATGTCGAAAGAAATTTGCGGTAGCTTTTCTGTGATTTTGTTTATTATCAGAAATGTTTCTTCGAATGAGTATTTGCCGTCGGTGGAATGAAATATGAATTTTGTTTGACTTGAAATGTTGTTCAGAGAATTGTTTATCCCTGCCACTGGTATACCAACCTTCTTAGTTTGTAGTTTCAATTTATTAGCTAAAGCACTTGTAATAAAGCTTGACTGCGAGCCACTGTCTAGCATAGCTCTGCATTGAATCATCTCGTTTTTGTAATTACGAATGTTTATAAGCACAGTTGCCAATAAAATTTGACGCACGCCACTGTGCGTGTTGTTTGTGCTGCGGAATAATGTTTGTGTCAGAGTGACAGGTTGCGATATACTGGGGCTAGTAGCGTTTTCTGCTTGCGCGGGGGGTATTGTTGGGTTGCGATCTACTTGACCTTGCGCAGCTTCGTTTAGATGAAGTTGCGTAAAGTGTTTTTTATTACAAATTCTGCAACCGCTCGATTTGCATTCTTTTGACATATGATTTGGTCTCAGACAATTGTAGCATAATCTTGATTTTTTGACTTCTGAAATTCTATCCGGAATTGACATACTTCTGAACTTATCGCAACGTGAGTTATAATGATTTTGTTGACAGAAAGAACAAGAAACCTTTTGGGTCGAAATATGAGTTAATGATTTTTCTTCACGGCTAAATGTTTTCGAAAAGTTTTTCTTTTCATATGCTTTATTCTCAACTGTTTCCAACAATTGACAATGTTTTGATAGGAATTCGTTTAGTTCTTTAACTGTAGGGTTATCATTATTTTTGACATGTTCTTCCCACTCCCGTTTAGAAGTGGTGTCGATTTTAGATGTTAAAATGTATATTAAAAGAGTATCCCAGGTATCGGTAAGTTGACCTACTGATTTCAAAGCTCGTATATTCCTATTAAAGTTATCTAGTAACTTCCTGAGTTGTGAAAAGGATTCGTTTTTCATATGAGATAATTCAAATAAAGTTTTGACGTGAGTGTGAATTATTAATTTTTTGTTTTCGTATCTCTCTTTCAGCATAGACCAAGCAATATCATAATTATCGTTGGAGATTTCTAGTGCCTGAATCACTTGTGCAGCTTCATTTCTTAAACAGGATTGTAAATAATAAATTTTTTGAACGTTAGAGAGATTCAAGTCCTTGTGAATGAGGCTATTGAAGGTGTCATGAAAAGTTAACCATTGGTTATAATGACCATGGAAATCAGGTAAATTGATACTTGGTAGTTTTACCTTTGATTGAGTTGGATGACTTACAAATTGATTCACAGAATGAACACTATTTTTGTCATTTTCCGAAATATTTATATTTTGCAGTTTTGCAATGAGTTTCTTTGCATTTCCAATGGTTTTGAAGAATTTATCTTCAAACGCCTGTCTTTCCTCCTCATCTGTGGATTGATTTGAGAGGGATTCGATTTCACATTGAATTTTTTCAAATTCATCAATAAGATTTCGATATTTTTCCAAACGAGTTTCAACTTCATAGATTGATGAAGTATCTTCGTCGAATACTTCAATGTAGTTCATGAATCGAGATAATTGACTTTTTATTGAAGCACGTTTTGATTTCAATTGTTGCAAATTGGCCATTATGTATGGACGCGTATTGTATCAAATGACAGGAATAACTCGGAAATTGTGAGGATAGGTATGATTTGAGTAGGATAGGAAGGCAACTCACGGTGTTTTCGTTTGTTTCCTGTGCGTCGTTTTGGATTGGTTGTTCTCTTCGACTTGCTTCTTGCTGTTTCCAGCACTTTAACTTTTTCAGGTTAGAAAACTATGCGGCTCGAACGGACCATATGATGCGTTGTGGAGTAAAACACTTGGTTGTTGATCTTGGTTTATTCCTCAAGTGTCTACTACATTTATAAGTGGACTGTAATACTTATTATGTGAAAAAGAAAATGTGGAATTAGGATGTGACGTGTGTATAGTCAACGAGAGAGAGTTCTGTCACCCTCGACCCGCTATTGTCAAAAACCCTCGGGCGAGATCGTTCGAGATCGGGTCGGACTGGTGATCGATGCACTGCTGAAAGGATAAATGTTTACCATAGGCGTTTCAATAGGGTTTGCCACTGTACACTCAGATAACGTTTACTCTCTTTGACTTGGGCCCACTTTTATAGGTTCCAGTTAAACTCTGGTTGAGTTAACTAGTGGTTAGAATAGAAATGACGCTAGTTTTATGATCAGCTGAGGCACATTCTAACCACTAGTGAACTCAACCAGAGGTTAACTGGAAACTATAAAAGTCCCTCCCAGACCTTTTGTTTCACCATGTCATATCCAGGGTTCCCCTTAAGGGCCACTTCGAGGTCCCTCCTAGCAACTTCAAGAACTGCCGTGGCTACCTTAAGTACAATGTGGGAGGTTCATCTGGACGGCCTCTATAATTTGTTCAGCCTTAATACAAATATGCCTGTACCCTGTACCCCTCGTACGCGAGAAGAGGGTACATACATGTATTCTTGAATGAGATGAAATGTATAAATACAGATCTGGAATAAAATTATCGCCTATAGTTCCAATGGATAATCAAGTATTCAACTGGACCACTGTAGAATGTTGTGGTCCAGTTAAAAACTTGATTATCCATCACGCATATCTGTTATATTTTGTACTGGTCGACTGGAATGATATTCCCATAATTTTATTCCAAATTTGTATAATGAGATGTAACTGTACCACAGACCTCATAAATGAAATAGATATAACATGAGCCGTTTTTTGGTGCCCATGTATTCAAAACGTATTCGTCCTGTGATTCAAATACATCCATGCTGGCGTTGAAACGATGACGTCATATATAAAACGATTCAAAACGTATTCATAGTTTTGAAACCAAGGCGAATTCATTTTCGAAACATAAAACATAATTCTTTATTTTGTGATTGTCATAATTTATAATAATACCTCAAATAAATCTTGGTGTGGGACATTCCACTTTCCACTAATAATCGTGAGAGTTTGATTGTCTACTGACTTTCTAACAGAAAATTTCTTAGTTTAGGTTTGATTATTGAATCGTATTCGAAATCATGCATTCTTGTGGTTCGTGATAATAATGACGTCACGTAGAATGGTATTCAAATGCAAAATTGAATACGTTTTACGTAAAAACATGGCATTTCAAGTTTGCACTATGGCAACACTGGTATGGAGGCGTTCACTAAGCGGCGACCAGATGGGGATGTTAGCCAGTGGCATCCGTAATCTTCAGGGTCAACGTTTAACTTTTCATTGGGATTGATTGTAGTATAGTTTTCCCAATATCAATTGCAGAAGCATAAAAAAGTCTTGCGGAATATTTTATTTATCAAAATGGAACCAAAGAACGACTTGACGTTTGACAGATTCAACTACTGTTTTCTGATTGACTAGTGAATTGAAGATTTCACTCTGCAACCATAAAAGTGCGCGATGTGAATTAGATCTCATGAAATAAACGCATCGTTATTGTCGTTCTTAGGTAGCTAGCCAACAAAGAGAGTAAAAGTTATCTGAGTAGGAGAGTCTATTCCCCATAAGACAATGGTAACACTAATAGAAAGAGATGAAAGATTATTTGTGAGTCATAGTGACGTATATGGACATGTCATGGCCACCATTATCTCTGGACAGAGGCGGACTAGCACACTCCGCACTCTGGTATCTGAGAGTTACAGGTTACAGTTTTGTTTCGTTGTTTTGAGTTTTGGCTATATTTTCATTTCATGCTTTATTTCAAGTCATATTGTTTAATTCGATCAGGTATAACATATTCAAGTTGACATATCTGCTCTTGAATGTATATTGGACCACTCTGTATGTTACGTAGGCCACCTGTACTCATGTCCATGTACGTCACTACGACGCGTTAATGTTACAAGATTTTGATTAGCTGGAGCTTATTAGTATCACCTACTCAGATAACATTTACTTTCTTTGGTTTGCCAATACATCATTTTAGTGCTGACGTCAGAGCTGTCAATTTTGTTGGATAAAGTTGGGTTATGTCACATGCATTATCCAAACAAACTTTTCTTGTGTGTGATTCCTATATAAGCTGTTTGATTTTTGTGGATATTTGATTTATCAAGAATTTAAAGCGAATAACAGTAAGTATCTTATGTGTAAATACTGTAACAAAGTACCTCGTAAAATTTAAACATAATATATTTATAATTAATTAATAATAGCATAATTAGGCACCTACATGAAAATCGCAATGTTTTTGATTATTTCACTAGTTTCTCTGCACTAATTTCGACAAAAACACAAAAAATATATCACATACACATAAATGCAAGGGTAAATACGGTATGTTTGGATAATGGCCCATGACCTTCCTGCGGCGTGACGTCACACCAAACTGGTCCATTGGACGATGTAAAGCCAAAAGAGTTGAACAACGGTCCTAAAATACAAGTGCTCATAAATGAAAGTGCATGCGCCAAAAGAAAACCATATTTCTGATCTGAAACTTGCTTTCATTCATCATGGAGTTGGTATTTCTGTTTTCATGTCATCTGGTAGAAATGGTCACAGAATTGATTCAAGTTCAAGGCTCCTTCACTGAATTCGTCGCAAAGTTCACCACCAGCGTTGTACTTTTCATGATTATGCATAAATCCTCTTATTTCGTCTTCATCGAAGCAATCGCTCAAATCATAATTCGTAGCATGGAAGGCATCTTGACTCGAGGTATTTATTTGAGTAGGAGTGCTATTTCTGATGGTTTTATTTATGTCCACGGCTTCCGTCCAACATTTACTGGAGTAATGCATCCACATATTGAAAACTGAAACAAAAAAATGGAATTCCATTATAGTTCTCACATGAAAAACACAATGGTCAAATCCACAAAGATATATTACTGAGTGAGTTTATTCTTAAAAAAGATCTATATTTCACATGAAATTACTTTATTGTCTCAATTCTTTATTTTATCAAGTTGAATCTAACTAAAGTTCGAGTTCGGGTATGTCATAGCCGTCTTCCCAATTTATCAGTGGCGTTTGAGCTGAATTATTTCGGATCGGATAGAGCTGATCGTGGTCTCCTGTCATTGTTCATTTTCTTTAGGTTTCCAATAGTTAATTGTCGTTTTTTTGTCCGAAACTTTGAATCCTAACCAATGACAGACAATGAAACAAACTTAGTAAAACTTAGTCTTAGTAAAATCCGACTTTCCAATTATCTATGTCGTAAACGCCTGGGTACACATGAATGTTCACGCTCATGGCGCATTTTTTTCTTATTGGTTTCTCATGGGGAACTTTTTATTCTGTGGTATTGAGACCTCCACAGAACACCTTAACTACACAGAAGAGTCACTTATCTGAATAGGAGGTAATAATAAGCTCCAGCCAATCGGAATCTTGGAGCATTAACCCGTCATGGACATGAGAACAGATGGCCCAGGTAACATACAGAGTGGTGCAATATACATTCAAGAGTATGTAACACTCAATTACCAGAGTGCGGAGTGCGCTACACCGCCACTGTCCAGAGAGAATGGTGGTCATGACATGTCCATATACGTAACTATGACTCACAAATGATCTTTCATCTCTCTCTATTTGTGTCACTATTGTCTTATGGGGAATAGACTCTCCTACTCAGAAAACGTTTACTCTCTTTGTTTCTATTCAACCTACAATATCGTCGGCCTAATGGGTAAACATGATAACTCCATTCCACCAAATTTTACAGTAGAGCAAAAAGAAAACTTGAAAAAAAAATTGTCAAGGAAACCACATAACTCCAAGCGAAATATTTACTGATACTGTATCAGTAGAATCATAAATCTAGCCCTAATTGATGGAGTACTGCATTGGTAATGAAATAATCGAACAACTTACCAATTACTACAATATTTTCACAGCTATTAAATTGAAAAACAAGCATTACAACTTCACAGTACAGGCCACATACATACACGACGCCGTGGTTAACAATGGAAGAAAGGGAGATAGGTGTAATTCGTATGAAAGAATATCTGCAAAACACTTGGACTGTTTACGAATTCGTCGGTTATAAAGGCGGCAATTTCAATTTCGTTATGAAAGGCGTATGGGATGTGGAGATATACTTTTTTCACCAGATGGTACCAATAACTCATTTTTGGCAAAAAATGGAGCTAGTATGTTTACTCATTAGGTCGACGATATTTTGCTTGGAGTGTTGAGATTGGTGTTTGTAAACAAAGTGCGTTGTCGCATCGACTTCTATTGATTTCCCAAGTTTCATTGTTATTACCATTCAATATACTTTTTCATATCAGTTTTTGATAAGTAACTGATGATTTCAAAATTTGAAATATTTTTTATAGGCCGTTTTGAGTTTACAGCCCAGAATGACACCACACCAAGCACAAAACCAAGGCTTGAAAAATTTGAGCTCGAAAGATCAAAGGGCAGACGTTTACTGTCGGCAGAATACCCTGTGTTTCGGTGTAGTTGAGGTGTTCTGTAACCTCATAATTATATATCTTAGGACTATAATGAGTTCCATGGAGACCTCTCAGAAAACAGTACTACAGAACAGTAGTTATGTGACAAGCTCAGTCGCGAAAAACTGTCATATGAATTCGGCATAAGGCACACACAGAATATATTCTGTGGATGATTAAGGTATTCTTAAGATGACTAAAAACCCTGGTGCTTGAACTGATTCGATGTTGGTTAGATTGTCGAGGAGAACTTCAACAGAGCTTCTCTCTGTGGTAGTCAGTGGTAGATGGCGCCATCCAAAAATGTTTGTTTATATCGTTCATCAGTTCATTAGCGCGTGAGGAATTGTTAATTTTCAGGTAGTGTGTTGGGTGGACAGTATAAAGCCGCAGATTCGAATATTCACCTGTATTCATTACCAAAAGCAAGTACAAATCTTGACGAATTGACTAATAATGATATTTTCATAGTTCATCATATTGTATGCATTTAATTTTATATTTTCTACATTTTAATGACAATTTCATTTCCAATTGTCCGTCTGTCAAAATTCAGGTAACCTCAAATTCAAATGCTACAAAATACGAAAAACAACATAGTGCTTTCTTTGTGCATTGTTCGGGGGCTTCTAATTCTAGCTTTAGCTTTGCATTTGGTGAAGTTTGACAGATGTCTCTTTTCAACCAATAGCAAAGCTAAAATTAGAACCCCGGAACAGTTCGCCCCAAAAATAAAGCTGAGGAAATAAATATACCCTGTACTGAATTAAAACTAAAACGAAATTGGCGACATCTGACACGCTAGTAATCTCTATTATCAAGTAGGCCAAGTTGATCCCAAACTTCTACAGGTAGAAGTGCAAGCACCAGGGTTTTTAGACATCTTAGGTATCACAGAGAAACAACAAATTTGTCTATGTTAGGTATTCTGTGACATTGACATTTCATTTTATAAAGGTTATAATATCACTGTTGTACTCGAATAATGACCCAATAATACATCGATAAGTGTTTTACACTGGATATCATGCGGAATTCGATGAGTTTTAGAAGATAGTGAGTAAAGTATTACCTATATGAATTAATTTAATATATTGAAATTTTGACTACTGTTTTTAAATAAAATTTGGTGAACAGTTATTTGAGTATTTCCAAAACCAAAGTAGCATTATCTACATAAACTATTTTATTGCTTCCTGGCTAGTCAATCATAGACTTTCATCATTCTTATTTGTGATGTATAAAACAAATTCCATTTATTTTAGGCGTACCATATTTTATGCAGAAGTTATATTAAATATAAATCAAGATCAATTGTGGAACAAAATAATTTCTGTGGTATAACATGTGTGTATGTAAAGCGTAAGTGTTGAGGAATTTCTGTTTATTTTCACTAATTTTTTATTTTTAGGATATCATTTTTTTCATTCATTCTTTGGATAATATATGTCATAATGATGTTGGCTGGAGGTTACTTTTTGGTAATATATCTCAAAAAAAATAATATCTTAAAGTTCTAATTTTTTATTCTGTGAACTATTGTGGAATAATAAATTTTTATTGATCTGGTACCTACCCTAATCATGATAATGTTTTTTATGAGATACATTATAGATCCTTTCTTCGAATGGAATTTTTCATTATTTGAGAATGCACAAGCAGCAGTCTTAATAAAGCCAATCCGTATTCTGGATCAGCGTCCAATTGGAGGGGCGGCGTGAAATTGATGGAAAGCGTCGACGAGCGAGGTTAATATCATAGACATGACTGAGCCATTTCGATCGGGGGTAAGATATAAATAACGAAAAAAAAAAGATTATAATTTATTCAAGCAATAATAACATTCATTTTGTGAACTCACATATCCAAAATACTGTTTGGAAGTCTGGCGGCTGCTGCTACGTTCTTTCCGATGATGGATGAAACATGGTAGACAAATTTGCAGCTCGAAACAAACTTTGTATTCTTCAGGTAATGTGTGTTACACATCCAACAATTCCCAAGGTCGAGCGTGTTTCGTCAGATAGTTCAGAGGAATAGCCTTCAATTTTGCATCGCACAAGTCTCTCAGACATATTTCAGACATTTTCAAGTAGAAAGCGTATATATAGATGTCCACAATTGAACTGATTATGATTCTGATAGCGATCGTTGTTATATGTAATTTCAAAGTTTCTACCAAAATATCGCACAAGTTCCAATGGCTGTTTGAGGTTGCCAAAGATATCGAAATAATTTTTTGATGTAAGCTACCCAATGTGTACCGGCATTGTTCTTAGAGTCCAAATTTAGTACAGCACATTCATTCTGTTGAGGAGGTCGCTGCGATAGTGAATCTCGCATAAAGACTCCACGAAAATGAGGGGAAAAATTTACGAGCAAATTTTTCTATATCCGAGTCGTACAACGCTCCATTGGGCAGCTTCAATAGGAGTTTTTTTGTTTCTTCAAATAGAGACAACGTTCTCCTTGACGTCGGTGTTGTTTCAAGAACAATCCATAACCTCGGGGGTCTTGCGTAAATACAGACCGGATCCCAAATGTTCCAGAGCTTTATTATGGCGTTGATCTCCAGAGAGTTTCTTTTTAGCATCTATAACAGTTTTAGCTATAGTGCTTGCGCCCCCCACCGACGTACTCAAGGCTGAAAGTAAAGCAAATAGGGGGATTCGCGGTAGAAAACCTCCGGAATTTGATTGGAAAGGAATAACTCTCGCTTTTTTTTCCATCCTCCCGCTTGTTGAACGACCATTTTTGCCGCCTTCAAAGCTGATGCGATGGATTTCTTCCCTTATTCGGAAGGGGCTTCCATTTCTTGATTATTTTTCCAATATGACTATGGAATGACGACGACATCATACCCATACCAAACTTGCGTTCAGTTTTCATGGCTCCGGTAACGGATAGAGCACTTGTTTTTTCACCAAGTGATGCGTCTTTGGATTTGACTCGTTGCCATACCCTTTCTTCGAAAACTCTGTCGGCTTTATGACGTGCTTCGAGAGGTCTCGTGAATAGGCAGTATCGTGCTGCTTGCAAGCTGCGTCCATAGGATTCACTCCTTCGTCACCGCGTGCGAGACGTTGTTGTAATCGAGTTCCAGGACCGCAATACTAATATCCAGGCAGATGTAATTCGTATTGATGACACCTTCTCCACTATACGTCAACATTAGGACTGACGTCACAGCAATGTCATCACTCAGTTATAAAGATTTTGACGAGGCGATGGGTGTCCAACAACGGGTGTTTCACAATGGGTGTTCCGCAACGGGTGTTCCGTAACGGGTGTTCCGCAACGGGGTGTTCCGCAACGGGGTGTTCCACAACGAGTGTTCATCAACGGGTTAAACCTACAAACCTTCCTTATGTTTCAACCTACGAACAGGTGTTCCACAACGGATGTTCCGCAACGGGTGTTCCGCAACGGGTGTTCCGCAACGAGGGTTCATCAACGGGTGTTCCGCAACGGATGTTCTTATAAATATGATTGATGTTCCAGAGATGGTCAGTTATAATCGAAACGTCAACATATCCGTACTACTACCTGAACCCGTCTGTTATGTATGGTTTGAAATTTTTCATAGAAAGAAGAAGAATTTTTCATAGTAATTGAAGATAATACATTGAAATTGGGTTGAGAGACTTTTGAATTGACCGAGGGCTTGAAGGAACTTCTAACTAAAAATCAGCCTACAAATTTCACCGATCAAGACCGTATAAACTATAAAACGATTCTGATATCGACCGATGCGCACAAAAGATCAGATGGAACCAGATCCGAACGAATTGTGTGAACGATTAAAGTTGCTCATTGCTTCGAAAAATGCTGGAAATACTTCTCACGACAACGAAATATTGGCCATAATCAATGAACTTCGAGAAGCAGGCATCATTCAATACTTGCTCTCCTATCCGTATAACACATTTTCACAATGACTGTCGACAAGTTTGGACGTAGTTCCAATGGAAAGCGTAAACATATTTCGAAAAGTGATGGTGACGGTGGATTACCTACAACACCGGACGGCGACATTGATTTTAACGATTTGAAATTGTGCAATGTTAAAAGACCTACGAGCAGAAAAGATGCGGTCAACAAAGGATATGTGGATGGGATCGTTGATGAATTTACGAATAAAATTGAACAACAACTCAAGTCTTCTCTCGATACATAAAAAATGGGCATCAATGCATGTGAGAAGGGTATAAATAAAGTGAATGTCGTCCAAGGAGAATATATGTACCATCAATACGCTTTTCCTTGATATGGTTACGAGACATGGTGTGTACGTCACTGAAAATCGAGAAAGATTTCAAAAAATCAGATGCTTCCATACATAACCTAGAATCTGGAATGGCAGCCGTGAACAAAAAAATTACGAAAACTCCAGCGAGAGAGCCGAGGGATTTAACGAATAAAAACTATGTTGATACCCGTATAGCGAGTCAAAAACGTAACGTTGACGACCTTGCTCGTAAAGTAACGAACTTAGAAGCAGACATAAAAAAAACATCATTAATATTCAAGAAAAGGAAACTATGTAATATTTTATAGAAATAAATGCTTTCTGAATATGCGTGTCGTTTCATTTATATTGCAGCACTTTCCACATTACTACTCATACAATGACGTCATCCAGAAAGATCAAGTCACGGACGTCTCGACGACGTAGTCACCATACTCTAGGTACTTCCTCCTCCTCCGAAATGACTCAGTTGGTGTTGAAATTACATCGACCTGCTCGAAAGGATTACCTCCGACGTCGAACAATTGTCTAAGGTTTGGATGATTTATGGCAAATGGACTTGGCCGAAATGAGACAATATGCTCGTCAAAATCGAAATTTTAACCCCTAACTCTCGTGGTCATTGATTATTTTTCGAAATTCGTGTGGGCTCGACCGTTGAAAACCAAAACTGGATCCGAAGTTACCAAAGCCTTTGCCGACATTTTGACACATACGAAAAGATGTCTGAAAATAATTTTATAATGAAAAATTTCAAAGTATCATGAAAACATATAAAATCAATCATTACAACACATTCAGCCTGATGAAAGCTTCTATGGCAGAACGTGTAATAAGAACGCTGAAAGAAAAACTCTACATGTACTTTAGTTTGCAAGGCACTTACAATTGTTGAAAATATTACCTGAAATATTCGCCTCCAACAATGATACAGTATGGAAAGACAGGTTTAAAACCGTACCAAATTGACAAATCCAACGAAAAAAAAGTTCTACGTAAAGCATTCAGTCATCTGAAGATTGCCGGACCGAGAAAATTGAAATTGGGTGACATGGTACACATCTCAAAATCAAAATGCCATTTTGAAAAAGGCTACACCCCCAATTGAACAAAGGAATTATTCAAAATCGTCAAAATTAAAATTACCAATTCTGCCACATATCTGCTGGAAGATACACTAGGCACACCGATTCAAGGAGCATTCTACGACGAGGAATCACAGAGAACTGCAAATCCCGACATCTATTCGTAGAGAAAGTGATCAAGAGAAAAGGAAAGAAAATGTTGGTTAAATGGCTGGGATTGGATAAGACGCATAATCTTGGATTGAAAATGTCGATATTGTGTAGAATGTTCTGAAACAATTCCGTGACGTCTGTCAACAACAGGATGTTGGCTGCGGTGGGGTGATGGAAGCTATAAAAGCGAAGTCGACAGCTATTTACCAGTTGAGTTCTAGTAGCAGCACAGTAAAATTCTTCGAAAGTGGTTACCTTCAGCAGCGACATGTTTGATAGTGATTCCGATGAAATCAATGAAGCCCTGGATCGATACGAGGCTGAAGCTTAGCGAAATTACTATGGTGACGTTTATGTAAAATTAACACAATGTGAGACCAAAGCTGAAAGCGAAAATCATCTGCTACTAATGATGTTTCCAATGGAGAACTATGAAATTCGTTGAGTCCTATGTCCTGCTAGAAATTTCGACCCCTGCGGCATCCTGAAACAAAGGTATTCCACTCGACACATATCCTTCTCATCTGACGACTGGTCCACCCTCATCCACACTCTGGACAACTTATTGGACAATTTTTTCCGTGGCTCATCGTTGGATATCCAGACGAATATGAACCTGTTACGACTTGTTGCGGTGATTTCGTAACTGTTACTCAGTTCATTGAGAGTGATACGAAGCAGCTGAACATCATCAAGGGCAACACTGAATTGGAGCTGAATGAACAAGACATTGCAATAATTCCTCAAACTCAAAGGGAAGTTGTGTCTGATCGCATGGCCATGTTGGATTCTCTAAACTTTTGTGATTACTATAAAAATGTATTTGCCATGGTGAAATCTTGGCAAAGTGATAATAAGACAAATTCGACTGTGAATGAACTTATAAAGGGATTTTGTCAAGCATCATCTCTAGACAGTATGTATGCAAATGGTTTAAGATAATATCTATTTTATTATGAATCGCAACTCATCCATGATTTATGTAATAAATGATGTGAAATGTGTTTTTTATTTTCAAAGGTGAATATCTATTGATGAAATGATGATGAAATAAAAATAGTAAATATATTAAAACATAGTTTATTATCATAATAAAAGCATTGAAAAGGGAAACATTCTCAATTGAATATTGACTAGAAATATTTTTCTGTGAATTGAAAAATCCACGATAAAAATGAAGTTATTTTTTGTGAATGAACAACTACTTCCCCGGCTAAAGGTACGCTGGACATTGAACTACATCTAATAGATATTCTGAAAGGACCCTAACTAAAATCTAATATCAGATGTAGTTCAATGTCCAGGCCGCCTTTAGCCGGGGAAGTAGTTGTTTTCTGTTAGACATTCACAAAAAATAACTTAATTTTTCTGGTGGTTTTCTGGTGGATTTTTCAATTCACAGGAAAATCTTTCTAATCAATATTCAATTGAGAATGTTTCCCTTTTCAACATGAATAGAATAGATTTTAGAATAGATTTTATTGGTCCATTCAAGAGAACTTTGACAAGTTATAGGACAAGTCACGAAAAAACTCATATAAGTAAAAAGATACAAATTTGTCACTTTAACAAAGTCAAAGCATAATATATACAAACAAATACATATACTTATACTAATATATACACATATATATATATATATATATATAATATATATATATATATATATATATATACATATATATATATATACATATATACACACATATATACACAATATACACATACATACACACATATTGCACATTTAAAAACATTCAAAAATTCAGACAGAATAAAACGACTCTATTTAAAATAATCAGTGAACTCATCAATATTGTAAGGACTTATATCTAACATAAGCAACTTGATATTATATTTGAAATGGTCCAACTTGGTAAATCTTTTATATTCATTAGGTAATATATTATACAGCCTAAGGCCCATTATTTGGTATGATTTTTGACACAATGATGTACGATTTCTTGGAATATGTAGATCATTTTTTATTCTTGTATTGTAATGATGTACCGATTCATTTTTCATGAACTTATCTTGATTTTTGTGTATATACATCAATAGTTCAACGATAAATAAACCATAAACCGTGAGAATATTATACTCTCTGAATAGTCTTCGACAGGAAGTTCTTGAAGATACGTTAGCAATGTTTCTTAATATTCTTTTTTGTGTTAGAAAATATCTTTCATAAAGACGATTCCCCCTTGAAGATACGTTAGCAATTTTCTTAATATTCTTGACCATAATAAAATAATAGTAATGCTTGTTTATCCAGAACATTTCTTAAAACTCTAATTTGATAACACTTGCTATTCAGATTCTTCATGATATTTACGCAATGAGTGGTGAATGAGAGATTAGAATCAAAATCTATTCCTAAAAATTTAACACAGTTTGATTGTTCTACTGATTCATTATTTATATTTATATCTATTCCGGTGGTACTATTACGATGACGGTTTTGAAAAGACATATATTGAGTTTTGCATGGGTTTAGGAATAAAGAATGGCTGGATAACCAGTCATAAAGACTCTGGAGAGTGGAGTGAATTGTATCCTGTAGAATACACTCATACCTTTCACGAAACAAAAGTGTTGTGTCGTCAGCATATAAACAAGAGAAGGCTTTTGGTGAAATTACAGGCAAATCATTAATATAAAGCACAAATAAAACCGGACCCAGAACAGAGCCCTGGGGTACTCCAATTTCATTGGGCATATATGTCGATACGAACTGATTTTGAATATTTTCTTTTCTATGATTTATTTTGACACTTTGAGTACGATTTCGAAGATACGATTCGAACCAATCATGAGTTTTTCCTCTAACTCCAGAATTGTATACTTTTTGCAATAAAAGCTCATGTTGCACGCAGTCAAACGCTCGACTCATATCACAGAATACAGCTGTAGTAATTTCATTTGCTTCCACACCTTCCAAAATTTTTTCATAAAGAGAGTATATAGCAGTCATCGTTGAACGACCTTCATGGAATCCATGTTGGTTTCGATTAAGTATATTATTCTTCATCAGGAATCCCATCAAATAATTCAGCATTACATATTCAAAAATTTTCGATATTACAGGAGGCTGAGATACTGGTCTGTAATTTTCCATATTATGTAGGGTGCCTTTTTTGAAAAGAGGTGTTATAAGTGACATTTTCAATCTGCTTGGAAAAATTCCATCCTGAAAAGACCTATTTATGATATGACATAGAGGTTTTGTGATTTGAGTGGAAATACGTTTTATGACATATGCAGATATACCATCTGGGCCAGATGAATGTTTATTTTTTAATTTATGTTTTATCACATGTTCTATCTCCTCTTCATTTACATGCTGAAGAAAAACACTTTTTTTTATGCTAGGAGTAGAATACCCCACAAGAGGTTATCTTGAACGATGGAAGATAGTGGCTAAAGTTTATCTTTCAGTCGCAGATGATTCCACATCTGATTTTATGAACATCCTGTCATATTTTCAAACAAATCAATAATAAAAGTACTTTGAAAAAATATAAATTTATTCATTATGATCCTTTAAACGAAATAACATCAGCAGAAAATAAACAATTTCTTCTAAAGTTAGAACAAGCAATATTTTATAAAGTTGAAATGAACAATATTTTCTAAAGTTGAAATAAACAATATTTTCTAAAGTGGAAATTAAGAATATTTTTCAAATTCTAGTTCTATTTTAGCAGCAGCAGCACAGAAAAGGCAAAAAATACAAAAGGAAATACAATATACTACAGACAAACTAGTTATAAGTCTTGAAACTCTGAAATGGATAAATGTTATTTTGTGCTGAATTGCCCCCATGGCAAAGTATCGAAAGATCCGGGGAGAAGTTGCCGCTTATCATCATGCGGACTCGATGCTTAACAGGTTATGTGCGTACGATCGGATGGTACATTGAGTTACGGGTTTTTCTTTAAAATATTTTAAACACTAAATAATCTCCAAAAACAATTTCATTTTTGACTACGTTAAATTTAACCCCCTTAGATTTTTCAACAACTCAATAATTTTATACCATATTTATTGTCTTGTGCATAATCCGAGGTATCGAACTTGGATGATTATTTTTGTATCACCTCTGCATACGCACCATCGCAACTCAATTTATAGATGAAGCTATCCGTGTCGGTGTACAATCTTACATTTTTCCGCCCCCACAGTTGGTAGCATGAAATCATAATGAAATTGGAACATGCACGTTTTTGAGATGTCCAGTATTGCCATCCCATTGTACATGGGTTTGTTAAACATTAACTCGGCCTTTCTCATTTCAATCGCCAGTAAGTTATCATCAAAAACGGCACGACTTTGAAACCGGGGACTAGCAATCAGATTTTTTGCTCCATACCTGCCCTGATACGAAGAGACTAATTTCAGGATTCTATACAACCGGATGTTTTCCATGGTTTTGCCGAAAACTGCATTGTATGCCAACTTAAATTGATTTTTTTCAAAAGAACTTGTAGCTGCAGTCCCAGTCGAGTATTCAGCTCGATGTAGGGACGCAGCCACGCCGATTGACGGGATTTCAACAATATGAATTTTCGTGAGAATCGGACCGTTTGCTAGACATTGCTTCAAATTTCGGTAGTGTAAAATGTAGTTTTTTTTATCGTATAGAGTACCTAATATTTTTTTATATTTTGAATTTGGTGGTGCTCGATGTTCGGGACAGAACGGAAAATCACTATGCGCATCATTCAATCTCTCAGGATATTCCAGATCCACCTCTAAGAAATACCCCTCCGAAGCGTCGTCAGGAATTTGTGTCACGTCAATGTTTGTGTCGTTGATACAAGTGATAGGTAAATATTCCGACATTGCCCACCCGTACAAATTATTAACGTCCATATAAAACAGGTATTTTGATGGTATTTTGGGATCGTATGTTGGCATATACTTGTTCGCCTCACCCAATCTATTGGAACAAACTGAAATGCCCCCTTTTTTCCCCTTTTCAATAAACATCACCATATCTACATCTTTCAAAATTTGCAATTTACAACGTGTATACTTCAATATGAAATCCCTCGTGTAGGTATCCTGGCATAGTATAGTACCATGCAGGGTCCAAACCATTAGTATTCAGGTATATGTCACGGAAATTTTCCATGACGTCAGCAAAAAGTATGTCTGTCTTCATGTAAATGTCAGAGTAGTCCCCCAGCGTCGTTAAATTGAATTCGTCCCCCTCGTTTTGTCAGATATGCTGTCATTGCATCTTTTCAAAATTGATTCAAAATCAGCATATATGACAAAAGGACATTTTTGTTTGTACATGTGATTTCGGAATTCAACAAAGTCGTATGGCGGAAAAGAAATTTTGCACTCGTTGATGTTTTCGCACATGACAGCATACCTTCAGAAATGAAAATAATTCAGGCATCGATCACATATTTTTTTTTACCAAAACGTTCATCCAATTGACTTGACAATAATCTGGACGTTTACAGATATTTCCGAATTTGTATCTTCTTTTTCAAAACAGTCTAAATGAGGGTAAGATGATGTGCGACTAGTTTTCCTGTAGCACTTACGATTGACCAATAAAAACACATTTGATCAAAATGTTGGATATTTAGAGATGCTTGCTTCTTTGCAATTTGGTCAGGTAGTTTTATGAAGGATGATACTCATTGATTGCGACCTCTAGAGAAATGACTTTACTCAATGCCCATCCAGAATCGCGTTCCTGAAATTCGCTCCTTTTGTTCAGTATGTCCATAACATGTTTTTGTACCAAGCCAAGATTTTTTAATGAAATCCCCCTATAGTGTTGTATTCACCTTTACCATGGTTAACTGTTTTTTGCTTGAAGAGTTTGAGTACTTGTACCAAAAATAACATAGGTTCTATGAAACTTAAATTTATTATCAACCCCGTTCTAATTCTGTTTCTGTTGCGTTTGAGATCTTAAATTTTTGAGTATATTTTAATTTTTAATAAAATTGTAGATTGAGAGTGTTGTTTTTCTCAAATTGTCCGACTGCTCGTGAAAAAAAAAACTACGATAGTATATTTTACTTTTTTCACCTATCGAAAATTCAATTTTTTTCAGTGCTCGCATGCATGTTCTTATATGATGGTTCATTATTCTAATAGAAGCTGTTTCTATTGACAGTTCTTTTGGTTGGGACTGAAATCACCCTGTATTTCGGTGTAGTCAGGATGTTCTGTGTTCTGTGACAGAACTCATAATTATATATTGTAACGGAAATCTCGAAATAAAGCAGAGTTCGCCCCTGCGTTTACGGCCGATGACTTCATCATGAGCGTTCATCGAAACATCGAGAGACGGTTCCAGAAATAACGTCGAACATTCTAGGAGAATATTTTGAATAAATAAGTTGTGCCAATCACGGACGAGTTAGTCATTCAGTTAGTCTTGTGAATATTGTACAGAGAAACAAAGTTGTTCAAAGTGAAGTCATATTAGCGAGTGCATTTTGAGTTGTGAATAGGTAATGTATTATTGTGTTGTGTTTCAAAGTGGCATAAACGGATATCGAATTTATTGGAATATTATTTTTGATTGCAATAAACGGACCCCAGTTTCGTAACAATATCTGTGGAGGGTAGAGGTAAGGAGAACTATCTCTGTGTTACAAACAGTGTCCCCAAATGAATATTAAATTAAGATGGCGTTACTGTACCAGAATACCGTGTTTAAAGAAAGTGCCGAAAGTTGTGAGTCGATAGTTTTATTAGAGAAAGAAAGACTTACACCCGCTTTTTAATTCCCACTTTTTTTTCCTGAATACTTTCGTCCGTAGAATTTTTTTTCCTATTCTTTTTTTGTGTTGTTCCATCTAGGTTATGCCTTTGAGTCTGCCCGCTTCCCGTTCTCCCTTTATCCCGTCTTTTCGTTTTCCCATTTTCCAGTTATCCGTTTTTTCGTTATCCCGTTTTTCCAATATTCTGTTATCCTGTTATCCCGTTATCCCGTTTTTCCGTTCGTTATCCCGTTTTCCCAAAATAATTATAGTCAAATTGGTCCAGCCGTTCTCAAGTTATGAGCTCACCAACACGAACAGACATTCATTCTTATTATATATTCATGAAAACTTTTCCAGAACAAAGAAATTTCCAGTAACTTTTCTAAAAATCCTTTCTTTTCCTAAAACCTCATTCGGATTATTAGGAACATAAAAAAAAACAATTAGCCAAATTGGTCCAGCTGTTGTTTTTATAAAATAAAAAAAAATGTTACCTTAACCGGGATTCGTTTCTGTGACCTTCTGCTTGGTGGGCGACAACCAATGAGCTATTTCCTCTTGGTAATAAATGACTACTTCTTTTTTTTTGCCAAATTTCTTATATACTAAAATTTTCGGACAACCATCCTCGGGCTATTACAAACATTTTGAAAAAATAATTAGTCAAATCGGTCCAGCCGTTCTCACGTTTTGCGCTTACAAAAAATCGAGATTTATTTTTTATTTTTTTTATTTAACGTCGTCTCCCAACCGGAAATTTTGCCGAATCCTCTGTTGTTTCAGAGGTAGGACGGCATATCTATCGTCTTATCTCGTGCTCATTGATAAGACGCCTGCAGCTGCGAATATGCTACTAAGCTACAGTTGTTAGGACATTTAACGTAGAACTTCCTTGTCCGGTGGTCACCCATTCAAGTACTAACCACGCCCGACTATGCTTGGCTTCAGATATCGATAAGACTCTCGTCAACCTGACCAGCCATCGGTGCGCCATTCATTTTTATTATATATCTTAGGACTATAATTATGAGTTCTATGGAGAAAACTTTACCACAGTACAGTGAACAGTAGTTAGGGTGTTCTGTGACAATTCGCTGTAAGTTCAGTCGCGAAAAGCATAATGCCGAGTTCATATGACAGCTTTTCGTATTTGAACTTACAACGTACTGTTTTCCGATTGGTCATTGAATGACACAAAATGAGAAGTTCTCAGTCAGCAGCAATCAGAAAACAATACGCCATAAGCGTGAGCTGTCATGTGTACCCAGCACACACTTGTTTTGGTTCGCAGTAGGGACGGTCCTAGAACCGTTCGAAGTAGTCACACAGTCGTTTATTGAAAACGGACCCGCGCAAAATCTCTCACTCTACGTTTGTCCTACACTTTAGAACCTATTCGGATTCGGAATCGTCCTGACTTCAAACCAAAACTAACCTATATTCTGTGGATGATTAAGGTATTATGTGACATTTATTTGACTCGATAATGACCCAATAATATATCGATAAATATTTTACATTGGATATCATGCAGAATTTGATGAGTTTTAGACGAGAGTGAGTAAAGTATTATATGAATTAATTGAATATATTGACATTTTGACTACTATTTCTGAATAAAATTTGGTGAACAGTTATTATTGAGTAGGTATTTCCAAAACCAAAGTAGCTTTATCTACATGAACTATTTTATTGCTTCCTGACTAGTCAATCATTGAATTTCATTCCTATTTGTTCATTTATAAAACTGTTACAAATTCCAATTATTTTAGGTGTATCACATTTTATGCAGAATTCATTTGATATATAAATCAGGATCAATAGTGGAACAAAATAATTTCCGTGGCATATCATGGGCTGTGTGTTTAGAATGTAAGTGTTGAAGAGTTTCTGTTTGTTTTCCCTAATTTTTCGTTTTTAGGATAGCATGTTTTGCATTCATTCTTTGGCTAATACTAGTCTTATCGACGGTCGCTGGGATTGCATTTTTCGCACTATATCTCAAAAATAGTACTATCATAAAGTTCTAATTTTTTAATCTGTACACTATTGTGAAATAATAAATTGTATTGATCTGGTACTTACCCTAATCATGATGTATTTTCCTGAGATACATTATAGATCTCTTCCTTTGAATGACATTTTTCAGAGTTTAAGAATGCACAAGCAGCAGTCAACTCATACTCAAATGCAAATTACAATCACCGAATAATTGTTATAGAAAATTACACATCGAGAGGAGTAACTTGTAGCTGCTTTATACTTCCTTTGATGTTATTGTCAGTCTTATAAGAACAAAACGTATATCTATTTATAAGAGTTATGTGGTCCTTGACCCTCCTTTCAATTATAGAAGGGGAGAGGTGGGTAATCGAGTAGAATATTGTTGTCCCCTGTTGAGATACTCCATCCCTATTAACTAGTCGAAAACTTGGAGTAAGATATTCAGTGCCCTTAAATGGAGAATAGGTACTTATATTTGTATCAGCCTGTTGAACCTATCTGTCCCTATTCATTGAGAAGTTATTCAAACTGTTCCAAACATTTACATTAGTGTAATATTCATATCTCAAATCTCGGACGTGACTTTTTCAGGTCTCCTTTGAATTTCTACAATAATAAAAACTTGTTTATATTTTTCATTGATATGACATGACAAGTGGTAGAATGTAATTGGAAACGATTGTCATCGGGTGCGGCAGTGTCATGACACGCAGCGGTTGAAAGGTTACGTTTGTTAGGTTAATAAGTGGGTATCTAGTGTAGTTTATTCAATTTTGTTTACTGTTACCTTGCAAAAATGCTCTGCGGTCTGGGGTAAGTACTTTTCAGTAGCGGAAGAAGAAATTATGGCGTATGCTATCAAATTCATGATCCGTCTTGTGTATCACTTTTACTAAATCATTTGGTACGCCTATAAATTTCTCGTAATAGCTTCGCTTCGGTACCTTCGAGAGGAACTGTTCATTAAGTGGGGGAAGCACAAACATTCTGTCGCACTCTACGCATTGAAAGGATGGTTTATTTTCTATCTTCGTACATTGGCCAAATTTCAGCTGCACATGCGCGGATTTGCATCGTCATTTGACGTCACCAGGCAACCTGGATGGTTCATCCGCCATAAGTGCCCATGTTTTTTTCTACTTTTTCACAGCGGGTTTTCTTCGTGTTGCTAAAATTTTTTTGTCGTTTTTTTAGTGTTTATGTTTACTAAGTGCCCTATCACGAAATGACGTTTAAAACGTGCTTAGCATCAGTTCAATTTATGAGTTATCCACAGAAAACGTGGGCATCTATAGTTCTAAAAATGGAGCAAAAGTAAATTAACACACCAACCAGAAACACCTAAAAAATCAACAGGTTTAAGTTATAAATGCAGGGTAATATGATTAATAAGTTGAATATCTTAAAACAAATATATAATATAATGTAGCTAACCTTACCTTTCTCACTTAAATGAACTGTAAAATAGTCCCCAGTCATTATTTTCGAACAATACCACATATCATTTATATCCAGTTTTTGAAGTGCTTCGATTTTTTTTTGCTTTATTTAACGTCGGCCACTCCCCCCATACGGAAATTTTGCCAAATCCTCTGTTGTTTCAGAGGGTTCTTTAACGAGCTCAACATCTGGATGTCTCACTCGAAGTAATACCACGAATGCCCAAATAATTTTCAAATTAAATTATATTATGCAATGCACGTTGAACGGCAACTTATACCGGGTGCCAACGAATCTATTAGACAAGTCATAACTTCTATAATATTAGATGTATCAAAATGAGATTTGGTATAGCTGAATGGTATGTAAAGAGAAAAGTTTTTCACTTCCTGTCACTTCCGGTTTCACCGGAAATGGCTCCGGATTTGAATTTTTAAATGGAATACCATGTATATTGTAACATTTTTGGATTTCTGAGACAATTCTGGATCAGAATGTGACATTTTAAAAAGTTTTAACGCCAACTTCATTTTTTTTAGAGTCACTTTTAATATTTCATCTAGGTAAACATAACACCGGCCGACAAATTAGAATTTTTGGAACGTTGTTTTCATTTGAGTGTTGAATATCGTTAATTTTGAGCGTTGAACACAGAAATACCTCCATATTTGCTCTGTCACATCAGGTTTTTCTATAAAAGGAAAGAAACGTTTATTTTAAAATTTTAAGAAAAAATCAATTATAATACGTATATTTAAACATTTATGAAGAAAATATCAAGAACTATAGGATTATTTAGGGTGATTTCTTTTGCGCTTTTCTGTAAAATTACGTCTGAGGATTTTTTTGTGAATATTATCAGGAATATCACGTTTCAGTGACCAGCAGTAATCAGCCATCATATTCACATTCCATCGACCTTGGTACCTTGTTTCTATAGTTTTGATATGATGAAACATTCTCCCTGTTCTTCACTGAAAATCACCAAGATTTTCAGGAAAAAAATCCAGATATGAATCTAGAAAGTGGAGTTTTATACTCATATTGCACCCCAATTTTTTATATTTATCCAATAAAGTTGCCACGATATTTTTATAGTCAGGGTTTTTGTGATTCCCTAAGAAATCGTTAACAACGTTTTTAAATACCAGCCAAGCTTCTAATTCAGTAGTATTCATTGTTGCATCAAATTCCCCGTCTTTCATCAAAGATCTGATTTGTGGTCCATCGAATACCCCTTCTTTTATTTTTGCATCAGATAATCTTGGGAATTTTTGACTCAGGTATTTAAAACTATCATTGTCTTTGTTTAATGCTTTGACAAATTGTTTCATCATAGCCAGTTTAATATGAAGCGGCGGTAACAATTTTTTTTAGTTCAATTAAGTTTTGTCGTTAAGTTTTGGTTCCAGGTTCAAGCTTTTTACGAGGTTTCCATTGTTTTTGTACGTAATTTTGACACTTTCTTGACGACATTTTGTTTTGGAAATGTTGTTCAGCCAGAAATCATTGATACGATTCAATAAATATCAAAATTAAAACACAACATTTTTTTTAAATAAACACACTAATTTCAGTATAAATGTTGTAAACAAAGTTACTGTAATGGCTTATTCTCATGTAACGCCTTAATAACTGGGTGTGTCGCTTTGCAACTAATATATTTTCTCACGAGAAGTCGCACAATTTGAAAAAAGAGCGCCAAACCTTTTTAATTTAACTTATTTTTATTAAAACAAATAAAATTGCCAATATATTAATTTTATTAAAAACCTGACGTGTTACGATAAAATGGAGTCTGGACTCGTCGTCAGCACCACAAAATTGCTAGAAAAAATTAATAATATTTTAATCAAGGAAAATCATGTCGGCCGGTGATAATCGGACGTAAACTAATCGAGGACCTCAGGTGATGTCAGAAAATTATAATCGCTATTAGTGACTAGTATGATCTTGGATCATATATGCTACGCTAGATACGGCATTCGGTATTGTTTGTTTGGTATTAGAGGGGTACAGATGAGAAGGGGTGAAGGGGACGTTGGCGTAATATACGTAATAGCCAGTACCGCGTATAACTGTGAATAGCTTGAGTACGCTGATCCCATCCAGACCTAACAAAACAATAACCTAGGTGCCGTATCTAGCGTAGCATATATGATCTGAGAGTATGATAGATAGGAATAAGACAAGTTGGCAAAATTACATTTTCGTGTCTTAACTATTATTTTTCGAAAAAACGATTTTTTGACGAATCTAACGATACTAATTTATTTGCGATTTGATTAAAAATAAGAACAAAAATTAAAAATTACTAAGGAAAATACAGGATAATTATTTATTTACTTTTGTCAAGTGTGCCATGGATAGCCATGATGCATAATATTTTGCAGTTATTTTTATCAAGTCTTCTTTGGAAAACAAAACACTCACTTAGGTAATGACAGTGACATAAGCTTTATGAGCAGACAGTAAAAGTTTCTTAATTTTCGTTGAATTTCAGTTAATTTTCCTTCAAAATAATGTATACTCAAAGTGAATAAGTGGATATGTTATTAATATTTGGAGAAGCTCATAGAAATTCAAGGAATGCTGCTGAGTTGAATGCTGCTGAGTTGTATGCTGAGAGATATCCTAATCGACAACATCCAGCCCATCAGTATTTTCCGTATGTTGAGAATCGTTTTAGGCAAGAAGGAAATCGAGGGGCGGAACAGAGGTTTATCATAAATGAAGAGACTGAGATTAACGTTATTGCTATGGTTGAGGTTGATAAAACGGTTTCTTTAAGAGAAGTAAGTCAAGAATTGCAGATAAGTCACGAATCAGCAAAAAAAATACTGAAAAAGCACGGATATCATTTCTGTGAACCTCCGAATTCTCGAAGTGGAGTGGGTGTGAATATCCAAAAGAAAAGCACGAAGTAATTTCCACAAGTTTAATGGGGCCCAGAGGGCTGATCCAAATATATTTTTTTCAATGATAAAGTTCATCTTCAGTCTTGGGTAGAGCTTCAATAAGAGAAAACCACAATAGTTAACTAGAACATATTCCCAAACAAGATGGGGGCTGTGAGAGTTATACTTACATGAAAAAAATTTATAACTTTAATTAAATGTTGAAGTAGATAAAAATAACAGCTTAAAGGTTAAAAGGATGACGAGATAATATTATAAGGGGCAAAGAAAGGAACAAATTATTTTAAACATTAAGTATAAGTTTAGGAGAAAATGTTATAGAAAATGTAGAGTTGAAGAATGGTATATACAGTCAAAGTTGATTTGTTCGTTTAATTATGTTATAAGGGGATTTCTAATGTTAGAATTAATTTCGAAAATTTATAGACAGGTGGAGTATTTTATATCTTTTTCAATTCCGAAAGAGTGATTGGAATCAATATGATTAGCGAAGGAGCTGTTAGAATTGATCTCTACCATGGAAGTGTTTTGATATTTTTCCAAATGTTTGTCTATAATTTTCTTATGTTCTTTCACTCTGGTAAATATTTTCCTTCCACTTTGGAAAATGTACTTGGCATTACAAGAGGGTTCAGAACAACTGATTTCGTATACTTCTGAATTGTCGAAGGGGTTGGATTTATCTTTGTTATTGACTAAAATGTTTGAAATAGTGTTGTTGGTATAAAAGCAAATGTGACAATCGTCGTTGAAACGTTCGAAAATGTTTTTAATGTCGTGAGAACTTTACCAATGAAAAGGATAGAAGAATAGCGTGTAGGTAAATTTGGGGAATATAAGTTGATATTAGTAGATTTATAACGTTTTTGTACGTTTTGTTTATAAGTTGTAATGGATAGCCATTATGAACTCTAATTTGTTTAATGATATTTAATTCGGCGATGAAAAGGGAATAGAAAACAATCTGTTGAATAAAGAATTGAAAGCAGCCAATTTATGCGAGAAAGGATGATTAGATGAGAATGGAATTTTATCTGTGTGGATGGGTTTTCTGTAGATGGAGAATTCAAAATTTTGATTGCTTTTTTTAATCAGTAGATCTAGAAAAAGTAGACCGTTACAATACTCGATCTCCATAGTGTACTTTATGGAGTTATGTAGAGAATTCAAAAAGGAGAGTAGTGAATTTAATTCAGAGGTATTTCCATTGAAAAGGACGATACAATCATCTACATACCTATAGAAAACTATGATTTTGTCATAAAACGTGAAATTGGGGAGTTGTGATTCTAAGTTATGTAGAAATATTTCAGCGAGAAGAGGTGAGAGGTTTTTTTCCTTCTTTATTTAACGTTGGCCTATTTCTGCTACCACGGCTAAACCGACGCCGGTGAGAACACTCCTCCCAACCGGAAATTTTGCCGAATCCTCTGTTGTTTCAGAGGTAGGGTTCTTTAACGAGCTCAACATCTATGAACTCGAGACCGCAATCTTAAACGTCCCCTCCGAAGGACGGTATGTCTATCGTCCTATCTCGTGCTCATTGATAAGATGCCTGCAGCTGCGAATATGCTACTACGCTACAGTTGTTAGGACATTTAACGTGGGACTTCCTTGTCCAGTGGTCACCCATTCAAGTACTAACCACGCCCGACGATGCTGGGCTTCAGAAGGTGAGAGGTTGCTGCCCATCGCCAGTCCAGAGGGTTGGTACAAGATTTCATCGTTGAATTTAAAGAAATTTTGTTTCAACACGGTGACCAATAGATGGCAGAAGTTCAAACAGTGGAAGGAATTAACACCACAATCAAACAATAGGTTCCTAACTAGGGCGATGCAGTCATCAGGAGGGACACTGTGAAAGAGGTTAACAATATCAAATGAGACCAAAATTGAGTTTTTAGGGATTATGGTATTTGAGATCTTATTAGTGAGGTCTTTGGAATTTTTGAGAGAGTTGGGATTATGAAAATATGTCAGTTCTCTGATAAGCTTGTTGAGCCATGCTGCAATTCTAGGAGTGCTAGGGTTCATGGGGACTAAATGGCGTTTTTGAGATTGGAAATGGTTAATAGTATCGATGATGATGTCAATATCGCGTTTGGTACTTTTCATATAATTAATCGTGAGGTCTGAACTAAGTTTGCAGAAACCATCGGTGTTTAAAAAAAATTTAAAACTTTCTGGATATAGTCTGTACGGTCTAAGATGACAAGACAGTTGCCTTTATCGGCTTCAGTAATCACAAGATTGTTGTCTTTTACTTTTTTGTTAATGCTTTTTAACAATTTCGAACTTGGCAAATTGTTGTGTTGATTAGTAGGTTCATAAGAAAAATTTTTGTTTAGGCAATTAGCAATCTCACTCCTGAATAAATTATTAAAATTATTGATTTCAATCACTTTTTCGCATTCAACGGCTAAGAGTTGGAAATCTTTTTTATCGTTATAATTTTTGTTTTTGACGTTAAATTTCAAACCTTGGTTCAGAATGCTGATTTCTTTATAAGAAAAATCTATTGAAGATTTATTTTATACTATTGGGTGAAATTGGTGATCAGAAAATTGAGTTGTATCTGGAAAATATGGATTTATATAAAAAGAGGAATCGTATTGGAGGTTAGACAATGTTCTCAATAGTTTCTGGTGTTTCTCCTTACCTTTAAATGCTACAAAGTCCAGAAGTCTGGAGTAGAGGTTATCTAACTCTAAATTATGTAGTAAGGAGGTTAGTCTCATGTAGATGTATTTCAGGTGGTTGTTGACTAAATCCAGTTTGATGTAGTGTGATTTGATCTCTTGTTTTATCCATGTCGATTTGGCGGCTAATAACGCTTTTCTAGAGGCATAATATGTTGATCTGGTGTGTATAACGTGACGTAGTTAGGGATAAAGTTTCTTCTCAAACATTCAATATTGAACCAAATGTCAAGTTGAGTGGTTTTTCTTTGTAGTAACGGACTAAATATCAGTTACATCAACATTTGTATGCTGACGATGGCGATAGACGGGTAGTGTTTTGTGATTGGCTGCTTCAAAATCATAGCCAACCCAAATATTATCAACTTCATTCTATTTTCCGATGAATCATGATTTACAAATAATGGTATGTTCAATAAGCTAAATACTCGGTACTGGGCCCAACAAAATCAACATGCAATGAGAGAGGGCAATTTTCAAGAAAGGTATGGCGTCAATGTCTGGGCTGGTATCGTTGGAAACAGAATAATTGGGCCAATATTGTTTCAAGGTCAGTTAACAGGGGTTAGGTACTCAGGTTTCCTTCAAAATTAAATCGAGGATCATCTTAATAATCTACCTTTAGCAGTTTTGGAATTTACTTCCAACAATATACAGGGTAAAAATTCAAAACTTGAGCCATTTCCGGTGAAACCGGAAGTGGAGGGAAAGTAAAAAATATGAGAAAACTCTCCTCTTCACATACCATTTACCTAAACCAAATCTCATTTTGATACACCGAATATTCTAGAAGTTATGACTTGTCTAATAGATTCGTTGACACCCGGTATGTTACATTTTCTTCTGTTTTCCTATTGAAGACCCCTACTTCCGACAAATGTGTCATCCGGCCTGGGTACCGGCTAGAGAACAAGGGGCCTGATATATTCACAAACAATTATTGAACTTCACATAAACTACTCTGTATCTTTGCAAGGCACGTTATAAACAGCGGGACTATCACATCAAACATTTACTTGATTTCCTACCACTAGATCGCCGCCTGTCCTCTACCATGGTCGGAAGGCGAATATCCCAAACTCAACCATAAAAAATTAGGTTATGTTGTGCTTAGTGTTCAATCTTAAATCAGTAACGTCACATTACCTAGTCTTCATGATTTTTGACAAGGCTGATTATAGAGTAAGCTGAGTGCTAAGAAACCGTAGACTATATTCCAAAACTTTGAAAATGTATATTGAAACAGTAATTGATTATTCAAAGCTCATTATGATCTTGATTTATTCTATTGCAAACGGCCGCAAAGTAGGCGATACCAATCATCTCTATTCTAAAACATCACAATTGATTTATAACTAATTATAAGTATACAGTTTATCCGAACCTAAATATCCAGACGTTAACATCGTGATTGCGGCCTGCCATTGAATTCATTATGGTGATTGGGTCAATCAGAAACCAGGCTGGCCGCGATGACAATGTTTACGTCTTATCTCTTGAGTTTAGATATATTGTGTGTATTCATTTCTAATGTTTTTATTACTAGAATATTCAGATCACAATGAATTAGCTCTACTGATTTGATTTCAGTGTATTTGATATGGCCTCAGAGACTAGAAGTTCATAAGTATTTGCACTGTGTTGATAGTGCTTCCAACAACAACAACAAAGTATATTGTTACGGAATTAGGGAGTACGGCCCTGTTCATCTCGCACGTGCCAGGCTATGCAGCCCTCGGGAATTCCCGATGACGTCGAGAAGAAGCCAGGCGGATCGGGAAATTACCTCGGAAATTCTAGATGTATGTTTTTGAATATATAAGCGGATCGCACGCGACATACTTCAGTTTATTCATTGATTTATGTTAATTATGTGATTCGTGCAAAGTTAGTATAGAGCGGTAATTTGGAACTAATTATTGTAGTGCATCATTGTGTTGTGTTTGAAGTGAAATAAACGGACATTGAATTTATTGGAGTATTTTTTATTGCAATAAACAAACCCAGTTTTGTAACAGTTGGTGTCAGAAGTGGGATTTTTCGTGACTAATTGAGGACAATTAATGGTGAATACGACAAATACACCTTTCGACGAGATGGAGGCCATAATGAAAATGATCAAGTGGCAGATTGCCGAGGAGAGACAGGAAGAAAACGAATCGAGAAGGAATGTCGACATGTCTTGCCCACTCTTTGGTCCTTACCAAATTGTATCAGTAAATAACAGAGGGTTATATTTTCCTTGGAAAATCCATCTTGAAAACCAAATTGAGTGGCTAATTCAGTCTTCACCCTGTATATTTCGGATTTCAATTTATGCGTGAGTTTTTTAATTTGCGTACCATTCTAATCTCTCAAAAACTTCCGATTATTTATAATAGAATAAAACTACATGAAATTATAAAAACGCATTGATAAGTCTATATAAGGTATATTCAACAACAAAGTTAAAAACAAACAATACGGTTAATCGAATAGATGAAGAAACTCATTTTCATGTAATCATTTAAATTCTTAAAAACTTAATTACTAAAAATCACTTGCTAGATAATTTTCAATAAATCTTACTTATTGTCCTCCCTGCGACCGTGTCTGAATCTGTCTTTCTGTCGTTTTGGCACCAATTGTTTGTCGTAATTTATAATGTAATTAACCGCACTGGTAATTTACGTAGTACTTTAATTAATACTTTAGATATCATCGTGGAAGTTGAATTATGTTTTCAACGATGTGCCCTTGACCCCCATGCTATTCGAAATTTTTAAGTTAATGTGCCTACCCGCGCTATCTAACGAGCAATCACAATGTCTTTCATTTCAAAAATTAGTATCGGTGATACCATTCAAAACGGTTTTCGTCACATTGTTCTACGTCGAACCGTTCAAAAGTTAACAGGAAGGGGGACTACAAAAAGCCGCACTATATTAATTCGAAGCTATCTGATTGTTTTCCTTGATCAATCAATCAATCAATCAATTTATTCATCATAAAATATACATATAAATTCAATCACAAGGACCAAAGACAGATGCATGTTTATAACAAGTCACAAATAAACATCAAAACAAAATAAATTAAACATCAAAACAAAATAAATTAAACATCAAAACAAAATAAAATAAAATACATACCATTAGATTAAAATATATGATAAAAAATTGAGAAATTCATCTTTGCAGGAACATACTTTCCGGACAATATATCATAAAAAGGTAGAAGACGTGAATGCACAAGAGACAACAAGAGAGACAATCGTATATATAAGTATGCTATATTGAATACAAATAAAATCAATTGCATATATCGCGAACATAACACAAATTATACTAAGTACTCATCTATAGTGTAGCAGGCCTTCTGAACTAGCTGCTGTTTCAGTCTTGTTTTGAAAATATTTAAATTGAGGGAGCTTTTAATATGCTCATCAAGAGAGTTGTATAATTTACAGCCAGTAAAAAAAAAAAGTTTTTTGGTACAGCGTAGCGTAGATGACTTAGCCTATAACTATAAGCATTGTCAGCGGATTGAATGCCCGAAGGAGTCACCGTTATTAGACAAGGAGTCACCGTTATTAGACGCACGAGACTGTTCACGGAAGACCAATGGACTACCACCAGGAAACCGATACAAACATTGGGGACTTTCTACTTTGGAAAGAGAACGAAATCGGTAGACCCTCCTGGGGAGATATATCGAACAGAGATCCCATATTCAAGGCAATGTGGGCACAATGGGTTTCCCTGGTTATATAAAATGGATTACTTAAGAGGTTATGGGAATCAGCTGATGGGAGGTTATCAATTTTCCAATTGGTTTTGCCCAGAAAGAGGATGAGTGAAGTCTTGAAGGAAATTCACG
Organism: Gonioctena quinquepunctata; assembly: GCA_018342105.1. NCBI lineage: Eukaryota > Metazoa > Arthropoda > Insecta > Coleoptera > Chrysomelidae > Gonioctena > Gonioctena quinquepunctata. The sequence goes on along the minus strand of JAFIRS010000385.1, from coordinate 230,909 downwards.
AAGGAAAATCGGGAGGATATCTGGGGTCAATAAAACTTTGGAATAGATCAGGCAGATGTTTTACTGGCTTCAATGTCGTGACGATGTAGAAAGCTGGTGCAGAAGATGTCCAGATTGTGGTGCCACTAAAGTTCCCAAAACAAGGTCCAGGGGTGAGATGAAGGTTGTTCACCTCGAAAGACTGAAGCCCTAACATGGTGAACCAATGACTTTTGATCGGGGTGATCAAAATTGGAGGGGGGCAGTGTTACGGAAATCACGAGCCGCCACTGTGCTCTTTATTGACGTAGATATTCAACCGAACCCTTGGGATTTTTCGATAATGTAATCGATACATCGAGAAAGAGAGAGCTAGTACCGAAAATTCAGCGCTGCCGATTTGAGAGTAATTACTCCATTTGTAAGCAATTTGAAAGCTTCGGAGTAATCGTGGAGTAATGACGAACTGTAAGGATTTTGTAAGCAATTTGCACTAAGGAGTGGAAAAAGAAATCGTTTCATATTTCTGACTACTTGTGTTTGTTTCGTGGTATATGCCAATGGCCAGTATATCATGCAAAAACTCTGTTAGTGTTATCTTCAGTCTTTGTTATAGTAGTTTGCCAGTTTGGTCTGTGTTATGTTTGTTTTTTCTGAAACTAAAATGGGAACACGCATGCTTTTATTTTATGTTTTCTTTGCGACAGTTCGGTCCTCAAAGATTACATTTTGTGAAAATGATTTCTCAAATCCCAAAACTTTGTCAAAATTTTCTAATTTGAAGTTGCTTTTCACTAGGGGAGTGCCGCACAAGTTGCCAACTTCGAAAACTTCTACCCCTCCAATTGTAATAATTCCATCAGGGTTGTGTAGAGAATCACAAACTGAATATGCTGCATCATATATTTTCAGTTCCAAAGTGTTTATATGTTTTAGTTATATTAATAGGGAATTTTGTCTCTATATATCCTAATCTGATTCGTGCTTTCGTGCATTATTGACTGTCATCTGTCAATATTATTTCTCAGAATATTGTTTGTGCCACCAACTATTCACATATTTAGACAGAAAATTTAATCAAATTGGCGATTTTCTATACAACCAAAGTCAAACAATTGCCATTGGAGAGGCAGAACTTTTGAAGTTTTTTTTAAGTTGGCAACTTGTGCGGCACTCCCCTATTCAAACTCGATTTGACCTTCACTTGAATAACTTTCCCCAAACACTCACGCCAATTGTGGTTGTTTCAAGAATTTAGATAGACAATAATATTTCTTATAACATAAATTCAACTTCATGGTCAATTATAACAACGGGTTTCAATGCTACCAACCCAACTTCTGACCTAGCCTAGCACAGAGTAGACATTTGCATTTTCAGTTGTTCTTCTACTCTTCAAGTCTAGTTTGTTCTGGTTTCGATTCAGAATCAGTATCTATTAGAACAAGTCGATCCCCGAAATAATCCATATATACCATAGATTACGTATGAAATAAGTTTGTAAGGATTTTGTAAGCATTCTCAAAATTCTCGGAGTAAAACTCCGCATTTTGATAGAAGCTAGTCAGCATATTGTACACTTTCAATTGGCAGCACTGCGAAAATTACCTCGTGTGTTTTTCAATATAAAAGTGCATCGCACGAGACATAATTCAGTTTTATTCATTGTTGTCAATTGTGTGATCAATGTAAAGCGCGTATTTCGAACTGTGATTATTGTAGTGTAATATTGTGTTGTATTCAAAGCGAAATAAAACGGACATTAAAGTTAACCGTGAGTATCAATAAAGGAACCCCAGTTCGTAACAATATTTAGTTGTTATTATCATAGCTTTAGTTTTAGACATTTCAATTTAAGTTTGTTGATTTTTAGATATTCCTGAACAGCTGATAATATGGAGTTCATTTTATCAATTGCTTTGTTTATATTTCAGTCAATGCAGGCTAGTAAGGTGTCATCTGCAGACAAGTTTATGAATTCGCAGTCTTTATGAAGATTCATATCATTCAGATATAGGATGAATAAAATGGGGCCTAGTACACTACCCTGAGGCCTCCAGCCGTGTTTTCGATTTCATTCAACAATGAATTGCCTACTCCATCTCTCTGTTTTCTGCATATAAGATAATTGGCCAGCCAGCTATATATTTGTCCACCAACTGACTCAATTTCAATAGTAATATGTCCCTGTCGATTGTTTCGAATGCTCTTTTCAGGTCAAGAAATACAGCCACGACATATTTATTGCTATCCATTTCATTTCTGTATTTATTTAATGACAAAGTTGTAGAGATGATTCGCATGAATGTTTTTGACGGAATCTTGATTGATCATTCATCAATATATGGTTGTTGTCATATTGGTTGGTTGTATTGGTCATACACCTCGATTTCCATAAGTTTCTCAATTGGAGGTAAAGTATTGATAGGCCTGAACTGCTTTGGTTGTATTTGGAACTTTTGTTATAGGAATAATTGTGCTAATCTTCAACGAGTTAAGCATCTTGCCTGTTTGCAAAGAGTTATTGGTTAAATCTATAAGTACATGACCAATAGATTCAAATATTTGTTACAATAATTTTCCGTTCAGTGTTTCAGTGACACTACATTTATTATCCAACGATGATACAATTTTTCTTAAGTCACCAAGAGAAAGTGATTTGAATTTGTAAAAACCCGGGTATATGATTATGATTTTTGTTGATCCATGGTTCATTACAATCTATACTATCTACAATCTATTTCAATCGGATCTGTGATGAGTTTCAGTTCATTATTCAGATCGAACCGAATTAAGTTTGGAAAATCGTATACATTAACATTAATCAATTTATTCAATGTTTTCCACATGAGCTTTTGATTATTTCAGTATCTATCTATTTTCTCAAAGTAATATTGATCTTTCTTCTTTTTTAACGAACTGACTTCATCATTTCTATACTTTTTGAAGGTATTCCATTCATAATCTATCTTGTTCTCATGAACACTTTCTGAAAGTTCTATATGCTTCATCGCGTTTTTTTATTTTCGTAAAAACTCCATTTCATCAAACCAAGATAAATTACTTTTGAAATTACAAACCTGAATTGGGGAGATAAAATTCACATCTTCATTGCAGTTATTTGAGAGTTCTTGATACATAATATTTACATCGACACAATCCAGTGACCAGTGCTATGAGATCAAGTTGCTTTTAATAAGATCTAGACTATTCTGAGAAAAAATCCTATAATTTATTATGACTTCTCGTTATTATTGTTAAACTATATAATCAAATGAAAAATAAGGAAATTAATTCCACAAAGCGGCTTGTAGAAAATAATTTTACCAGTATATACCGAAGCGTGAGGAGGTTCATTTGGAATTACATTACTAATCTCAGAGGTTATTCAGAAAAATGGTACACTCACGACAGTAACAATATATAAGTGCATTAGATAAAAATAAAATCAAAATTCAGCTTCATGGAATACAAGAAATACATACAATTTTTCATAATTATGGATAGTCAAAGATGAATTGAAGAGTGTAAGTTCTAAAGGTTTACTAAGTGCCAAAAACGATAATCGTTGTCATGTAAGCTGTAAATTATTGTTTTGCAGTAAGGCAACTTCCTATTAGTATGACCCACGAGAAAAACTAAGAAAAAAATTGTCGTTAACTACAAAACACCAACTTGAAATTGGTAAAAGGGTCCAAGTGCCTTGATACATGTACTTGGAAAGGGTCTATGGGATAGTACATATTACTGTGGGTCTCACGACCTATATTACATTATACAAAAGAAAAGCAACATTACTTAAAAACTTGTGAGTTTAATTATAAAACAAATATGGTAACATTAAAAATATCAAAGTAAATGAAACAATGGTTAGATTAGGTTTCCTCTCTGTTAGTTGAGATGTTTTGACAATCAGATCCTTATAAACGCGATAATGTTCAAGTGGAATATATTCTTGCATAGCTTTCAAATAATTCAGTTTTGCTGCGGTTATACGATGTTTACATTCCAGGGAAGGTATTGGGAGGGAGCAGATATCCTGGATACGTTTTCTCTTCTTGAATACATTGCATCTTGCCCAGTCTTCACTTTCACTGAAATTGCGTTTATCTGTGCAGGATTTTCTGATGTAATTCGAATCCAGGAAGCTTTAGAAATCTGTAGCTTTGTCGTATTTTTATAAAGGCATCTGAATGTGTTCAGATCCTTGTTTACCACATGGAATGGATTTTTGTAACGAGCTTCTTTAATCATCTTCTCGATACCTGACGGTACAAATAACTTGGGAGATACCAAAAATGTATGGTCAATCTGTGTAAACGTGCCTGTAACAACCAAATAGAAGAACACAAGGAGCATCCGGTTTTTATTTTGCCCAATGCAGTTGTCACTCCATATGGATAGTTTAGTTTTCGTTGCAAATGTATCTTCTGAAAGGACTTTCAAAATAGCAGATCCAATTTTACAACCTCCTCTTTCTGTTAACGACACATAAATTCAGTATTGTTATTGGCCACATGTATGCCCAAGTTATAACATGACATTTCACGGCTGTAGAACATCTCAGTATGCGTGAGGGTTGGAATAAAAATTATCTGCTCCAAATCTATTGAAACTACAATACTGTCAGAAGATGGATGTTGTGATTCGGTGGTATCATTGTATTGTATCTGCACCGTTTTATGAGATAATGCAAAAACTTTACTAAACGCATTGCGGCATACCTGCACATGTTCGCCTTGACCATTAGGTACAGCATACAACACAATAACTTGGTGGCGGCTATGTTCTGGAGTATCATAGTTTCCATGACGTCTTCGTGTGATTTTACCAATCTGTATATACAATCGGCTATTTTATAGTAATCATGAAATATATGTTGTAACTGTTATATAGACATGGATTTGCATTGCAACTTACAACGACAATCAATCTAAAAATACAACGGAAATGATAAACTAACCCCAGAAGTTTCCAAAACAAAACTAACCATTTCAAGAAGTTTCTTCACAACTTTTACCTCGATACGTTGTGTACTGTGAGCCACTTGTCTTTAAACGTTTTCTTTCTTTTTTTACACTTTCTGAACCCTTTGGTCGTCTTTTCCGTTTCATTTTTAGGAAAACACCTTCAAAAGTTTACTACTACAGAAGTGGTACATAGACCCTTCACAATTAAATGTACGTAGGCATATACAGCTCGCGCCATCTTTTGCACACTACCTACACACTTAAATACACGCTGGCACATAAGTACCTTTGCCAGATTATTAAACTACACGTACAACTCAAAATGACTGATATTGGCACTTGGACCCTTTAGAACTTACACTCCTCAATTGGCTAAAAGTTACTAATATTCATCATTTGTAGTGTGACATTACTGATCATGTTGGATTTCCATCTCTGACATACTCAAATAAATAGAGGTAACATAAATAAATCAAATAACCAATTTGCCACACATAAATACTTGCATATTTTATTTACTCTAAGCATTGATTTAGAACCACTCTGAATCACTCTAGTTTTCTATGTATTTACCCGAATTTTTTACCTTTTATGAGCGATGTTCATTTCTATTGTTCTCTTCCTTTTAGCGTCTTCCCGTCATCATTTAATATTTACGTTTTTCTATAATGTTATCATGATGGAAAACATGTTTGAATAATATTTTCTTGAATTTTGATGGATTTATTTTGGTATAAACGGCTTGATGCCAACTATTTTATTGGAGTTCACTGTAAACCATACAAAATTACTAATTTCGACTGTTCGCACTGTCTCGACATAGTTCTCTTATGAAATGAAATTATGAAATTTATATTTTCATGGTACTTTCGCGTTACTCTAATTATTTCATATATATGACTTCATTGTTCGACCTCTTCGGTCTATCTGATTGTTCTCCCATTTCCTGCGAGAGTTTATATATATATATATATATATATGCTGGATAGGATCCAGGAATACTCGGGAGGTGGGTGTCATTGTCATGAGTATACGCGAGATTACTTGTCTCATTAAATCATCCGATCTTTTAAATTTTGATGTTTTTTTGTGACACTTGAAAGGGTGAATTGAGATTTTTAGCTTTTTCTATCTGCGATCATTTAGATCTGCATTAAATTTATTTATTGGCTGTTCGTTATTACTCGAGATACTTTCTCACATAAAGTCTTAATGTGTAACATTCCTTCGGGTCCTTGGAATGTGTAAAACTAACCAGAGGTGTGTTCGGTTATTAACCTCAGAGAGAGTGTTCTCAATTAATGCTTGTACAATTTCTTATTTAAAATATTTTATTTCAAGATATCTTTGTTCATACAGGGCGTCACAAAATTTTAGACATTGTTTTTATCAAACAATTGTACAGTGATTATCGAATGGTCTATTATTTTTGGAGAGCCATGCACTTTAGTTAAAAAGTTATTTTGATTTGACAATACATAGTCTATCAGAGTTTTATTGTTTATAGTTACCCGTGTTGGTTCTGTTATACATTAGTATTTCCAAAACCAAAGTAGCTTTATCTACATGAACTATTTTATTGCTTTCTGGATAGTCAATCATTGACTTCCATCATTCATATTTGTTGATGTATAGTTAAAACGTTTTTGGGTGGCGAAGTAGGTAATAAATCATTGGTGAGGCCTGACATATACTTCTAAGCAGTTTCCACTTTTTTGAGATATACCTACTCAAACCTATTTCTGCTGGCCCGACAGCTGTCACTCATTTCTGTTACCATAAGCAGATGGAATTGAAATGAAATGAATATGCATTTCGTCTCACCAATGATTAATTGCCTTCTTCGCCCTTCTAAAATGCATGCATTATATAAAACTCTTACAAATTCCAATTATTTCAGGTGTACCACATTTTATGAAGAATTTATATGATATATAAATCAAGATCAATCGTGGAACAAAATAATTTCCGTGGCATAACATGTGCTGTGTATTTAAATTGTAAGTGTTGAAGAGTTTCTGTTCATTTTCTCTAATTTTTTGTTTTAGGATAACATTTTTGGCATTCATTCTTTGGCTACTACTAGCCTTTTCGACGTTTGCTGCGATTACATATTTGCCACAATATCTCAAAAATAATACTTTCATAAAGTTCTAATTTTTTAATCTGTATACTATTGTGAAATAATAAATTTGTATTGATCTGGTACCTACCCTAATCATGATGGGTTTTTCTGAGATACATTATAAATCCAAGTAGCACAGAGTTATAAAATTAACATGACTTCTTATGCCGTCTTAAAGACCACGAATTTGTAATGTTTTAGAACCAGAAAGTTAATGTGCGTTTTATAACGAGATGAAGTTGTGTTTGTATGTAAATGAATTGTATTTGTCATTAAGTATAACTGAAAAGCATTGCTGTGAGGTTATTAAGACAATGAACATATGTGGTTCTAATGAATAGATTTTTGAAACGTTTCAGCTACATATCGTACTCATGTAATGTAGTTTTATCAACAGTTGAACTTTGGTCATAATGATTACATTATGTATCTACAGTTAGATTATTTTTATTGGTTATGTTATTTTTGTTTGTTAGGTAGGTAGACTATTTCCATATAAATAACCAAAATTCCAAAGCAAAAATATAATCTGCCTTACAAGAGAACTGCAGCGTATGAAAAATTTAAAAAAAAATTAAGAGGAAGGAGTGCCTACCCCAAAATTAACACCTGAAATAATTAATCAGTCTTTCGGGACACTGCAAAAAATTAAGTTCCAGATGAAAATGTACCTGGAAGAAGTTCAGAACCAACCACAGAGAGTATCACTGTGGAAAGTGCTTATGAAAAAGAAAGTAGGTGATGAACACTGGGAAAAATGTTTTGTCTTCAATAAAAAATTGAGGAACTGCGACTGTTCAACATAACCTCTATTGTAAACGTCAGTTATTCAGTGGTTATACAATATCGTTTTCCATTAGAGGTGTTTTCTGGCGTAAAAACGTATTCAATCTTGCATTTGAATACGATTCTACGTAACGTCATTATTATCACGAACCGCAAGAATGCATAATTTCGAATGCGATTCAATAATCGAACCTAACCTAAGAAATTTTTGTGATAGAGTCGTAGACAATATTTTGATAAACTGACCTTGTAATTCATTGTAGGTTTCCAACTCAATTGTTAATATATAATTTCCTAGTTCAATCTATTTCATTTTAAATTTCAAACTCTCACAATTATTAGTGGAATGTCCCACTACCAAGATTTATTTGGGCTATTATTATGAATTGAAGACTCGAGTGGATGAAGGTGATGTTATGTTAAATCCTAAAAATCTGTTTATTTTTGCATAAATGAAAGTTTTCTTGTATGTCCATCTTTCACATTAATGAATCATTTGTGAGTGAAATTGTATGATCTTCGATAACAACTTGGACACACCGTTGCTCAGTCTTGAATGGAAAAAAAAATCAAATAAACAAAATTTTTACCTTACTTTACTGAAAAAAATTGGAACATAACATCTTCATCCACTCACGTCTTCAATTATGCCAATCACAAAACAACGAATTATGTTTTGAAACTGAATTCGACTTGAGCCGTTTTTTGGCGCCCATGTATTCAAAACGTATTCGTCCTGTGATTCAAATACATCCATTCTGGCGTTGAAACGATGACGTCATATATAAAACGATTCAAAACGTATTCATAGAGTTTTGAAACCAAGTCGAATTCAGTTTTAAAACATAATTCGTTGTTTTGTGATTGTCATAATTGAAGACGTGGGTGGATGAAGATGTTATGTTCCAATTTTTTTCAGTAAAGTAAGGTCAAAATTTGGTTTATTTGATTTCTTTCCATTCCAACTGAGCAACGGTGTGTCTAAGTGGTTATCGAATATCATACAATTTCACTCACAAATGATTCATTAATGTGAAAGATGGTACATACGAGAAAACTTTCATTTGTGCAAAAAGAAACAGATTTTTTAGGATTGTAACATAACATCACCTTCATCCACTCGAGTCTTCAATTCATAATAATAGCCCAAATAAATCTTGGGAAACCTACAATGAATCACAAGGTCAGTTTATCAAAATATTGTCTACGACTTTCTCACAGAAAATTTCTTGGTTAGGTTCGATTATTGAATCGTATTCGAAATTATGCATTCTTGCGGTTCGTGATAATAATGACGTCACGTAGAATCGTATTCAAATGCAAGATTGAATACGTTTTTACGCCAGAAAACACCTTTGGTTTCAAAACTCTACGAATACGTTTTGAATCGTTTTATATATGACGTCATCGTTTCAACGCCAGAATGGATGTATTTGAATCACAGGACAATACGTTTTGAATACATGGGCGCCAAAAAACGGCTTAGGCAATCCATCGACCTGTCAAAACGAAAGCAATATGGCGGCTGTTGGCACACATTGTAATTCGTCATAAGCTACCATAGTGGTAAAAGTGTTTATTTTGTGATTTTCTGTGCGAATTTGAGTAGTTTTTTCAATTTAGGATTATAATTCGTGCTTCAACTGAAGAAAAATGCCCTTTATTTGCATTGTAGTTAACTGTGGGTCCCGTCACGACAGGGATAGAGTCGGGTTTCACTCGGTGTCTACGGTATCAAATCATAAGTTTTTGACCAGTTAAAATGACTTATCGAGGAGGAGAAGAGCTCTATGTTAGCTGCAATCAACTTAGAAGATCTTACGGATTCGAAAATCAAGTATCAGAGAGGCTGCAGCAGACATACCCTGGGTGCACATTCGTGATAACATCCTTCATTCCGTCATGGATACCTACCTATAACTTCAGACTTTTGTGATTTGATTTGTTCCGTAGAAGATCTTACGGATTCGAAAATCAAGTATCAGAGAGGCTGCAGCAGACATACCCTGTGTACACATTCGGATAACATATCCTTCATTCCGTCATGGATACCTACCTATAACTTCAGACTTTGTTCCTACGATTACTTGTATAATTTTGCCTACTTGTATATATCTGAACTATTGTACATTAGGAGGTCCCATTTCAAATAAAGTTCATATATATAATTGATATATTTTCCACTCCAAAAGTAGAGAAAACTCCAAATGACTTTTCATATATATGTACCTACCTCCTCAAAAAACATTCTTATAGGTAGTGTTATTGAATTACTGGAATACAAATTTTCTTTAGGATTCTGGTGACCCAATAAATGAAAATATTTAGAAATATGTCTTTCAATCTCAACCTTCCCTTTTTAAATATATCAAGCAATTATCGAAAGCCTCGATCAAGTTTTGTGAAGAATGTTGTATTTGATTACTCTCGTTTCGGATGTCCATCGTCTTAATGTATTTGAAAAGGTTTACACGATGTTTTGAATGTGAATACTGTATTCAGACGATTGCAGATACAAACATTCGAAACATCGTGGAAACCTTTTCAAGAACATTAAGACGATGGACGTCCGAGACTAGAGTAATCAAGTTACCACATCGTCTACAACCTTCAAAGGGTATTGTAATTTATTAACAGTAAAAATTGGATATATCGTGATATTTATCAAAATTGTACTATATACAAATATCAATATTGGGTAATTTTTCTATAATTGGTATTAAATTGAGAGTAATCAACTGAATCAGTAAAACAACAAATAAACAAACATTTATTTATATATATTCATTTGAAATATTTATTTTATTTTTTAAAACAACTGAGCAAGAGGCAAGTCGTCCAATAAATTTTTTGACTGGATGGCATTGGCCACACAGCTTCCAAATCTGTGCGTGACATTGCCTCTAATATAGCACCAATATGACCACCTACTTCACTGTTTCCGGCCATACAAGTACAGTGAGCAGTACAAATGCTTTCATCCTTTTCAATTATGTACCAAACATCTGAAGGTTTTTAGTTTGCCTTTTGTGAATACTTGACCTGAAAAAAAGTTATGTCGATTAGAAAGAACTATTATGAAAGTTGAGAAGTAATATTCTTAAATATCAAATCAATGTCTCTTATAATAAACAAATGTGGCAATAAACATAATAGAACAGATCAGAAGTTATAAATTGCTTCTTATGTATTATTATTCCAAATTTATAATAATTCACTTCGATGACTCAAGATTTGCAACTGTACATGTACCCATTAGAAAAAACCTGCTGCATAGGAAAAAACCTGCTGCCTAGGAAAAAACATACTTAACTAACTAAAATATATAAATGATTCTGAATTTTTGTTCTCACCTTCACGACGAAGCCAGATTCAAAGTATGTATGGATTCTAAACTTGTATAGGGCTTCATCTGCATCTGGGAAAGCTGAGTAAAAAGCAAATACGAAATAATATCCATATTCGTAACAGGAAGAGCACCAACAATTGAACAATTCAGTTCAGAAATATTCAGTGTAAAAAGGATCTAAATCACTGATCAATCCTCAACTTCATTTTATACCTGTAACAAATACATTGATAAAAATGTAAACAAAAGATGGGGATGTATTTTCAAGCATACCGTTCACCAAAGCCTCTGCTTTTCAACAATAGTGTCTTCAGTAATCACTCTCCATCTGAATATTATTAATTAACAACACAAAAGCTCCGAAAATAACCAAAAATACACTTTTACAAGCCAAAGGTACACACTGACAATGATATTCTTATGGCGATTATCGGTTTGTGTGCCAACAACCGCCATATTGGGTCACGTGGTATGGATTGCCTAATTGGATGGAACTAGCGGAATGCTTATGCACTCAGTGTATATCTTTCTTTGTTTCGTTAGCGTTACGGCAACAAATCTTGCCACTTGTGGTCACAGCGACTACGTCAAAACTTTTTTATGTAAAATATTACGATGTCTTCGAGACACTCGTGAACTATTCTATGATAGTACATACTGGAGTAATTACACATTTTTTCGACACTAGAAGAACGGCATCCATGTTCTTCGATTGATTGATAACAGCATTATAGGTAGCCATATTGAAACAAAAATATTTTAAATGAAAATAAATATGGGACCCCGGGTGTTAAACCATTTTAAAAATGATTGGATATAGCTAATCAAGTATCTTTCGTAATATGGTGTACATATTTCAACGATTAATGAGAAAAATGTATATAATATATATATATATATATATATATATATATATATATATATATATATATATATAATTATTTCTCTTTATTTTCGAGCGGAAAAAGAAATTATGGCGAATGCTATCAAATTCATGATACGTCGTGTGTATCACTTTTACTAAATTATTCGGTACGCCAATGGAATTTCTCGTAATTTTCAAGAGGAACTGTTCATTAAGTGAAGGAAGAGACATGCTGTCCCAATAGTGAATGCACTCTACTTAATGCTATAATGACTACACTATGGCCACAGACCACCTATTAAATAGGCTTGTTTTGGTTCGCAGTTGGGACGGTCGGACGGTCCTAGAACCGTTCGAAGTAGTCACACAGTCGTTTATTGAAAACGGACCCGGACAAAATCTTTCCCGCTACGTTTGTCCTACTCTTTAGAACCGATTCTGAATCGTTCTGGCTTCGAACCAAAACAAACCTAATAATATTCAATCCAACTCCCTTCTGCGACTGTCTTATATAAGCCTATTGGGGATTCAAAATTAGATGCCAGCGCCAGAGTGGCAAAAATGCAAACCAAACATACTTACATTGTGTTCGGAGCTTTTCTGAAAATATTTCCATTTGGTAGAATTTTCCAGTTTTTTTATGTAGTGTTATTCATTTAAAGACGTGGTGTATTTAAATCTTAAGACAATATCATTTGCGAAAACTCTCTTGAAAGCAACAAAGTATGCTCTAAATTGCTTGCAAAAAGAATCTTTCTCGAAGTTTCTGGACAGCTTAGTGAAGTCATCGGGAATTATTTTGAAGAAATGTTACACATTATTATTTGTGAATGTCCGAACTGAAAATAAAACTAACAAAAACAGTTTTTTTATTTCATTTAAAACAAACAAGATGGTGTGAAAATGGGTCCTTATCACCTAGATATACATATATAGTCACTCTTTTTCCATACTGTATGAATAATCTTCGGTATGTCAAATAATATCTCTTTTTTCTCTTCTTAAGTTTATTTCTTCTTCTCAACTCTCTTCGAAGATTCTGTTTTTCACTTTTTTTCTTGGCCACACACGATACAGGAACATTTTGGGAAGGAACTGTATTCTTCTTCAAGATCCCCAAGAATTTCATTAAATGTCAACAATCACGAGAGATTCGACAAGTTTTAGGTATACAATGGCTAAAATCATATTATAAACATTAATGTTTGGAAAAGTAAGCAATGTAAGTATGTATAGTTTCTAAAATCGACACCAGAGGGAGTGTCCCTTATTTTGAATTCCCAATTTGGCAAGTCATTACAATTACTTTATAACGTCGAGTGTGCCTTTTTGTCGTGTTGGCATACCTAATAAATATTGACGTCTGAGGATATTACAGGACATAAGTCACGGATTTTTGCGAAAAGTCTTGTAAACGTGTAAGCGAATTATGACTTCTGTATGCTACTTGGGGATTATCTCTTCCTTTGAATGCAATTTTTTATTATTTAAGAATGCACAAGCAGCAGTCAGCTCATACTCAAATGCAAATTACAATCACCGAATAATTGTTATGGAAAAGCCGAGAAGAGTAACTTGTATCTGCTTTATACTTCCTTTGGCATTATTGTCAGTTTTATAAGAACAAAACGTATACTTATCCATGAGACGTGTGTTTCTTGACAGTAATGGAGGGGCAGAGGTAGGTAATCGAGTAGAAAACTGTAGGCTCCCTGTTGTGGTACTCCATCCCGATTAACTAGTCAAAAGCTCGAAGTAAGATATTCAATGCTCTTATATGGAGAATAAGTACCTACCTACTTATATTTTTATCAGCCTTTTGAGACTATCTGTCCCCAATCTAGTGAGATTTTCAGACTATGAATTGAAAAGTTATTTAAGTTTGAAACATTTGTCTCTAATGTAATATTAAAAATATATCTCAAATCTTAGACATGTTGACTTTTTCAGGTCTCTGAATTTCTACAATAATAAAAACGTTTTTATATTATTTATTTGAAATACATAAAATAATATATAATTCACTGGATATATGACATGACAAGTGGTAGAATGTAAAATGAACTACTCTGTGGTAGAATGTAATTGAAAGAAATAGGCCTTTTCATTCTAGATTTTTTTTGCGCATGACTCAACTTTGCGGATACTTTATGTGTGGGTCATTCTTATCCTAACCTTTCTACAAGTTCTGAATTTCAACCATAGCCTTGTTGGTTACAATTATGTGCTTCAACTGTTGTATAAAGCATCATTAATTGATTTTTCATTTAATTGCACTGACAATTCAACTCATGTATAAAAAATCGCATATGCCACAGTGCAATTGTCAGTTTGACAGCGGCAAAAGTTAGCTGCAACTTTTACAGCGCCAAATGCACTAGTGGTTTTTTCAATTATTCATTTGTTCATCAATTATCGCGGTGTTGGTTGCCAAAATAAATAAAGTTTTCATTGATATGTTTCTAAATTTCTTATTCATTAAATTGCCCTGCCGAATTAAACTCGAAAAACTGTCAACCTAAAAACGCTCCACCTTCGGTGTCGCATTTTTAATAGTTGACAGTTTTTCTCGTCTAATTGCTAGGCAACAGTTTCTCATTAAACAACCCAAATTTACCCGATATAATACAAACCTCTCTTGCAATTATAAGTGATAATAAGGGTAATAACCCGTGTATTTACTAAGTGTCCGAAATGTTCATATTACCCGCTTTTTTAACATAGCGGATGCGCGTAATGTGTCGTGAAAAGGCCTATTGGTTTTTATGACTTTTCGTTTGTCATGCTCACTTTGTTCGAAACTGATTTGAGTAATATTTGGTTGTTTCTTTGTTCCGAGCAATAGGGAACACGCAGGTGCCCCTTTTCTAAAATATTTTGATTTGCAGATAAAAATTACCACCTAGAAAGCTCAACAACAAACGAAAAAATTTAAAAACTCTCTGGTGGTTTTATAATTCAAAATTGAAAACCCTAATTTTTTCATTATATTCAAAAACGTACTACCTAGCGCCTCTGATGGACGTATGCATTGTTACTTCACACTTTGAACTTTTACCGCTAGTTGGTTAGAACTGTCAACTATAATTTCATCTGTCTTCATTTATATGTTGTACCTACTAATATTTTTGAAATTATAGTATTTTCAATTGTTACTAATACATCACAATAAAAGTGAGATTGAATTAATGTTTAGGTTTCAAGAAATAGTGCTGTGTATCAATATTCATGAAATAACTACAATTGGCGCTAGTGTTTGGGGGAAGTTATTCAAGTGAAGATCAAATCGAGTTTGACTTGAGGAGCACCTTTAAATTTGAAAATTTCGACAAAATTACTTTTACAAAATGTAATTTTCGACAGCCGAACTGATGCAAAGAAAAACTAATATAAAATTGGTAATTCAAAATAACGGATACTCCCTCTGGTGTCGATTTTTGAAACTATACAAACGTACATTGCTACATTTATGTTTATATGATTTTAGCCATTCTATACCTAAAACTTGTCGAATCTCTTGTGATTGTTGAAATTTAATGAAATTTTGGTTTACGTATTTACTATTGTTTGTCCTCGAGTGAAAAAAATGAGTGATTCAAGTTCAAATCATTATTTTTGTATACCTCAATGTGACTCTTGGGCAAAACGATCCCGTCGAATAAGTTTTCATCATTTTCCATGAGAAAATGAACGTAACGTTCTGGTGCAGAACGATACCGTTGTACTGGAATAAGTTTTCATCATTTTCCGTGAGAAAATGAACTAATACTGATTGAGCGAGTTTATAGACAGACGATGGGCTCTTGAAGAAGAATACAGTCCTTCCCAAAATCTTCCTGTATCGTCTGTGGCCAAGAAAAAAACTGAGAAAGAGAACCTTCAAAGAGAGTTGTGGGGAAAAGAAAGAGAGTTAAGAAGAGGAAAAAGAGATATTATTCAACATACCGAAAATGTTTCATACAGTATGGAAAAATAGTGACTATATACTCAAAAGTCCCCTCCACCCCTTTTATTTTTGGAACGATTATACAAAAACAAGTGAAATTGGAAACTGAATATTAAAGGTTGTAAACTTCCCTACTAGTGATGATAGATGACGAAATCGTCAAAGATGACGTCACAAGGCCATTGTGATCAATAATTTTAAATGGAACCCTACGGCAAGCGACACCTCTTTTAAAAGGTATCGAAAAAACCTATTCAATGATACTGATTTTGTTTGTGTTTATGGCAGTTTTGGCAAATCGCTTTTAAAAAACGCAAAGCTGTGATGAATTAAATCAGTTAATACTAAAATTCCAAATTCAAGCTCCGCCTCTGGATAGTTGTCAAATAAGCTGACGTTTTTGTTAGTCTCCCTAATTCGACGTTTTTGTAATTGTCCAAGTTTTTGTACATTCAATAATTTGTGTATTGTTGCTCGAACCTTTAACTGTTTTAGCAGCTTTTGGTACTTTTAATATTTTTGTACATTTTAATAATTTGTTGAACTGTTGTGAGCCGAACGTTTAAGTGCTCCAAGAAGCGAAATGGTACGTGCTTTAGTTGATAAAGTAGCAGCGATCCTAATTCTTGGTGAAACTGGACAAAATATTCATGCAGCAGAACGCATTTTTAATGAGAGGTTTCCCAATCGCCCCGTTTCGAGGACTTATTTAAGGGAGCTTCTTCGTAAGTTTGAAACAACGGGTAGTATTAATGATGCGAAACGATCTGGCAGACCACAAATTTCTGATGAGAAAAAAATTGATACACTGGCAGAAGTAATAGTTAATCCTACTTCTTCAACAACTCACGTTGCATCTACATGTGAAGTCAGTCGAAGTACAGTACACAGGGTGTTGAAAAAAAATAAATTTCATCCATACAAATTAAAAATGGTTCATCAACTCTCAGACGACTACCCAGACCGAAGACTAGAATTTTGTGAAAATATGGAAACTAAAATTAACCAACAGCCAGACTATGTCAAAACAATTTGTTTTAGTGACGAAAGTACTTTCTATCTGAATGGAAATGTAAATACACAGAATGTGAGGTATTGGAGTGACGCAAATCCTCACCTGTTCCGTGAAACACATATCCAATTTCCCCAGAAGGTGAATGTTTGGGCCTCGTTGGGCCTCTTTCTCAAAATACTAATTTAACTGGTGAGGTTTATCTGGAGCTGTTGCAAAACGCAATAGAACCGTTAATCCTTGAAATTTTTGGAAGACAATCCAGATGAATTCGGCAATTTGGAAATAACATTCCAACAGGATGGTGCTCCTTCACACTATTACGGTGCAGTGAGACGGTATTTGGATGAGGAGTATCGTGGTAGATGGATTGGACGACGAGGTTCAACGGAATGGCCAGCTCAATCACCGGACCTCACACCTTTGGATTTTTTTCTGTGGGGGTACCTTGAATCGAAGGTTTACGCCACTGAACCTGACAATATTGACGTTTTGAAACAACGTATTGTTGCAGAATGTGCGGCTGTTTCCGCAGACACATTTGCAAAAGTACGAGAAGAGTTTAAAAATAGGATATTCCACTGTCAGGAAGTAAATGGAGGTCACTTCGAGCAATTTCTCTGAGTAGATACTGATTCTCAAATCTGTAATTAATATACTGAATGGAATTTAAATTTTAATGTTTACTAATGAGCCATTAAAACTGCCATAAATACAAACAAAATTAGTATAATTGAATAGGTGTTTTCGATACCTTTTGAAAGAGGTGTCGTTTGCCGTAGGGTTCCATTTAAAATTATTGGTCACAATGGCCTTGTGTCGTCATCTTTGACGATTTCGTCATCTATAATCACTAGTAGGGAAGTTTGCAACCTTTAATATTCAGTTTCCAAATTTCACTTGTTTATATATAATCGTTCCAAAAATAAGAGGGGGGAGGGGACTTCTGAGAAGCACTGTATGTATATCATCTAGGTGATAAGGACAATTGTTTATTTTTTGAAAATTGATGTTTATATGATTTCAGCCATGGTACACTTAAAACTTGTCGAATCTCTTGTGATTGTTGACATTCAATGAAATTCTGGTTTACCTGGTGAATATTCTGTTGACTATTGTACGTCCTCGAGTGAAAAAATGAATGATTCTAGTTCAAATCATTATTGTTGGTACCTCAAGTTGACTCTTTGGGCAAAACGATCCCGTTGTACTAGAATAAGATTTTATCATTTTCGTAGAAAATTAATGTAACGTACTGGTGCTGACTAACATAGGATCGAGTGAGTCTATAGACAGACGACGAGCTCTTGGGATCTTGAAGAAGAATACAGTTCCTTCCCAAAATGTTCCTGTATCGTGTGTGGCCAATAAAAAAAGTGAAGAAGATAACCTTCAAAGAGAGTTGCGAAGGAAAAAAAGAGAGTTAAGAGAAATATTATTCATACAGTATGGAAAAAGGGTGACTAGATATGTATATCTAGGTGATAAGGACACATTTTATCACCATCTTGTTTATTTTAGATGAAATTAAAAAAACTGTTTGTGTTAGTTTTATTTTCAATTTGAATATTCACAAATAATGTGTAACATTTCTTCAAAATAATTCATAACAATAATTTCCCGATAACCTCACTGAGCTATCCAAAAACTTCGAAAAAGATTTTTTTTGCAAAAAAATTTGAACTTTGTCACCTTCAAAGTGAATTTTCGCAAATGATATTGACTTAAGATTTAATACACACTTCACTAGAGTCTTGAAATGAATAACACTACACAAAAAAACTGGAAAATAATACCAAATGAATATATTTTAAGAAAAACTCCACACACAAGTGTATAACCTCCGAGAAAACAGACAAACAATGTACTTTTGTCTGGTTTGAATTTTCGCCACTCTGGCGCTGGCATCTAATTTTGAATTCCCAATCATGCGTTTGACAGGAGCAAGCTGCCATAGAACAAATGAATCCCCCGATTTTCAGGGAGCATGAAAATCATATCAAAGTAATCAGTCATTCGAAAATGAAAAAAGCTATTGATAATATTTAAATGATAAATGTTATGATAGATGCTAATTCGGATTTTCATTTGGTAAGATCAGGGATATGATTAACAAGTAGTATAACTTATAACAAATATATGATATAAAGTAGCTAACCTTACTTTTCTCACTTAAATGAACTGTAAAATAGTCCCCAGTCATCATATTCGAACAATACCAACATATCATTTATGTCCATTTTTGGAAGTCCTTGAAAATTTCAACAATTAAAAGTACGTAAAGCACGTAAAATAAATAGACATAAAATAAAGTAAATAAGAAAAATAATTTTCAGAGTGTTTATAGAGCTGAGTAAATTAATGTAAAAAGTAAGAAGCTGTCAATCAAATTTGGCATTTTATGTTGAGGTTACCTCAATTTCAATGATGTATACTTGTAAAATTGGTCCCTGTTATTGTTTATTAAATAAAAAATAAGCTACTGTTGACAAAACTAACAATATTATGAAATTTTCGTCATCTGAAGAAATTATTGGCCAAAAACGAAATTTAAAAAAATGGCACTGAACACACCATTTTCCAGTTATGAAAACAAAAACATATAGGACTGAATAGCTATTATATCATGTCCATCTATCAGCAACTTTCGTCGATTTGTCTAAATTATTCAGTAGGTATGTACATGTGCCTAACAACTAGTCAAAGTAAAACAAAATAAAAGATAAAAGTTAACCATCTTTCATTTTACTTGTTATTTTATATTACTTCTTATTTAATTTCTGTATAAACTTGTTATGGATGTTGTGTAGCTTTAACTAATTAAATTACTTTATTTTATTTCTTATTTTATTTTACTTGCTGTATAAACTCACTTTTATATAACATGATACTGTTACTGTACATGTTACAATTATCAATTATAAGTTGAACTTCTTATTTTCCAATGACCGTGTTTATGCAGACAATTAAAAATTATCATTTAACAAGTAAAAGTTGAACAACTTTTTACATTAATTGAACCAGATTTTCTTATTGTGCGCAACTAGTTCGCAGATGACCGTGGAATGGCTCGTCCGGTGACGAAACTTAACCTTACTTTTTTCGAAACAATCGATATTTATTTTTACGTTTTGTGTTTTCTTTTATAGAGGGTTTTGGCGCAAAAATATATTTGAAAATGGAAATTGATGATGCTATCCTTGTGAACCTTGTTCGTCAATAATTTATGAGAAAGGGAACAAGGATTTCAAAAATAAAAACATGAAGGAGAATCAGCAATATGTGAACTGATGGATCCTTTTTGAGTCTTGGCTCCACTTGCGATAACAATATTTCAAATAGTTTTGGAGTCATCCTAGTGTACAAGAAATATCCCTCAAATCATTGATTTTATGAGATTTTTGATGAATTCCTTTTTTTCCTGTTCCTATTTATGGGCTTCACAGCCCATCTTCTTTTCCTCCCTCTCGTCAAAAAAAAAAACTTGCTGTCAGTAGCATTAACAATGCAAAAAGCGCCTCAACTTCTTCCATTTCACTGAACATTTTGAAAGTTGTTTATTATGAAAATAGGACGTTAGAATCATTCAAATATGGCTTGAAACTGAATTGTGCTCCTGCGTACCATTTCTTGTTAATAGGGAACACGCATGTGGCCCCTTTCTAGAATATTTTGATTTGCACATTAAGATTACCACCTAGAAAACTCAGTAAGGAACTTAGAAATTGAGAAAATGTTTGGTATTTTCCATAATTCGAAATTGAAAACGCCAATTTATTCATCACATTCAAAAACGTACCCGTAGTGCCTCTGATGGACTTATGCATCGTTACTTCACACAGTTCAAACGTTTACCGCTAGTTGCTTCGATCTATCAACTATAACCAAAAAGAGTTAACGTTATCTGAATAGAAGGTACTCATAAGCTCTAGCCAATTATAATCTTGTAGCATTAACCCGTCATAGTGACGTACATGGACATGAGTACAAGTGGCCCAAGTAACACACAGAGTGGTCCAACATACATTCAAGAACCTGTAAGGGCCGGTATTATAAATATGTTTTGAAGTTAAAGCTGGATTTATAGTTAGACGGACTGTAACGTAGACGCACTGTATACGTAACAAACGGACTGTAAAATATTATTGAATT
Organism: Gonioctena quinquepunctata; assembly: GCA_018342105.1. Lineage (NCBI taxonomy): Eukaryota > Metazoa > Arthropoda > Insecta > Coleoptera > Chrysomelidae > Gonioctena > Gonioctena quinquepunctata. The sequence continues at coordinate 209,725 of JAFIRS010000385.1, read as the reverse complement.
TATAAATCGACGGAACGGAATTTTTGCGCATGGGTAGAAGTGATAGTGATATTCAACATAACCTACACATTACACGAATCATAAACAGCCTGTGTTGGTTTGGATTTGTATTATATTCTAAATAATTATCTATACTTCGTTTTCTGTGTCACAATGGATTATGAAATACATGAAGGTATGCTTCTTGGTGCCGTGGGACTGTTGTGTGCAGTAGCATTGGAAAAGTGTCGACAAACTCGAAGAACAATAATTATGCGACTAAGACGTTACAAAACAAGACCCATAAACCGTAATAGAAAAGTAGAGAATGCCTACAATAATTTTTTAAAGATGAAGACTGCTGATCCAGATCAATTTTTTAAGTATACGTGAATGACTGTTCCAGTATTTAATGAATAATTACGTCTTGTAAAAACATAGCACATAATTCTTTATTTTGATTGGCCGGACGCAAGAAACGTAGTGTAAAAGATGAAAGTTGGCCAACTCTTCCGTTCCAGTCCGTTTCACTTACGTTACGTCATGCGTTTACGTTCATTTATAAACAAGAGTACATAAAATCTATAGTTGATCTTTTTGCAGTGCATCTACGTTTACAGTCCGTCTAACTATAAATCCAGCTTAACTTTAATTTTATCAATCAAGTTAACTTGAGCTTCAAAATGTCAGTTTTATAAAGGTACAATTTTTTAAATAAAAAGAAGAAGAAGAAGGAAAAAAGGTAACCTACAATTTTTCTCTTGGCAAAACAATCCCGTTGAACTGGAATAAGTTTTCATCATTTTCCATGAGAAAATCAACGTATCGTTCTGGTGCAAACTAATCTAGGATTGAGCGAGTTTTTAGACAGACGATGGGCTCTTGAAGAAGAATCCAGTCCCTTCCCAAAATCCTCCTGTATCGTCTGTGGGCAAGATAAAAGTGAAAAAGAGAACCTTCAAAGAGAGTTGTGAGGAAAGAAAATAGAGTTAAGAAGAGAAAAAAGAGAGATTATTCAACATACCCAAAATTATTCATACAGTATGGAAAAAGGGTGGCTATAAATGTATATCTAGGCGATGACACATTATTTACTTTTCGAAACATTAATGTTTATATGATTTTAGCCATTGTACACTCAAAACTTGTCGAATCTCTCGTGATTGTTGACATTCAATGAAATTCTGGTTTACCTGGTGAATATTCTGTTGACTATTGTGTGTGTGGCCAAGAAAAAAAGTGAAAAAGAGAACTTTTGAAGAGAGTTGAGAAGAAAAAAAAAGAGACTTAAGAAGAGAAAAAAGAGATATTATTCGACATACCGAAGATTATTCATACAGTATGGACTATATGTTTATCTAGGTGATAAGGACACATTTTCACACCATTTTGTTTGGGTAAATATCTAGTTACATCACACATGCACTCCGAATATGGGGAAAACACTTTTCTTACGTGTTTTTGCCTCTTGAACACGAATCCGGAAGAAAAATGCGGCGGTCTCATACCGTTTCAGAGTTACATCGATTTTTCCGAAATAAATTTCAAGCACCGTTTTCTCGCACAAAACTCACTCAAAATGCCTCCTTCTTTTTACCAGCATAAACAATACACCCTAAATCACTTATTTTCGGCACAACTTTGCACAAAATATCGTCGTTTTTATCGAAAAAGATCCTCCTTCTTACACAGTCCGATTCATTTATTACCAACATGAAAAATTAAAAAAGTTAATAAATGTCATCTGTCAAAGAAATTAGAATTGTTCATTTGCAACTGTGTAAGAAGGAGGATTTTTTCGATAAAAAACGACGTATTGATAGCAAATGTCTGAAATAAGTGATTTAAGGTGTATTGTTATGATAGTAAAAAGAAGACATATGAGTTTTGAAACAGCTAAATTATTTCGAAAAACGATAACTCTGAATGAATTTCCTATCCGATCAGTTCAGACAAAACGTAAAAAGTGTTTTCTATTCGAAGTGCATGATAACTAGATATTACCAATGTTTAACCGATTCCTAAATATCCTTTGTCGCCGAGGGGCTTCAACAATATTCACAGCATCTTCTTCATCATCGGTTAAAAGTTCCTCAAAAATAACGTGGATATCGTTTGCTAACATTTTGCGAAAACGAAAAATCAAAACAATAAAATTGAGGTTATATGACTCATATGCAATATTGACAGGAGCAGGAGAATTGTCGACGATCGAAAACCACCATTTTCTACAAAGTTAACTTTAATCGACACCCGTTCCACCCGATAAAGTTAACTGCTACATTTTGAAGTTAACTTTAACATGTGACGTCATCCACAAGTTAACTTCTAGTTATCTGTCGAAATAGTTTTATAATACCCACCCTAACTCTCAGATACCAGAGTGCGGAGTGCGCTAGTCCGCCACTGTCCAGAGAGAATTGTGGCCATGACATGTCCATATACGTCACTATGACTCACAAATGATCTTTCATCTCATTCTATCTATCCTACTCAGATAACGTTTACTCTCTTTGAACTATAACTTCATCTGCCTTCGTTTATATATTGTTGTACTATTTTTATCATCATAGTATTTTCAATTGTTACTGAAACATCACATTAAAAAAACAGTTGAACTTATATTTGGGTTGTAAGAAATAATATTGACTATCAATACTGCTGAAACAACCACAATTAGCGCTAGTGTTTGGGGGAAGTTATTCAAGTGAAGGTCAAATCGAGTTTGAATTGAGGAACATCTTTAACTTGAAAATTTCGACAATATTTTGGGATTTGGGAAATTATTTTTACAATGTGTAATTTTTGAGGACCGAACTGAGGCAAAGAAAAATTCAAATACAATCATGCGTGTTCCCTATTGTTAATTCGGTCTGCATAAATGGTAACATTTTTGCTACTTGTTATTTGATAATTGTTACATGATACTTGTTACTTGATGCTGCATAAATCCACACTAAGTCACATTACCTAATTTTCATAGTTTTTGAGAAGGCTGATTATAGAGTATTGAAACAGAAATGGATTATTAGCTCATTATGATCCCCCACCACCGATTATCTCTATTATAAAACATCAAAATGGTGACCATTGATTCATAGCTAACTATAAGTGTATTAGTGTATCGTATATCTAAACCCAAGGAGCCAGATGTTGACACCGCGATCGTGACCTGCCGTTAAATTTATTATGGAGATTCGGTCAATCAGAAACCAGACGGACCGCGATCACGATGTTTACGTCTGGTCTCTTGAGTCTAAATATACTGTGTGTATTCATTTTTAATGTTTCTATTGTTATAATATCATTCAAATCACAATAAATTAGCTCTAGTGATTTTATTATAGTTAGTTTCATTAATTAATATATCACTAAATAATTGGAAAAATAAAGATAATCAGAAAATACATTATTGATAGTAAAGCAACCCAGGTCATTGCTACTTTTACCTGTAAAAAAACATTCTACATTTGAGGTTCAAAATTAAATGGATCAAAATTTCTTGAAGAAATGATGCTTTCTTTACACAACTGATGAGATCAGGATGTTCTGTTGTTGGACCACTTATTCGAGGCAACGCTTTGGAAAATTATTTAAAATAATACATTGAAGCCTTCATATTCACGTATAAAATGTCCGAAAAATATTGCCGAAGTTGGGGCATACGCACAAAAAATTCTAGAATGAAAATGCCTATTGAAGTATATTGATTAGATACATTGTGGAAATTTATCAACACTCCCTAACAAATCGTAAAGGCCCTCAATATATTTTTCCGAAGATATTGAAGAAACGAGTTCTGATTATCTATGTTGATTTAAAAAAAACGGGATTCATAACGCATTTGAGTGATTTCTATGATATGTACTTCGAAGTAACAATATGGTGACGTTGGATAGCGCCTCTAGCGGTTTGGAATAAGCGAGGATTTTTGTCCAAAATTTCAAATTCTAACTAATGACAGACATTGGAACAAATCTATCCGTCTTGGGGGAAGGGAACTTCCCTATTTCTATGAAGTAAACGCTTATTGCGCATTATTTTCTGATTGCCTTCACATTCTCATTCTGTGGTATTGAAAACTCCGCAGAACTACAGAACACTCTAATTACACAGAAGAGTCACTTCAGCTTCCCTCCAGAACCTAATTTCTATTGTTTGGTGTGTTTCTATTCAATCTCCAATATTTTGCTTGGTGTATTAAGTTTTGGTGTTTGTAAACAAAGTGCGCGATGTGATTTTTCCACTTCCATTATTATGAACCATTCAAAATACGGTTTTTGATAACTAATGATTTGAAAAAAAAATATAGGCAATTCACAGCTCAGAAATGACATTGTACACACCAAACAAAAACCAAAATTAAAAAAATTTGACCTCAAATGATGAAAGTGCCGACGTTTACTGTCGTTTTGGCAGAACACCCTGTATTTAATTGTAGTTTAAGGGTGTTCTTTGACAGAACTCATAATGGGGGACTTCTCTCAACGTTACCAAACTCGATTTTTTGCGGACAAACTAGGAAACTCTGATTTGCATATTGCTACCCTTAACACTTGGCAATGGAACCAATTATAATATCAGATTTTTTGCCTTATCAATAATTCATAAATTTACAGGGTTGGCAAAACTGCGTATGAATAATTAACGAAAAACGAACGAACTAATATTTGTAGTGTCATCCATCTTTGGCTTGGCGTGGCTAGAGCTGTTTCCTTTTGTGGTGTTCGAGCGTTGCTGACAGACTCGATAAATCATTTCAAACTGCTGGAAATATAATTCAGTAAAATATTTTGAAACGGACTGAATTATTTCTTAAGTTATTGTCGTGGTATCGTCTGAATTGATTTATCCATGGAAACATTTTCATTCGATTCTGGTTCCAAAAGGTGATCAAGATATTTTGTTCATTGTTTCCATCTTCGATTGTGGCGACTAGGTCTATGTCAGTTAATTTCACAGGATACTAGTACTGGCACCGAATCTTTAGTCAATTTTCCCACGAAATGCTTGCTTCATATATAAACTTTGGTTACATTTTGCTAAGAAAGTTTTTCAATCCACATAGCTTCAACCATTTTCAACACTTTCCATTGCTTTTGATAGGTTTGGGAAACGGACGAAATTATTTTTTTATTTCTGTCATTATTGATATTCACACTATAACTTTCACTATGATCACGGTTTTAGAGCTCGTCCAATATTAAAACGACCACTTTGGCTTTTCCCTACCTAACAACCAATTATTCTCGAAGATACCCGAACTGTGGCTATTAATAGAAATTCCATATGCGTACCAAATTATTCGGTATAGGCGATACACGAGACGTAGAGAACTTACACTCCTATAACTTCTGAACGGAAAAAATATTTTTCGACAAATCTGCCGGAGGGCATTTTGGCAAGGTAACAAGTAAACTATTTCAAACTAGAATAAATAACTGCACTACCTATTTATTAATCAAACGAACCTAACCTTTCAAACTCTGCATGCCAAGACACTGGTGAAGATTCGCCGTAGCATAGCTGCCACACCAATAAATCGTGTCCACTCGTGTTTTCCACTCTCTACCTACCAAACGGTCGTTTCAATATTGGACGAGCTCTACTTCCAAAATCAAAACAATATGTCAAATTTATGGAAGTGCCAACAACAAAATTAGAAAAACCCTATTGAAAATTTTCATTTTTCAGATGGGAATATCTTTTGTTCATTTCTGATCTAGGGAAATTTTCAATGCTAACTCAATTAAATGAGTCCATTGCTGAATAATAAAGCCAACAAGTATCAAATGAGTTTCCTAGTTTACACACGAAAAATCGATGTTGGCAACTTCGAGAGAAGTCCCTTATTATCATATATTTATTAACTACCAATATTGATAACTGGCCATAAGAGCAATGCAATGAAAAACGGGTTATATATGTCTTTCTTTGTCCTATTGGCAGCGCGTAGTTATGGCAACCAAACATCAACCAATACTTGTCACGCCTCCATTGTCGCGTATGTGCATCAATTCGACGTTGCCGATTAGAGAGCGTCCGATGGTCATGCTTCATTTGTTTTGGCTTCACATTTGAGGTCTTTATTATCAATATTGGTACTTATACATATATGCTCATTATATATCTTAGGACTATAATTATGAGTTTTATGGAGACTTCTCAGAAACCAGTACCACAGAACAGTAGTTAGGGTGTTCGCTGAAAGCACCTTAGATCATATATGCTACGCTAGAAACGGCATTCTGTATTGTTTGTATGGTATTAGAGGGGTACAGATGAGAGGGAGTGGATGGGACATTGGCGTACTATACGTAATCTCCAGTACCACGTGTCAATAGCTTGAGTACGCTGATCCCCCGGACCTACCAAAACATTACCCTAGGTGCCGTATCTAGCGTAGCATATATGATCTAAGTTAAGCACAGTCTCGAAAAGCTGTCATATGAACTCGGCCATAAGGCACACACACAGCACAGAAAATATTCTGTGGATATTAGGGTATTCCGTGACATTGTTTAGTTTTTTATAGGTTAGATTGTACTATTGTTTTATTGATGTTTACTCCTCACATTTATTTGACCCAAATAATATATCGCAAAATATTTTACATTGGATATCATTCAGAATTTGATGAGTTTTAAACGAGACTGAGTAAAGTATTATATGAATTAATTGAATATGTTGATATTTTGACTTTTATTTTTAAATTAAATTAGGTGAACAGATTATTGAGTATTTCCAAAACAAAGTAGCTTTATCTACATGAACTATTTTATTGCTTCCTGTCTAGTCAATCATTGACTTCCATCATTCATATTTGTTGATGTATAAAACAAATTCAAATTATTTTAGGCTTACCACACTTTATGGAGAATTTAAATGATATATAAATCAAGATTAATAGTGGAAGGAAATAATTTCCGTGGTACAACATGTGCCTTGTTTGTAAAACGTAAGTGTTGAAGAGTTTCTGTTTATTTTCTCAAATTTTTTGTTTTTAGGATAACATGTTTGTCATTCTTTCTTTGGCTACTACTAGTCATTGTGATGATCGCTGGGATAACATTTTTGATACTATATCTCAAAAATAATAATATTGTAAAGTTCTAATTTTTTAATCTGTATACTATTGTGAAATAATAAAATGTTATTGATCTGGTACCTACGCTAATCATAATTTGTTTTTTCTGGGATACCTTATTGATTTATTCCTTTGAATGACATTTTTCATTATTCAAGAATGCACAAGTAGGATTCAATTTATACTCAAATGCAAATAACACATCGATAAGCCGAGAGAAGTAACTTGTAGCGGCTTTATAGTTTCTTTAGCATTTTTATATTTTTAGGGCTATATCTCCAAAATATAAAGTTCTAATCAGTGAATAAGTCAACTTTAATTGAACTGGTACATTAATTATGATCATGTGTGTTATTTCTGAGATACATTACTTCCTTTGTTATTGTCAGTCTTATAAGATCAAAAAATATATTCATAAGTCTTGGATAATGAACCTTTTCATATACAGTGTCCGCAAAAATCTTGGAACCATATGGAATTTTTGTTTATTAATAGTTTATCAGAAAATTTCATTCTTCATAAAAGTTGGTGCATTCAATTAGACTAAATACGCGTATAGCAGTTATTATCAATGGCGTGCGGCTAAGCAGGAATCGGGAGATATTTTAAATTCACTATAGGGTAAAGTGATCTTACTATGGAAAATATCGAAACATGTTATTGAGAAAATTTGTTTGCAATTAAAAGATATTCCCAGTTATCCAGTTTAGTCTACCTATTACTAATTTCAATGACTGCTTAATGAATTCGCCTCAATTTTTAATGGGAATTATCGAAAATATTTTTTTTGTAGTAAATTACTAAATAAGCATAAATTGTCTGTCAAAGCAATTAACTGATCTAACAAAATCTTGAAGATGAGTCCAAAAAAACAGTAATGGAATGATAATCAAATAAAGATAATCTTTAAAGGTCAATCTTTATTAGAAAAATATTTTCTGAATAATTAATAAACACAAAATAAATATTAAAATGAAGAGTTGGTAGGTAGGTGTACCTACCTAATTGGATAAGTGGGAATATCTTTAATTGCAAACAACTTCTTTAATAATATTTTTCGATATTTTCCATAGTAATGTCACTTTACCCTAAAGTTAATTTATAATATCTGCCGAATCCCGTCTTAGCCGCACGGCACTGACAATAACGGCAATGCTCGTATTTAGTCTGATTGAATGCACCAACTTTTATAAATAATGATAAACATTCCCATATGGTTCCATGATTTTGGTGGACACTGTATAAAATAAAAATGGAGAAATACAACAGTTGAAGTTAACTTTTTAATATAAACAATTACATGACAATATATATATATATATATATATATATATATATATACAGTAAAAACCGAATATAACGACATCGTTTATAACGACAGATCGTTTATAACGACAGATCGTTTATAACAACCGAATGGCATGGTCCTGGCCGAATCTATATAAACTAATAAGTACACATACCGCCTATAACGACATCGGATACAGCGACATATCGCTTAAAACGAAGAAACTTTATCGAAATTCATCGGCTAGAACGACCAACCGTTCACCTATTCCAGCAAAACAAAACATTACGAACAATTTTCACCTTTATACTAATAATATGAAGGAATATTTTGCTATAGAACCTCTTTCCGCTCTTTGCCATTTGACCTTGCAAGTTTTACTGACTTATTCAGTGCGATAGTTGACGCGTGAATTACAGGTTGATTTTAAAACTTTTGGTTTAGATCGTGTGTTTACGCGTTACTATATGCAAAAAGAAATAGGAAAGTGTTTAATATTGAAGAAAAATCACATATTATATGGAGATTAGAAAATGGCGAGTCAAATAGTGAAATTGCAAAGGGATGTGGAGTCTCACACTCTACGATATCAACGATTTGGAAGGATAGAGATAAAATAAAAGGTCTTTTCGAGAACAACTCTTTGAAAATTAAACGATCGAGGACATCTGAACATAAAGTTATTTGAAAACAAGTTCATATGCATAACCTATCCCCATACTACAAACAGACATAATATATAAATACATACTTGTGTATATTGCTTATAACAACTATCGGACATAACGTCCGAAGTATACGGTCCCTTCAATGTCGTTATATCCGGTTTTTACTGTATATATATATATATATATATGAAAAAGGAAATTGTGGCATATTGGACAAATTATCAAACCAAACTAAAAAAATAGAAAATAAGAAAAACATTTATTTTATTTAAAAAAAAGCGTGGGGTGCATGGTATCAATTACCTGTGATCTGAGACATTTCTTACTTTACTGCCCTAGGTGTGTAATGTTCTATATAATTATTGATACCATACACCCCACGCTTTTTTTTAAAATAAAATAAATGTTTTTTTATTTTCTTTTTTTTTAGTTTGGTTTTCTATGAAAGCATGTTTTTTAGTTTTTTAAACTATTATTTATTTTTAACTTTTTAGTCCTTATTGCTATACAAGCGTATTTTTTAGTTTTTTTAAACTATAATTTTATTTTTAACATTTCAGTCCATATTGCGTGTAACGTGTAAAAATCTCCGACCCCAAAAACCCCCACATACTAATTTTGAATAGAATCAGACCATAATCACAAAACTCGTCCGCCATTTTGGAGCCGCCATCTTGAATTTTTCAATTTTGACAAAATAATCATAATCTCCGACCACGAAAACCCTCAGATACCAATTTTGAAGCGAATCGGACCATAATCACAAAACTTGTACGCTATATTGGAGCCGCCATTTTGTTTTTTTTCCACACAAAAATTTCTTAATGCATTGTCACCGGAATTATGTACACCTGCCAAATTTCAAATCATTTGGACGTCTGGAAGTGGGTCAAAATCGCGCCCAAAGGAGTCGGTTACAAACAAACATACAAGTGAAGCTAATATAAAACGTGTAAAAAAAAGCATCCTCAAGTGGGAGTCGAACCCACGACCTTACGATTTCTAGTCGTATGCTCTACCAGCTGAGCTATTCAGGACATAAGGAATCGACACACACTTGTGAATCATTTCTTCCCATAATTTAATGTTAATGTTAGAATGAATCGTAGATCGAAAGTACTTATCAATGGCCGTCAGGACTCGTTACCTATCACTCTAACATCATCGTCAACGTGACGATTTCATTAGAAGATTTAGGAAGATGATCTCCAACCACTGACAAGGTAACGGGTCCTGAAGGCCATTGATAAGTACTTTCGATCTACGATTCATTCTAACATTAACATTAAATTATGGGAAGAAATGATTCACAAGTGTGTGTCGATGCCTTATGTCCTGAATAGCTCAGCTGGTAGAGCATACGACTAGAAACCGTAAGGTCGTGGGTTCGACTCCTACTTGAGGATGCTTTTTTTTCTTTAATTTGTCCGATATACCACAATTTCCTTTTTCATGTATTTTCTTGGACACAATTTTCCACTTTCATATTATATATTTGGCAAAATCTTATCATTAGTTGGAGATCATCTTCCTAAATCTTCTATTGAAATCGTCATGTTGACAATGATGTTAGAGTGATAGGTAACGGGTCCTGACGGCCATTGATAAGTACTTTCGATCTACGATTCATTCTAACATTAACATTAAATTATGGCAAGAAATGATTCACAAGTGTGTGTCGATTCCTTATGTCCTGAATAGCTCAGCTGGTAGAGCATACGACTAGAAATCGTAAGGTAGTGGGTTCGACTCCCACTTGAGGACTTTTTTTTCTTTAATTTGTCCAATATGCCACAATTTCCTTTTTCATGTATTTTCTCGCACACAATTTTCCACTTTCATATTATATATTTGGCAAAATCTTATCAGTGGTTGGAGATCATCTTCCTAAATCTTCTATTGAAATCGTCACGTTGAAGATGATGTTAGAGTGGTAGGTAACGGGTCCTGACGCCATTGATAAGTACTTTCGATCTACGATTCATTCTAACATTAACATTAAATTATGGGAAGAAATGATTCACAAGTGTGTGTCGATTCCTTATGTCCTGAATAGCTCAGCTGATAGACTAGAAATCGTAAGGTCGTGGGTTCGACTCCCACTTAAGGATGCTTTTTTTCTTTAATTTGATAATTTGTCGAATATGCCACAATTTCCTTTTTCGTGTATTTTCTCCGACACAATTTTCCAATACAAGTTTTCCTTTCAACAATAAGAGTTATGTGGCCCTTGAGCCATCTTTCAATTATAGAGGGAGAGGTAGTAATCGATAGAAACTTGTAGTCTTCCTATTGGAATACTCCGTCCCGATTACTAGTTATAAGCTTGGAGTAAGATATTCAGTGCTATTATATGGATAATATAACTTATATTTCTGTTGAGCCTATCTGTCTCAAATCTACAAAAAATTTCAGACTATTTCCAACCATTTAACTATAGTGTAATATACTTTCTGTTTAAATATGTGTTTCTTATGTTAGTGTTACATATATTTGTAAAAAGTTGTCAATAAAAAAGTTATTCTACTTCAGATACTTCAGTTTGTAACACAAATCTTGGATATGTTGACTTTTTCAGGTCTCCTTTGAATCGATAATTTCTACAATAATAAAAACTTGCTTATATTTTTTATTGAAAATACATAAAAGAATATATAAATTCACTGAATATCATGACATGACAAAGTAGTAGAATGTAATTGAAGCAAGTCATAGTTCCTCATGACTCATTTTTTATTGATATTTTGTATGAATTCTTGGCTTTCTTTAATCAAATTTTGGAGTCTTTCTTTGGTAGCCGAAGTTTGATGTTCTTTGAGCTTTTCTTTGGCAGTTTCAATGTTGCAGCGGTAACCAGTTACATTGTGAAAAATTCTGACTTGCTTATCTCCTGCCACAAGTATGTATTTCCCAGTGGAGTCGAACATAATTGATGTTATGTTACCTGAAATAATCACAAAATTCGTGAATAAATATATTTGCACACAAAAAAATATTTGTTCATGATTAGAAGATTTTCTTGTACTGTATAAAATCATTTAGAATCATATTCAATTGTACAGCTATGAAATATTTTGCAAATAGCTCTGATAATATTTAAGGAAGATTTACACACACCAGTGACGTGACAGTGCGGAGGTTGACCCGTGATTCCACCAGCTCAATCTCATATTGATGTCTATTTGCACTGTCACATGCCAGGAGAGTAGATGTAGGGGGGTCGATATGGCTCTCCGTACCTCGATCTATAAGGTCTCTTGTACATTACCCTTCATCTATTCCCGGACTCATTGCAATGTGTATCAGTTTCCTGGGAGCTATGTTCCTGATGTCTGAAGGCGTTAGTGAAACCCCTTCAAGGAACTTAAGCCTTTTGCAAAACAACGCTTGGCAGTCGCAAAGCAGATGTTTTGCAGTTTCAGCGAAGTTCTCGCAGTAACGGCACAGTTCACTGTCTGATCTATCCATTTTTTTGAGGTGATACCTCAGAGAACAATGTCCGGTGAGCAGTACCGTAACCAGTTTCAAGTCTTTCTTGTCCAACTCGAGATGCTGTTTAGCTTTCTTTTGCAATGGGCTCAGAAGCCTCTTCGCTTGTCTTTGCCCTGGAACCTTATTCCAGTGGGTTTTAATTTGGTCAGCTTCCAGCACCAAAATTCTTCGTTGATGTGGGCTTAGAAAGACCACAGAAGAGTTCTGGCCAGAAAATTGAGTGATTGAGTCTTCCTTGGCAAGGCTGTCTGCTTCTTCATTGCCTTTGATTCCTTTGTGACCTGGCACCCACATCAGAGTAACCTGATTGTTTGTAGCCAGTTGTCTTAGGGAGAGTTTGCAGTTTGCAGCCCCAAGTCAGTCTAGACTCACAAGTGTGTGACTTTAGAGTTTTTAGTACTGCTTGGCTGTCTGATAGGATATTGATCTTTGCTCCCCTAAATCCTCTTTCAAGGTACTTGCTCTATAAAATGGTTTCTGCTTGAAAAATTGTTGGGGCTTTGCCTAGGGATTTTGAGAGCCTAAAACTAGAACCCATTACTCCCACTCCAGCCCCTTCATCCATCTTGGAACCATCAGTATACCAACTGATGCATTCCTTTCTAGTTGAGGCCCGTTCATTGTGAATGTATGGTGGTTGTTTATAACCACTTCATAATTCACTTCAAAGTCGTGCCTAGCTGGCATGATATCTGATGGCTTGTACCTAGGGGAAAATTTTCCAGAATCTTCAGATTTCCTGCCTTTAAGTTTGATGCCTGGTGAGGTCTGAAGGCACTTTTTGCTGCTTCTTTCATTACACACAAGTGCAGTGGCGGAAGATTCAGCATTACCTCTAATGCTGCAGTGGGGCACGTGAATATTGCCCCTGAGATTCCCAGGCAGGCTAACCGCTGCATTTTCTGCAGCTTAATTTGTGTTGAGTGCAGAAGAATATGAACAACACCTCTCATATCCCTGGAAGGATATTTTCAATCTCGTCAGTGAAATAACGGGCCGGTCACGGCACTTACGTCACTGGTGTGTGTAGATCCACTTTTACACTTCTATAATTTGACATTGCATTAAAATATCAAAGAATTCAATGAAATATAAAAAAATTGGATACCTTGATTATTTATCATGAGCTTTTTGAGAAAAGTTTAATGGTTCTGAGAAAGTGAGAGAATTATAGTTAATTGTCTATGAAGGTACTTTTCATAATTTTCATGAATGATATTTTGGATATCTTAAATGACACTCATGCACACCTAATTATGTAGATGACACTAATTTGATAGTTTCAAGTCCAGACTATCCAGACCTAATAAGAAAAACTCGGGACGTCACGAGAAACATTTATGAATGGTTTACAAAAAATAAATTGATACTAAATGTCGACAAAACCAACGCTATATTATTTAGAACCAAACAACAGAGAATTGAAACTCCAGAAAATATAAACTTACTCATCAATAAAATCAAAATTCAGAATAATACCAAATTTCTGGGAGTCTTCATAGAGGAACATTTACTTTGGAACGTCCATATTTTAAGCTAGGAGCAAAACAACCAGATATGCTATAGTATTAGAGTCATAAGCAAATACCTTAACGAAAAATACTTAAAAATTATATACCATGCAAATTTTGAATCCTGTGCTAAATTTGGAATAATATTCTGGGGATGTCAAAGTAACATTAATGACCTTCTTTGTATTCAAAAAAGAGTGATTAGAGCTTGTTTGAAATGAAATTTCGGGAAACGTGTTTTCAAAAGAAGTAACACAATGACAATTTATGCTTTGTATATATATATATGAATGTGTTCTGTATTTGTTCAAGAACACAAATGTTGCTGAACATAGGCACAGTCATAAATATCCAACACGAAATATAAATGGGAATTTTCCGGTACACAGATTAGTACTATCAGAAAAGCATCCATCATATGCCTCTAAAAAACTCTTGAATAAATTACCAAACAATATAAAAAGTTAGAAACAGCATCAGTAAATTCAAAAAGGGAGTAAAGAAATTACTTATCGACCTTGAACCTTACTCTCTTGACGAATATTTCCTACACACATTCACATAGCTCTAATCCTACTCACATGGTTAAATGTGATCTTGTTTTTTTGACGCCATTTTTGGTTTTTGTATTTTAACTATGTATAAAAATATGAAATATTCCATGAAATAAAGACTATGTTATTATTATTATTATTATTTCCATTTAGATTGGCCCAATAGTTTAGGCCTGAGGTCAATGGGACGATATAAACATTTTTAATTTTTGATTTTTAGACTCCTATCAAATAATGAAATCTTATTGTTTTTTTATCCTGGCCACTAAGATATTCTGGAACAAGATTTGAAAAAATCTAGTTGAAAATCCAGTGGTTTTAGAAGATGTTTAGAATTACTTAAAAATCCAAGTATGGCATGTTGGTGAATTGCACAAAACAATTGTTCCCAAAATGAACTTGAGAATTTACAAGAAAAAAATGTATATTTCTTGTAATATCAACCAACTTCAATATATAAAAGTGTGAATATCCACTAGAGTGTTCTAGAGGTCACCCTCCTCACTTTGTGTGGGGATAATCTCAACAATCAGTTTTCATAAGCTGAACGAACTTATTGAAGAGAGTGGTTTTGTACTTTATGAACAGTTCGTGATAGGAGCATAAAAGTGTTGAATTGACGGGGAGTTCGGACGTAATGATGAAGAAGAAATCAAAATTTTGAATTGTCGACGTTTTGAAACTTTCTTGTATTATCTTCAGGACATTGAAGTGTAAAAAACCAAGACATTTAGAATAAAGTTCTTGAACAATGTATACACTTATGAGCAAAAAAATCGACCCTCCGTAACAGTGTAAGTTCGAACTCTGTTTAGGATATGAGTTTCGAAAATAAAAACAGAGTATATCTGTCCGAAATGTGTATTCATTTACCTGTGTAATAGAATAGAATTTATCAAACCACGTTACATAAAATGGTATGTTTGTAGCATGTCGTTACAATAGTTAAAATATTACGTATTACAAGTAATAAAAACAGTTGTTTACAAAGGGGAAAATAAAATGAACAGAATTACATATATATGTATATTTAAATAGGTTTTGAAGTTTTGGGGCAAGACAACAAAACAATTTCAATGTGGATTGTATTGAAGATTGCCCATGAGAGGGTTTTATTGTTTTAGTTTTTTTTTAATTTGGATATGGTTATGGAGTTGGGGTGAGTATTATGCATTCATGGTTAATTGATAGGAATTCCTCTATTGAGTAAAAACAATGTAATAGTAAAATGGTTCTTTACACATTTCTTGAATTGGCTGAAATTTAATGATTTTACAGATGCTGGTAATTTATTAAAAATTCTGACATTTATAGAATTTTGCTCTGTGACAGACAATCTGAATTTTGGAGTTCTGAGTTCATTCGATGATCTTGTAGCATGGTTGTGGACATCAGCATTTGTTGAGTACAGAGCTATATTATAAAATGTCCAGTAGAGTTTGATAGATATAGACACAAGGGATTGGTCAAATTCTAAATTTGTACCATAGTTGAGGTGCGAGTGAAAGAGAGAATGGTAGAAAGTTATTAATATTGGAATACACTATATTTTTTTTAGTTGTCTCAATAGGAATAATTGAGTGGAGAGTTTTTTGCATAACTGATCAATGTGGGCACCCCATTTTAACCTGTCGTCCAGAACAATACCTAACAGGTTGACTGAGTTATTCGAGGTAAAATAGTTGTTTGCAGAGAATACATTTTTTTGGGTTTTTTCTTGATTTAGTTGAGATTATTTGAACTGAACCAGATATAATAATAATAATAACTTTATTGTCCCAAGAAACATTACATGTTTATGGTTAGGGACTAAACTACATAGTTATAAGATAAAAAAAAATACATATATACATCATGGAAGTAGTCAAAAACGAATTGTGGATTGCCATAAATTCACAATAGTTCGAGAAAGTATATATACTAGGGTGTAACCAAATAAACATTTGGCTTGCTCAGTAAGATTGTTGAGTGTGATAGGGTTGCAATGTGTTTCAATTAAGGTTGTGTCATCTGCAACAAATACATCCAGAGGGGGACACATAGTGAAAAATATCGTTGAGGTAGATAAGAAACAACAATTGTTCCAGTACACTTCCCTTCTGGAATTCATAGAAATTGTTCTCGATGGCCACACCGAATTCTGTTATTGAGATAGGAATTTATCAGTTTCAGAGATGAGAAGTTTAATTTATCTAGTAGTTTTTCATACGATACACAATTGAAGGCCTTGGTTAGGTCGCATAAGGTGATTTCTGTATGTTTCCCATTCTCAAGACCCTCGACTATGTTCGCAACAATGCGGCTAATAGCCTGAAACGTGGAGCAGTTTGGTCAACAACCAAACTATCCTTTGTTAAGAGTATTATGTTTATTAAAAAAGAGCAACAAATGTTCTTTCAGGATTATTTCAATAATCTTACCGATAGTCGGGATTATAGAGATGGGTCTGAAATTAATGCCCAAATCAGGGTCTCCTTTTTTATATATTGGAAGTACCTTAGTAATTTTTAGATTGTCAGGAAAGATTCCATGGAGGAAACATAGATTGATCAGGGTTACTAGGGGGTTCCGTCAACCTGGTAGCTGTGCCCTTTATGATTTTACTGTTTAGACAATGTATATCAAAACAGTTTGAGTTTTTAATTTATTTATTGCAGCGTTTACCTCTTCGTGATTTACTGGTCTTAGGAAGAGTGAATCTTTTGTTTTGGGGAGGTCATTCAGAAAATCACTCGAATATTGGTTCATATCAGGTAATGTTAGGATGATCTCCTCGGCAACAAGAGTGAAATACTCGTTGAAATCGTCAGGACTGAGTTTAGATTTTTTTTGATTTCTTCCCCCTTATTTCTTTCGTGATTTATTAACTTCCATGTTCCACTTGGTTAGTGGAATTCAGTATAAATTAATTGTAGGAATATTTTTTTGAGGTAGCCAGTGCCTTAATATATTGACATTTGTAGAGATTGTATGCAGCTCTATCTTGTGGATCGTTTGTCGAGTCATATATTATTTTTATGGAGAGTAGGGATTCTCTCATGGACCTTAGGTTATCGTAATTTTTTTTTACAGGAGGTCTGTATTTGTTAGCTATTTTTTTTTTAGGAAAATGTTTCTCCCCCATGGTTTTTAACTTGTCCACTAGATAGTTTGACAATAAATTACAAATTTCTTGGTTTTCTTGGGGTAAGTTGAAAATGGTCCAGTCTAGTGCCAGAAGTGGCTCATTCATTTTACCAAGGCCAATTTTATTTATTTTTCTTGTGAAAGTTTTGTTTGCAAGAGTATTATGTGGAATTTTTACGAGTATTTTTTGTGCCCGGTGGTCTGAGAGACCAGGATCGACTATATCCACAGAGTAGCTGGATTTATTTAAGTTTGTTAGAATTTGTCTATGTAACTGGCAGATCTAGAGCTCACTCTGGTATATTCATCGATTGTGAATCTCAGACCAAAGGATTGTATAATTTCTGCAAATTCCAGCGTTGATTTGTCACTTTTTTTAATGTTTTAATGATTTGATTGTATTTCGCGAAAAGCTTGTCCATAAGATTATTGAAATATACAAAAAATATCTGTAAATTCCCATGCACACAAGATCTATACATAGTGATAATACAAATACTCATGTTTAAAAGCACAATACCACAGATTTCCGAATGAAATTCTTCACAGTATTGTGTGAGATCTAATGTTTTATATAACATATCAGATTTTAGAAATATGCAGACACCTCCATGCCCACTGTCAGATCTGCAGAAGAAACTAGCAAGTTTGAACTGGTGCAGATTCACCATTTTCAGAGATTTAAGTGTTCGCTCAAACAAATAATGTCGCAACCAAACTTTTCAAGATATAGTAGCAGTTGATTGATTTTATTAGAAATGGATCCGATATTCAAATGGAAAATACTCACCCCATCTACCATTCTCTAGTCTGATATTTGAGTTTTACTTTTCATATTATTTATTGTGTTGTGTTGTTCGATACTGTCTTCCGGTGTAAAAACCGGTTTACAAATGATCCGGCAACACTGCAACTTATGATCGCTAAATAACTAAAGATTAGTAAGCAATATTAATTTCATTAAGAGCAAGTGGCTCGATTTTTTTACTTGTAAGTGTCTATAAAACAAATTCAAAAAGATTGCTTAAAATACAATTAATCATCGGAGAAAAGCTCTGAAGAAAGGAAAAAACAGATACACAAAAACAATGCTACTTACATTTACTAAAGATGTTACTAAAGAACCAGTTTCAACAAATCTTTGGTAACAAAATTTTTAAAATCAGAAATTACACAAAAAAGAAAAATAAACCATCAACAAACATTAAATATGCAAAGCTTTCGTATGTGGACGGTCTGACACTTCAACTAGAAGAAGAAATATGAAAACATGGTCAAAAATAATTTTTACATAAGATTAAAAATCAAAACACCAAAGGACCAAAAATCCATTTTTTTTTTCCTGTTTTATTTAACGTCAGCCTATTTCTGCTACCAAGGCTAACCACGCCGGTGAGCACACTCCTCCCAACCGGATATTTTGCCGAATCCTCTGTTGTTTCACAGGTAGGGTTCTTTAACGAGCTCAACATCTATGAACTCGGGACCGCCATCTTAATGTCCCCTCCGAAGGACGGCATATCTATTGTCTTATCTCGTGCTCATTGATAAGACCCCTGCAGCTGCGAATATGCTACTACGCTACAGTTGTTAGGGTAGTAGCATATTATATACAAAATACCATGTGATGATTGTGAGGAAGAGAGACAGGAAGATACTTCAAAACCAGGATGACCGAACACAAAAGAGACTGCACAAATATAATCCATTGAAAAAAATCTACGAGTCTTGCAAAATGCTCTAAGTCCTCCCTCCATTCTTTTTATTTTGAATCAGTCACCACCATAGTTCAACAAACAATTTTGAAAAGAAGACTCCTTAACGAAATGTTAGAAATAATGGAACATGCAAAACAAAATGTGCGAATAAAAGATCAAACATCGACAACCTTAACACTTCGTATTTCAACCTGATAGGAAAGATCAAACATAAATCGTAGTCGGAGCAGGTGGTTATTTTCACATTTTACTCTTGTTCTTTTGTCAGATTGTTTGAAGGGGAAATAATAAAAAAAGCGGGGTACATATCAAACACGAGTGGCGCTTGCCAACAGTTCAGTTTGTTCATCTTTCTGTGTATAGTAGTAGTATCATTAACCCCTTGGCTGCGGAAAACGAATATTTTCGCTTGTCGGTAGTGTGCGGGAAACGGAAAATTTCAAAGCCTCTTAAGATGCACTGGCTACGGGAGGCGTACGTTGTCGATGCTTTTAATACTTTGGTATGACTGTACAACGTACCACTGTGCAGAGTGTAATGTACCCCTTTGTGTACCTACTCCCCTGTTTTGAGAAATATCATACCCTCAAAATATATTGAGTTGATATAATAAATCATTGTATATTTTCCAAAAATAAAGTTTTCTATGGTAATCTTGTGTAAATCTCCTCAATTTTCTGAAAGGATACCTAATAGAAATAGCTCATAGCGCGGGTCGCAGCGGGAAGCATACGTTTCCGCGACCTTCAAAAACACCCGCTATACACAGATACTATGGAAAAAAACGCCCGCAGCTAAGGGGTTCAACCTGTATATGTATTAGGTGATTTTATCCTTTTATCTTTTTGTGAACAAGGAAAACCAAGCTAAATGTAAGTAACATTGTTTTTGTGAATCTGTTTTTTCCCTTTCGTCAGAGCTTTTCTTTCTCCGAAGATTAATTGTCATTTTGAGCAATCTTTTTAATTTTTTTTATATACATTGTTCAAGAACTTTAATCTGAATGTCTTGTTTTTTTAAAATACATCCGAGTCCTGAAGATGAAACAATAAAGGTTCGAAACGTCGACAATTTTTTTCTTCTCCATCATTCCGCCAATTTAACACTTGAAATTTATTTAAATTGCTTGGCTTAAAAATTGTCATTTCTTCTGTTTCTTATATATTTTTTCACAGACACACAGTGTGTCACAAAAGTTTGCATCCTAAAAATCTATTTAATGATTGATTTTTCAGAAAAGTCATTCCTTGTAAAAATTGGTTCTTTTTCTAAAACTCAAAATGCAATGTTGAAAAGGGAAACGTTCTCAATTGAATATGGAATAGAAATTGCTTCTAGAAAATGTGTTACCCATTTCTTCCGGTCTTCCTGACGATCGTGGAAGCGTGAAATATATTTTCATCGGCAAAAATGTATTGAAGAACTAGTCAATGCGATGCCACTCTTGCATCAATGTCAAAGTCTAAAAGTGCTTTATTGTCAAAGACGTAAAATCATGGACAGCATATGAAATAGTATAATATAATAAGGTAAACCTAGATAAAAATTATAGAATATTCAGAGTAAATTCAATCTATAAAATATGGATACTGATAAAATTATTGCTCAGGGTAACAAAGATGCTCGACAAGTTACAAGATTTCACATAAGAGTAACAAGTTTGTGCCTAATTAGGCAAAAATAGTTAAAAACAGCCATTGACTAGAGAGAATAAAAATCTTAAAATATTTCATTATAAAATTCTTCCAGCGAGTAAAATGTCTTATCTAAAAGTAGCTCCTTGAGGGCATTCCTAAATTTAAAATATAGAGATATAGAACGAACATCTATTGACAATGTTACAAGTGATTTCTGAAAAGTTCTCCTTTTTGGAAAAATTTTTTCTTTGCTGGATGAGTTCTTAAGTCAAGACTGGAATAGAAAATCAAGTAACTATCTGAATGAAAATGCAAATTTTTACTTTCAGATTTTTTCTTTTGAGTTAGGGTCTTTTCACATTAAATATCAGATGTATGAGTGGCTTTAGCCGAGGAAGTAGTTGTTTTCTGTTGGATATTAATAAAAAAACTCAATTTTTATCATATATTTTTCAATTTCCAAAAAAATCATTCTATTCAATTGAGAATGTTTCTCTTTTCATTCAATATGAATACCCCCCAGGAGGTTATCTTGAGGGATGGAAGATAGTGACTAAAGTTAATCTTTCAGTCGCAGATGATTCCACATCGGATTTTATGAACACCCTGTTCATATTTTCAAACAAATGAAAATGTAATAAGAAATCCTTGCAATATAATTATTTTGACCCATGAAAGTTATTTATAATTGAAATTCAAACTGAATTTATAAATTCATAACTACAATTTTATTTTCTTGTAAAGTTTTGAAAATAAAAAATAAATACAATTTTGAATGGATTTCACTTAATGGTGTTCTTTTCACATCATTTCAGTAAAAAATATGTATATATTTAAATGAATCAATTTATGCCAACCACTTGCAATTGTATACTTGTCTCACCTGCAAAAATGTTTTCAATAGTGTAATCGAGTTTGCCAGTGAATGTCGAATAGAAAGCCAGGTTGTTTGATGTTGCGATGGCAATTACTTCTGCATCTGGAGATAACGAAATGAGGGCATGATTGCCAGACTGCTCATACTTTCCAGATCTAATTTTACGAGCATCTTCTCCTAGTTTATAGTTAACTGAAATAAAAAGATGAGTTGCAGTTTGGTTTCAAATTCACTTAATTTTTACCTTTTGTATCGAATAAATTCCATGTACCATCCTTAGAAACAGTTGCCATGTGGGAAGAATCCACATCAAAGGCAACGTCATAAACTCCTGAAGTGTGACCTCCCAAAGTCAACTCCTTGATTTGTTTTACATCCTGAAATCCGCCAGACTTGTTGAATATTATCTCCCACACTTTTGCTTCAGGGCTGAAACCTGGGAAAACAAAGTTCAAATAAAATACATTGGGGAGAATCTAAACCATTGCACTGATATCATTTCTTGTTTAGAATGAAAGAAGCAGAACCCTTATGTTTGTCTGCCCCCCGCATATTTGTATTCTCAGCTATTTATATAGTCTTTAGAAAGATAAAATAAGGTATGGTATTGAAGCTTACTGACTTACAGGTAAAACTTGAAAAACATGTACATGCAAATTTTGGAGGGAGAAAGTTTGATTCACATTTTTTTATTTCTTTGAGGTCCTTTGAAAGGACTAGTTAAATGGTACGAAAATTATTTTTTACAGAATATTATTATTGCTGAAAGGGGAAACATTGTCAATTATAAATTGGCATTTTTTTAAGAAATATAAAAATCTACGATGACAAATGAAGTTATTATATTATATTCTACTTTCCTGGCATTAGTTTCATGAATACCCTGTTTATATTTTCAAAGAAATCAATATTATGATGGCCATTCTAAAGATGTCGCTGATATTGTTAGAATTCTGTGTCAAAAACATATATTTCCCCTCTACTCAAAAACTACGAAAGCTGAAGGAAACAAGGTTTTCAGTAGTACATCTAATGTTTACAAGAAAACTATATATAACGATTAAGATGTCTAAAAACCCTGGAGTATTAACTGATTCGATATTGTTTAGAATTTTTGGAGGACATAATTTGGTGTTTAAATGCTCAACACTTCATTAGTAGATGGCGCAGTTTGATGAATTGTGCCCAGAAACGATATTGGCGCCATCTAAAACTCTAGTTAACTCTCTATATCAAGGCAATATCAAGCAGGTGTCTCCAAACTTGTGCCAAACCTTTATAGGTATAAAACCAGGGTTATTATACATCTTAATAGGGATAAGTCTTATGGTTTTTGAAGAATTCAGTCTATTGTCTCACTTTGTAATAACTTACGAAGAAATTGCTTAGCACTAAAATTTCTTCCCAATCATTGTCATTGTAATATATTGTCAACTCTCTACTATTTGCAAATATACAATGGCTGAAAGGCATTCGGGATTCGGGTGTATCTACTGCAATTAAGAGTATTGGTGCTGCAAAAATTTGCAGTAAGGGTTATTACTGGTCTGAATTGGAGAGACTACGTGTAGGAATGCATTTAAAGAGCTGAGCATATTAACACTCACAGGTATATACAGGGTGTAACCTCTTGCACACCCGTAAATGACGAGTGTATAATGCCTTTTTATAACGAATTACAGTAGTTAAAAATCTGTTTTTTTTAAACATGTTTTGTTCTTTGTATAATTCGACAAAATTTTGGGTAGCGCCGCTTGACTAATTTCAGATGACCTGCACAGAAGAAAACTTCAGGCTACCCGAGATAGATATTCAATTTCAAAGTGAAGAAAACAACTAACCTTGGTCACAAAGTCAGAACTATTTGACTTCATACTCTGCTTTGAGGCACTTATCGTAATTATCACAGTCACTTGTAAGAAATAAAGGACACGAACAGTATTGAAAAGGGAAAAACACGTGAACTGAACACTGTTGCCAAGCAAGATTCTCGCATGCACGCTTTACAAAGCTGTCTACGAACGGATGTTTGTTAGATTCTACTAGTGGTTTCTGATTGGCTGGTAAATGAAAGATCTTAATTAACAACTAATCAGAAAACAGTACGCGATATGCGATATTTGAACATTATTGTCTTTGTCTTTTCATAATTGCCAATCTATCAAAAAATTATTTATATTATATTAATATTTCTAGTAAGAAAACGCCTGCACAGTGATTGGCGACTCCTGAATCCAACCAGAATTGAAATTTACTACTTAATTTATAAATGCTATGAGTGATTAATCTTGTTTCCTAGTATTCAAAATACTCACGGTGTTTAGTTTAAGAGCCAGCAAAAGACAATAATTTCAAATTAATTCTCCTGCACATGCGTACTGTTTTCTGATTGGTTTCAAATTAGGATCTTCATTCACCAGCCAATCAGAAAACATAGCAAATTTTCGTTCGTAGACAGCTTTGTAAACCGTGCATGCGAGAATCTTGCTTGGCAACAGTGGTTCACGTATTCTGAATCACTACAATGGTCGTGATATAATTTTCAAAACAATATTCAATTGCGAATGTTTCCCTTTTCAATACTGTTTGTGTCGTTTGTTTCTTACAAGTGACTGTGATAATTATGATAAGTCCATCAAAGCAGTTCTTACAGTTTGGATATAACAAGATTAGTTGTTTTCTTCACTTTGAATTCAAATATCTATCTCAGGCAGCCTGCCATGTATACATTTACCATACAATTAGTTCAACATTCTACATTATTCAAATGTCGAGTTAAATGTTTATTGCATTCGGTAATTGCCAACGTTTTCCTTTTAGTAGGTCACCTGAAATTAGCGGGAGGCGTACCAAAATTTTGTCAATTTTACAAAGAACAAACATTTTTTTTTTTTTTGTTTTTCACTCTTATTCACGGGTGGTTAGATTACCTTTTAATTGCCAACGTTTTCCTTTTAGTAGGTCACCTGAAATGGTACGAATTAAGTCATGTTTCCAATTGTGGCGCCATCTTCATATATATAATTCTACTGTACGTATGTTGTCACTGAACTCCTCCTAAACGGCTGGACCGATTTGAATGAATTTTTGTGTATGCGTTTGGGTGGCGCCCTGGATGGTTTAGATTCACAAATCATCCCCCTAAATGTTAAGGGTGGTCCACCCCTTAATTTTATTTTTATTTTTCAGACAAAATTTGTGGTTTTTATTTTTGTACGATACAGCATTCAAAAATACATACAACCCTAAATTTTCACCCTTCTATCTTCTGGCAATATTTTTATTTTTATGTTGTCATGACTTGGAATAAAAAACTTCATATTACTCTTAATTTTCACCCTTCTACGATCAACCCCTATTTTTTATTTTTTTTTATAACAGGAAAACGGGATAACGGGATAACGAAAAAACGGGAAAACAGGATGACAGGATAAGGGAATAACGGGAAAATGGAATAACGGGATAAATAAAAAACGGGATAACAGGAAAACGGGATAACAGGAAAACGGGATAACGGGAATAACGGGCTAACGAAAAACCGAGATGACAGGATAAGGGGAAAACGGGATAAAGAAAAGATGGGATAACAGGAAAACGGGATAACGAGATAACGGGATGACAGGATAAGGGGATAACGGGTTAACGGGGTAAAGACAAAAAGGGGTAACAGGAAAATGGGATAACGGGAAAATTTTCGGGAAAAACATTTTAGGGAACATATAAATTTGGCAGAACAACGTCTGTCGGGTCCGCTAGTATATATATATATATATATATATATATATATATATACAGGGTGAGTCAGAATAAGACCGACAAACTCCTACTACAAATTCCTCACCTCATTTCGAGGTGAAAAGTTACTATCAAGGTATGTCCTGAATTGCATGCCCTCTGAGATACAAGGTGTCAAAATTTAAGCTTTAATTTGTTTTCTCCAAAATTCTTGAAGGAAAAATTTTGAAACTTGTTACACTAATCTAATTTACCTTACAACTCTGAAAAACATGTGACATCTGATATGAATATGTACGATGTGCATTGGGCACAAATAAATTTCCATTTCTTGTGTTATAGCTATGACTAATTATATTTTTCTTAAATTTATCATGATTTTTGTATACATGCATGGATACATGGATATTCATATATATATATATACGTATATATTCTTCAATTTCTCGGAATAAAGGTCTGATTCAGTCAATTCATTGAAGAAAATATATATGTTGTCAAGAAACTAAAGAAAAAAAAATTATATATGTATATATATATATATACAGGGTGAGTCAGAATGAGACCGACAAACTCCGACTACCGATTCCTCACCTCATTTCGAGGTTGCTGAAGAGTTGCTAAAATGCATCCCCTCTGAGATACAGGGTATCGAAAGTACGAAAAAAATTAAGATTTAATTTGTTTTCTCCAAAATTCATGAAGGAAAAAATTTGAAACTTTGTACACTAATCAAGGTTTATCAACGTGCTAATTTGAAGTTATAATTTTTGATTTTCGTAAACCAGTGGCGTAGTTACGATGGTATGTGGTCATATGTTCCTTCATATTTTCTTGGGACAAGTGAATGGACAAATGAGCGTTTGACATCAGTTCGGCTCATCGATACTCAACCTAAATGTCATAACATTCCATGTGCTTAAAAGTGGAGGTTTCTGAGATAATTGAGTAAAACTGAAGATATGTCCTAAGTAGAGACATAATTTCCTATGTCAATAATCGCATAATGCTAATTTCTTACAACATATCGGAATATGTGTCAACCTCCTGAACATTTTTTAATGTTGGGAGAATCGGAAACATAGTACGGGTGAGTCAGATTGAGACCGATAACTCCATTTTTTCATTCATCATATTATTTGATCAAATCGATGTCGTGGATTCACTGATATGTTACCATACTTTCTCGTATATGATTGTTTTGACAGATCAACTGACAAACAAACCCAACCTCAAATTCATAATACTCCACTTAGACAAGAGTTAAGGTCTGGAATAATTTTTGCGAAAAACTGAAGATAAATACTCTTAATTTGTTGAAGTTTATGTTGGAGTATCATTATCAAAGCCATTTCTGATTGAATTATCTAGGAAAATATCATACAATCAACATGTTTTTGATGAAGAAAAACAATTATTGTGTATTAATATCTACTTAAATGATTTCTTTCGATTCGTGATACCTAGTTGCAAAGTCGAGCCTTTCATGCTAGTTTGTGGTAGGCTGTTCAGTACACCACTGATCAACTCATAAAACATACATGAAATGTGGAACTAAAAAGAAACGTAGCCTTTTTCATTGTTCCCGGTAGAAACACACTGATATATCGATACTTACATTAGAAAGTTTGTATTATTGTCAAGTCATCTGTCATCATTTCAGTCAGTGAATATCGTTTCAAAATGGATTATTCATTTGAAGAATATACAGATATGCATTTCGTTTATGGTGAAACACGGGGAAATGCCAGAGCCGCTGCTGAATTATATCAACATAGATATCCAAACACACATCCACATTTCACTACTTTTATAGCTGTGCATCGACGATTGAAGGAAAGGGGGTCCTTTACATTCAGTAAACACCATTGTGGTGCGAATAGAACAAGAAGAGATAATGTTACAGAACAAAATCTTGAACGATTAGCAGCAGATCCTTCTACCAGCTATTTCTTATAGGTTACAAGTGTCACAATCAACAGTAAGTCGGGTAGCACGTGAACAACTATTGTATCCATTTCGCCTAGATGCTGGTGATTATGGCCCTCGTAGATTTTTATGTGAATGGTTTTTGAGGATGTATGAAGGAGCAAACGACTTTCCTAGATATGTTCTATTCACTGATGAGGCATGTTTCACAAGAGATGGATATTTCAATAGTAGAAACAGCCATTTATGGGATGAACAAAATCCGCATGGAATGTTTCGCAAAGGCTACCAACAAAAGTTTTCAGTGAATATTTGGGTAGAAATTATCGAAAATCCTATCTTTGGACCATATCTTCTTCCTCTCCGTTTGAATGGGCAGAACTACCGAGTGTTTCTTGAACATGTTTAACCTGGGCTACTTGAAGACGTACCTCTATAGGTTCGTCAAAGAATGTGGTATCAATATGACGCAGCACCGGCCTATTTCCAACGAATCGTTTGTCAATTTCTTACATTGGCCTGCACGTTCTCCGGATTTAACTTCACTAGACTTTTTTTTGTGGGGATACCATAAATCACTGGTGTATGAAACACCTGTAGAATCTTTGGAAGATTTAACGGCAAGAATTTTAGCAGCATGTAATACAGGATACACCAGGAATATTCCAAAGCGTGCGACAGTCGATGATACGGAGATGCCAATTGTGTATTGAACAAAATGGTGGTCCATTTGAACATTTGCTTTAATGCCTTGTTTGTTTCTAGTAGTGTATCCACTAAACCGTTTCTATCATTTAAATAGATATTAATACAAAATAATTGTTTTTCTTCATCAAAAACGGCTTTTTATCAGAAATGGCTTTGATAATGATACTCCAACATAAACTTCAACAAATTAAGAGTACTTATCTTCAGTTTTTCGCAAACATTATTTCAGACCTTAACTCTTATCTAAGTGGAGTATTTGAATTTGAGGTTGGGTTTGTTTGTCAGTTGATCTGTCAAAACAATCATATGCAAGAAAGTATGGTACATATAAGTGAATCCGAGACATCGATTCGATCAAATAATATGATGAATGAAAAGATGGAGTTATCGGTCTCATTCTGACTCACCCGTACTATGTTTCCGATTCTCCCAACATTAAAAAATGTTCAGGAGGTTGACACATATTCTGATATGTTGTAAGAATTATGCGATTATTGCGCCTAGGAAATTATGTCTCTACTAAGGACATATCTTCAGTTTTTCTCAATTATCTCAGAAACCTCCACTTTTAAGCACATGGAATGTTATGACTTTTAGGTTGAGTATCGATGTGCCGAATTGATGTCAAATGCTCATTTGTATATTCACTTTTGTCCCAAGAAAATATGAAGGAACATACCATCGTAATTACGCCAGTGGTTTACGAAAATAAAAAATTATAACTTCAAATTAGCATGTTGATAAACCTTGATTAGTGTACAAAGTTTCAAATTTTTTCCTTCATGAATTTTGGAGAAAACAAATTAAATCTTAATTTTTTTTGTACTTTCGATACCCTGTATCTTAGAGGGGATGCATTTTAGGACATACCTTGATAGCAACTTTTCACCTCGAAATGAGGTAAGGAATCGGTAGTCGGAGTTTGTCGGTCTCATTCTGACTCACCCTGTATGTATATATAAAAATATATATATATATATATAATTCCATGACATGCATGTATTCAAAAATCATGATGAATTTAAAAAAATATAATTAGCCATAGCTATAACACAAGAAATGGAAATTTATTTGTGCCCAATGCACATCGTACATATTCATATCAGATGTCACATGTTTTTCAGAGTTGTAAGGTGTATAATAAGCTGGAAATACATATTAAAAAAGTTCCCAACATACATATTTTCAAATCACAACTAACAAGGATACCTTATCGATAGGACTTTTTATACCCATGAGGAGTTATTAATATAAAATAATGGATCTGAATGTATTATGTCAACTATGTCTGTTAAATTATTGTTTATATATACCTTTCTGTTTTTATGGTAATGTTTTCTTTGTTAATACTATGCACTGTGTAATATTATTTTATACTTTTGTAGGTATGTGTTAAATAAAGAAATAACTATATTATTATGATTATAACTCAGTGAATAAGCGTCCCCGATCTTCACTCATGAGTCCTGGCTTCGAAGTCCAAAAAGAGATTTTTGGAATTAGTTCAGCTACTCTTTGAAGGATGGTTGAAAATTATATAGTGCTTCTCAAAAGTCCCCTCCCCCCCTCTTATTTTTGGAACGATTATACATAAACAAGTGAAATTTGGAAACTGAATATTAAAGGTTGTAAACTTCCCTACTAGTGATGATAGATAACGAAATCGTAAAAGATGACGTGACCAATAATTTTAAATGGAACCCTACGGCAAGCGACACCTCTTTTAAAAGGTATCGAAAAAACCTATTCAATGATACTAATTTTGTTTGTGTTTATGGCAGTTTTGGCAACTCGCTTTTAAAAAACGCAAAGCTGTGATGAATTAAATCAGTTAATACTAAAATTCAAAATTCAAGCTCCGCCTCTGGATAGTTGTCAAAGAAGCTGACGTTTTTGTTAGTCTCCCTAATTCGACGTTTTTGTAATTGTCCAAGTTTTTGTACATTTAATAATTTGTGTATTGTTGATCTAACGTTTAACTGTTCTAGGGGCTTTTGGTACTTTTAATATTTTTGTACATTTTAATAATTTGTTAAACTGTTGTGAGCCGAACGTTTAAGTGCTTCAAGAAGCGAAATGGTACGTGCTTTAGGTGATAAAGTAGCAGCATACTGGCAGTATACTGGCAGAAGTAATAGTTAATCCTACTTCTTCAACAACTCACGTTGCATCTACCTGTGAAGTCAGTCGAAGTACAGTACACAGGGTGTTGAAAAAAAACAAATTTCATCCATACAAATTAAAAATGGTTCATCAACTCTCAGACGACGACCCAGACCGAAGACTAGAATTTTGTGAAAATATGGAAAATAAAATTAACCAACAGCCAGACTATGTCAAAACAATTTGTTTTAGTGACGAAAGTACTTTCTATCTAAATGGAAATGTAAATACACAGAATGTGGGATATTGGAGTGACGCAAATCCTCACCTGTTTCGTGAAACACATACCCAATTTCCCCAGAAGGTGAATGTTTGGGCAGGTATCCTGGGAAACCACATCGTTGAGCCTCTTTTTTTAAATACTAATTTAACTGGTGAGGTTTATCTGGAGCTGTTGCAAAACGCAATAGAACCGTTAATCTTTGAAATTTTGGAAGATAATCCAGATTAATTCGGCAATTTGGAAATAACATTCCAACAGGATGGTGCTCCTCCACACTATTACGGTGCAGTAAGACGATATTTGGATGAGGAGTATCGTGGTGGATGGATTGGACGACGAGGTTCAACGGAATGGCCAGCTCGATCACCGGACCTCACACCTTTGGATTTTTTCTGTGGGGGTACCTCAAATCGAAGGTTTACGCCACTGAACCTGACAATATTGCCGTTTTAAAACAACGTATTGTTGCAGAATGTGAGGCTGTTTCCGCAGACACATTTGCAAAAGTACGAGAAGAGTTTAAAAATAGGATATTTCACTGTCAGGAAGTAAATGGAGGTCACTTCGAGCAATTTCTTTGAGTAGATACTGGATACTGATTCTTAAATCTGTAGTTGATATCATACTGAATGGAATTTAAATTTAAATGTTTACTAATAAGCCATTAAAACTGCCATAAACACAAACAAAAATAGTATCATTGAATAGGTTTTTTCAATACCTTTTAAAAGAGGTGTCGCTTGCCCTAGGGTTCCATTTAAAATTATTGGTCACTTATGGCCTTGTGACGTCATCTTTGACGATTTCGTCATCTATCATCACTAGTAGGGAAGTTTACAACCTTTAATATTCAGTTTCCAAATTTCACTTGTTTATGTATAATCGTTCCAAAAATAAGAGGGGGGGAGAGGACTTTTGAGAAGCACTGTATAAAGGTATATAGGTATTATATCAATATTTAGGGGCTTGAATTATTTTGAGTTTTCTAATATCAACCTTGTGAAATTCTGTACATGAACATACATAGTACATAACCTTATATATTTGGAATAATCAACTGTTTCATTAAAAAAACCACTTGGATTTGGTCACTTTTTGGGACAACCTAAATACATATTTTCCAAATTCTCTCCTATTTGAGAAACATGTCTGCACGAAATTTTTGAATCTAGCAGTATACAATTAAAATTGTGAAGATTTTCGCTTTTCTGACATCACATATAATATTAACCTCATTACTATCAAAACAATTGATGCTTGTCACGTTTTTTAATATATTAAATAAGTTATAATGAAAATATTCTAAATATGTATATCTTTCGTGGAAACAATAAGAGAAACAAATAACAAAGAGACGAAAACTATGGTAAAAATTGAAGATTACCTGATGCAACTACAAATTTTCCACAGGGTGATATTTTTGCACACGTTGTAGACATAAGACAAGTGTCAATTCTTGCAAGTATTTGACCTTTTAAATCCCAAAGAACCATGTCAGTCTTATTGGAACAAGACATGATGAATCTGCCACTGCTTGCTATTCCCATGCCAATAACGTCAGTCTCATGAACCTAAAAATGAATCATAATTACATTCAAAACCTAATTATCACAATGAGTATACAGAATATACGATGGTCCTGTTCCGATATTCCCGAGCAGTACTGCCCAGTAAATTTAATAGTTTCGATTTTACTGAAATTTACTGGCAATGTTCTCGCTCCACTTTTAAAGAAACCTTAGAGTCTAAAAATTTACTGGTGCTACTGTTACACAAAAGGTCATGTAGTCACAGTATCCCCTCCCCAATTTGAAAAAAGGGAGGTTATGTTATGATATAAAATCAAAACACTATCAACAGTGCCGGGACATAATATAAAATCAATTATTATCAGATTATCACTGCAAAATTGATATTCTCATCTCATGACTTCTACTCTTCAAAATAAAAATGTTTCAAGTTGTAATTAAAGATTTCAGCATGAAAACAATAGGTTATCTCCTGTATTTGTTTTTCCCTTTCTGGCCCAAATCGTTCCAAAGATTAATTCCACTGTGAAGCGTTCTGAAATTGCTTACTGTGGCCAGTACTTCCAGCAATATCGGAACATGAGCGATCTAATATAAAGTATGGTCATACTCTGTAATAAAAATATAGGATGTTGATGCAGACGCTACCTTTTGGATAAAAATAGTGGCAAACCACTGATGTCGTTAATCAATGTTCAACCAGTTGAGGTTTACCTATATATAGTTAGCACGTTTTCGGAAGACGAAGTAGGCAATAAATCATTGGTGAGACGAAATGTATATCAATTTTATTTCAACTTTATCTGCTTATTGTAATAAAAAGCCAGCCCAAATAGGGCGTGCCTTAAGATATCTCAAACAAGTGGAAAGGGCTTAGACGTATATGTCAGGTATCACCAATGATTTATTACCTACTTCGCCATCCGGAAACGCTTTAACTATACTTCAAAAGTTAACTGAGAGCTTTGTGACTATATTATATAAATAAATTCCAGGTAAGTGTTGTTAGATATAAAAAAATTTTGCTGAACTATTTCGTTAGAAATTGATGGACGATTGTCTCTTCAAGAGGGGGGGGGCGTCAACCAGTGGAGGATCTGTGGCATGAAAATAATCTTGTTTAACCGACATCTTTCTTTAGAGAGTTTAATGGAAAAATCGAATCGGAAAACATAGATCAATACATTGTTTTTTTATAGAAAAGTTTGTATTTTCGGCAAAAATGTGCGTTTAAAAAAATCAATATACAGTGTCACACATAATGTTCGCAACATATGGAAGTTTTTTTTATTAATAGATATAATGAAAATTTGACTTCGCAGTTAGTTTGTGCTTGAAAAAATGAGTAAAAATCAGCCTCTTTCCTTTTGTCATGTGCTACTCTAAACCTGTCAAATTTGACATTTTTTTCGAAAATCCTCAAAAAATCCCTTTTTTGGAAATTTCGAAAAATGCCAAAGAAAAAGTGGCTCGGTTTCCAATTTTATACGATTGCTCCAAATTTGGACACTCTACTGTCACTTCACTTTTTTCCAATTTTTTTAACTTTTCGAATCTTTCGCTCTACCGATTCGAACGAAACATGATTCAAATTTCATAATCTTGATGATTACGAGACTTCAATGTCATATCTTGCCCAGAAAATATCCACATTGGCCAATTACCAGAAAAATAAATAAATGCACATCCAGAAATTCGTCTATGTTGTTCATCTAGTTTTTTCATTTCATTGTGAAACTGATTCGGATTTTCAATGTATGTCAGTAATCGAATAAACGGATTTCTCTTCATTCTTATTACACTCGTATTTCTTTTTTTAATAGATTTTTATCCAGTTTGATTATTTTTCTGACCAATAATTCAGTTACAAACAAACCCGAAATATCATACTTTTCTGTACACTAAACAATGACCTACAGTTTATAACTAATCAAAAAACTTTCGTTCTAGCAATTTGTACTGAACATAATATACAATTTCGTGATTTTAAACAATACAAGACTAATGCAACATCTCGGGAAGAAAATAGTTTTGGTTAATTTCAAATTGCGTTTAATGAATCGAGTTGTTTTGTGTACAGATTTCGTACATTTATAATTTACAAATAAGTTTTATATTCAATGTTATCCACACAAGACAAAGTGGAAATCGTTCTTTTATGTGGTGAGAATGTGCCATATCGAGATGTTGCGATAATATCCAATTTTTCAGGTGTTTTTTGAAGCTGTGCACATTCTTGATGTTTTTTATTATTATTGGTAGAATATTCAAGAATCTTGGTCTAAGATAAACAAAACATCTTTGACCAATTGATTTTTTTGCGCGTGGTAAATATTCTTGTCCTGAACTGATGGCTCTGGTATTAAGATTATGGCTCAGTTTCATCGTATATTTTTGTTTCTTCGTAATGTATATGAGGACTGATTTTGTAAACAACTGGCGTATATCCAGTTTCTTCATTTCAACATACAATCGATTCGAAGTAAATCGACTTGATTTGGAATACATGATTTTTAAAATGAGTTTTTGGGTTTTTCAAGAGATTCAAGTAGGTATTTTTTAGCCCAACCCCATCCAACGATGCCATACTGCAAAATAGACTCTACAAATGCATAATATAGTATTTTGAGTTGATGTAGGGACAGGATTTGCCTGAGTTGGTAAAATTTATGGAACAGAGAACGGATATTTTTTTGTGGTCTCGATTTGAATATCCCTCCTCAGAAAAGAGTCCACTAAAATCCCAAGGTATTTTATAGATGTCGTAAGTGATATTATTCGATTGCCAATTGACAAGTGCTCGTAATCGGTAAATATTTCTCGTAAGAAGTAAATGGTACCGCTTTGGTTTTAGAAATATTCACTGTAAGAAGATGAACCAATTCAATATTCCTTCCAAACCTCTCTCTGCGTTACCTTTTACTTGATTCCACGTGTTCCCTGTGAAGAGTATAACAGTATCGTCTGCAAAAGAAATTATACTTCCTGGAGTATTGAGTTTGAGCAGGTTATTCAGATAGATTGTAAATAAAACTGGTCCAAGGACTGCCCCTTGTGGCACACCACAAGTGACAGTTCTCATTTCACTATTCATCCCCTTTATCTAAACCACCTGCGTACGCTTGAAAGGAAGTTTTCAAATAGGCCAAGTACATTACCTATTATGTCAATGAGTTCCAGTTTCTCCAGCAACTAAGCGAACATATTTTATTGTCTAATGCGTGGTAGATCATGGAGGTCACCTTTGCAATAGCATCTTGTGTGCTTATATTATCTCTAAAACCGTATTGTTCCTCTGAAATGATTTTGTTTTTATCGAGGTAGGCAACCAATCTTTTTTTAATAATTTTTTCGAAGATTTTCGAGTGACCCGATGTCAGTGAAATGGGGCGATAGTTGGACATGCCCGTTTTGGTTCCTCCTTTGAATAGTGGTTTCATTGTGGCGATTTTGAAGTGGGTAGGGACCACGCCGTCCTGCATACAACGATTGAAAATGTGGGCTAGAGGTTCAGCGATGTAATTCGCAACTAGTTTTATAGTTTCATCTTTGAGTCCATCAGGTCCGGGCGCTTTATGACTTTTCAAGGTGGAGCATATCGCTAAGATTTCTTTATGGTCAGTGGGTCCTAAATACATGGAGTGAATGAAGTTTTGGGTTTCGTGGTCGACCTAGTTTGTTGTTTTTATATTGGATGCCAAATTCGGGCCAATGTTACTGAAATATTCATTGAAATGGTTTGATATTTCTTTAGGGTCGGTTAATTCTTCCCCATTTTCTAAAGTAATTTTTGTTGGTGACTCGTCTTTGATTTGGTATTTGTTTGAAAATTATTTTACTACATTCCAAAGGTTTTGGGAACAATTTTTGTTGGCTTCTATTTTTTGTTTAAAATAATCGTTTTTTGTTTTCTTTATTAATTTATTGAGCTCATTTCTGTATTTTATATATTCATTTCTGATATTTTCATTTTCTGGGTTTAATAAGTGTTTTTTTTAATTTTATCTCTTGTTCTCATCGAAGTAACTAACCCTATTGTGATCCATGGTTTTTTCTTGTGTATTTTTATTGTTTTAAATATATTAGAACTATTTTCTATAGCACTTGTGAATTCAGTTAGGAAAATCTGTAACGATTTTTCTGCATTAGTACAATTGTAGACGGAATTCCACGTCTTATTTTTGAGTAGAGATAACAGTTGCTTTTCATTGGTCTTTTTATTCATTACGTAAATATTTTGATTCTCGATATTTATATTCCTCATCACGGCCACTATGGAGTAATAGTCAGTGATGTTGGATTTTAAGATGCCCGGAATAATTTTCCCGAATTTTTAAATTTTTGATATAAAAAATATGTGATCAATACAAGAAGATGTATTATTCGTTACTCTTGTTTTTTATTGATGAGTGATTTGAAACCTTTTTTAGATAATATATTCAGGTAATCATCGACGTGTTCTATATTAGTTTTTCGTTCCATAATATCTATATTGATATCTCCCACAAGAAATGTAAAGTCGAATGCATTAGTATCAATTGTATCCATAAAACGAGAGAAATCCTCTTCTGATATAGATGGTGATCTGTATATGACAAAAACGCAAATCTTTTTGTTCTCGAACGACAGATCCAGTTTGAGTGCATTTGTTTCCCCTATTTTTATTTGGTTTACATCAACTTCTAGCTCATTTTTAATATAGATAAGTATGCCATCGTTTTGGTTCAATCTGTCCTGTGTATGGACAATTTTATATCCCTCAAGATGAAAATCCTGTTTGTCTTCTATTTTCCAAGTTTCGGTAAGAATAATGCAACTGAAGAAATTTTGAAATATAAACCTGAAATTGGTCGAAATTCTTCTGGATGCTACGTATATTATTGTGATACATTGAAAACTGATTATCATTTACACCAAATATTTCATAGAAATCATTTGTGTTTTCAATTTCGTAAGTGAGAATGTGTTCAACTTCAAAATCTCTGACGAATTGATCCATTACAAATGAAAGTTGATATTAGTTATTCAACAGAAAAACATTCAACTAAAGACAATGCTCAAAACCACTTTGGTTATTGGATTATATTTAATAAGAATTAATTAATTAATATTAGGATAAATAAATATATTAATTCTGTTAGTAGTGAATGTTCTTTTTTAGGTTATTGTGACGATCTTAGTTCTCAGAGTATCAGCTTTCGGGGGCGTGGCCTCAAACTTGTTCTTTTTTTCTTCAAATATCAGTTGTAATTGGGAAGCTGCTGTTGGGATAGTTATATTGAGTACCCGTGTATCTTTTCCATTATCGATTTCTGTATTTTCTTTTCTCAGTTCCTCATAAGTAGGTATATTCTGCACCATCCACTATAAGTGTTTTTCCAAATTTTTGCATTGAAGTTTTTATCTCTTGCAATCATTAATTCTTCTCTGAGAAACTTATGCTTATTGTATTCTTCCGAAGTGAAGTCGTGCGTGAAGTAAATCTTCTCTGCGTTTTGAAGTTAGACTTCGTACTTTTGAGGATTTCCTCTTTTTTTTTGTAGGAGACTAATTCAAAGACTATTGGACGAATTTTATTTGGAATTGGCTTTCCTATCCTATAAATATCCCTAATATCGCTCTCATTACAGGAGACACGGAGTTTTTCATTTATTATTTTCAATACCCTTTCAATTTTGGGTTCTTGGGTTTCCTGCAGGCCATAGGCTACAATATTGAATTTTGTATACTTTTTCTCGACTACTTGTAATTTTTCGTTCAATATTCGAACATTTTTTTCCAGGTCCGAATTTTTTGTCTTTAGGATTTCTATTTCAAGTTTAGTTTGTTTTTTGAGTTCCTTCAGTTCATTCTTTATCTCATCATTACTGGTAGCTACATCACTAAGAAAAATGTCTTCATTTGTTACCGGCATATCTCGTACGCACGATTGAGATGATTGTAAAGTTCCACTGTCCGTCGTATTTACAGAGAGACTGATTCGAGGCAGGTGTACACTATTTTCACAGGGAAGCGGTACAATGTTTTGTCACCGTTTATAGCTAGAGAAGCAGTTAGCTCACTTGGCGTCGGCACTTTGATCTTTATGTTCCCCATAGAGAAACTAAAAATAAAGAGAGTTGTCAAACCTGCAGTGAAAGTTGGCACCACGTTTAGACAGTGGCGACATATCTCGCAACTGGCCGAACTAAATACAGTTGGTAGAACCGAATGAGATAAGGCGGGTTTTTCAAATGTGTTACTTTTATATGATTGATATGGTATATATTTTATAAGTGATCGATTTGCCATTCTTCTATTCCATATGAATGGTTGTATCATATGAAATACAGGAATGGCAAATCGATCACTAATAAAATATATACAGTAATCGATTCGTAGAATCTGTTAGTTCGTTCGTGGTTAAAATAAAATTTCAAAGTAAATCTTTATTTCATGATATCAAGAACAAAATCAAAGATCTTATAAAACAAGAATAATAAGTTGAACACTATAAAAACAAATTTTATTGTATCTAGGACAAGGTACAACTACAGACAAAACAATGAAACTCCGAAAAACAACAAAATTGAAAATATTCTTCAGTCTTATCTATCATCAAATCAACCAAAATAAAAACAAATTACATTTACAACAAACCTTCAATAATTTTGTTCATTTATTAGCACAAAGGAGAACGAGTAGGGTATACTTAACAAATACTCCAGTTTGATGATACTTTCGTACTTCCTCAAATGGTAATAGAAAATGGCAACTGATGGATGGAAATAAGTATCAGTTTGTGAAAAGCAGCTTATATTTTACCTTGTGAAAGAATATTTCGAGGAATTTCAGCGTCAACTCGAATAACATTCCATTTTCGACGTTGGGTTCATAATTCAAGTCCATTAGTATAATTTCTATAATTAATTTTTCGATGACAATTAACAGTAGAATTATTCTGAAATTATTACGTGGTTTGTCATTTTCTGACAAATGTCGAAATTGGAAAATTATCATGTCAGTCGTCTGTTGATTGCGGGCAGCGCCTCCATGCGCGACTGGCCGTACCAAAAACTTGGTGGTCAAGATCGCCAATGTTTCAAACAGTCTCTTTATTTTTAATTTGTCTATGATGTTCCCGTTTGTACACTGCGCAACTCTGATTTTTATCCCTCGCGCATACCGCGTGTTACTGTGTTACTAATACTGACATTTTTCGTATACTTCGAAGAGCGATAATCGCGTACAGTCGTCTGCGCATCCTGAATTCTTTCCCTGGAGTGGATGTTACCTTGGAACATGCATTTGGGCCAAGTGAGCTTACTACTTCTTTAGCTATAAACTGTGGTTTTGTCACAGTTTATATAAACTGTGGTTTTGTTCTGTAGAGCTCGTCCAATATTGAAACGACCACTTTGGCCTTCCCCTACTTAACAACCAATTCTTCTCGAAGATGCCCGAACTATGGCTATTAATAGAAATTCCATAGGCGTACCAAATTATTTGGTATAGGCGATACACGAGACGTAGAGAACTTACACTCCTATAACTTCTGAACGGAAAAAATATTTTTCGACAAATCTACTAGAGGGATATAGATATATTTGTATGAGAAAAGTTGAAAAAATAACTGCACTACCTATTTATGAATCAAACAAACCTAACCTTTCAACCTGCATGCCAAGACACTGGTGAAGATTCGCCGTAGCATAAGCTACCACAGCAAATCGTGTCCACTCGTGTTTTCCCCCTCTTTACCTACCAAACGGTCGTTTCAATATTGGACGAGCTCTAGAAGTTCATTGCCTCCCACTCGAATGATTTTTGTTTATATACAGGTTTAGCCGAAATGACTCTTATTTATGGCGTACTTACCGGTTAATCACCACGTTTCTATCTTCAATTACAACAATTCAGTTTTTGTCAGTGATTTTCACAACTTTTAGCACAATAATTTTCATAGGAACTTGATTTTCTTATATTTTCAGGACCTTAGGACAACTCAGTGATGCTGTTCCGGTTCAAGAATGTCTAGCAATAACCATTCCCCTTTTATAAACTGGAGTCTCATACACTAACTTACAAATCAACTAAATAGCAAGAAGTCTTCGTTTGACTACTCCATTTTCAACCGACGAAACCAAAAAGAAGGAGGTTCTCTTCGACCCGTATATTTTATATTTTTCCATATTTTTTTTTATGTATGTTCAAGCATAACTTTTTACTGAGGCGTCCAATTCCGATAATTCTTTTTTCAGTGGATAGGGTGTACTTCGTAATTTGGTCCCATTTGAATTTTTTACGGGTTCTTCGATTTGGATGATTCTTTTTTTATAGATAGGGTATACCTTATATTCGGATTTCGAAAGAAATTAGCCACCCATACGGGTAGAAAAATAGGGGATAATTGATTTTTCACTAGTGAACATTGGCACACACATACGTAGTTGACAATGACAGATCGCTACTGACATTATTCTTGTTCCGTCAAAATCAGTATATTTTATGAGAGGATGGAATGATATACAAAGTAATAAAATAAACTAACCAGAACAACGAAAATAATTCATATTACAACAAATAGTAAAAGTAGATAATCATATTATTTAACTGGTAATAGTTGAAGTAAGGTGGGTAAGTAAGTATTTTGGAAGTAATCAAAAAACAAGCAGGTAGTAATTGGTAGATTTAAGCCACAAAAAAATTAAAAATAAAAACTTTTTAACAAAAAATTAAACCGACGAAATACGGAACTGAAAAGTAAAAAATAAAACTTTTTAACAAAAAATTAAAACGACGAAAAAATCAACTGAAAAGCAAAAAATAAAATAACCCTTAGTCTAAATGATAATTGAGCTCCTAAACTAATGTAAGTAACTGATTTTGAGTCGGCGCCAAACAAACTAGCAATTGAATTAGGTGAAGCGTAGAATAATGGCAGCGAGATGCACGGCTGCGTTTTGATAATGATCTTCGATAATTGTTTGTTTGGCGCCGACTCAAAATCAGTTACTTACATTAGTTTAGGAGCTCAATTATCATTTAGACTAAGAAGGTTTATTTTATTTTTTGCTTTTCAGTTGATTTTTTCGTCGGTTTAATTTTTTGTTAAAAAGTTTTTATGTCCTTTTTGAAACCGTTATTCAAAAATATCTTCACTGCTATTGCAGACTAAAAACCAGTCCACACTGAGAACACGAACGATATATTTCCTTTGAGCTGGATAAAAAACCGACAGCCAACGGCTCAGGCATGTGCATTCGCGGTGACACATCCAGATTTTAATGTGCATATGCATGCGCCTCGACTCAAAGCATGCACATTCGAGTGAGTACGCGGCTTAAGTAAAGAGGTTCAGATCACAATGCAC
Organism: Gonioctena quinquepunctata; assembly: GCA_018342105.1. Lineage (NCBI taxonomy): Eukaryota > Metazoa > Arthropoda > Insecta > Coleoptera > Chrysomelidae > Gonioctena > Gonioctena quinquepunctata. The sequence continues at coordinate 168,149 of JAFIRS010000385.1, read as the reverse complement.
TTCTTGTACAGTTTCAAATTGTCTCACTGGAAACAAGAAGACAGTGTGCCTCAGTTATATTTCTGTATAAATTACTGCACAACCAGGTTGACTGCAGCATGCTCTTATCTGAGTTGAACTTCAGGGTTCCAAGACTTGGGTCACGCAAAAATATCACATTTTATTGTGGCACGGCAAAAACAAATATAATATCACTATCACCTATTAAGATGATGTGTGAAAACTTCAACTCTATCTGTAACTTTTGTGACATCAATACCTGTTCGCTCAGATACATAAAAGAGATAACATTGAAAAAAACTGATATAAATCGAACTTGAATAAAATGTTTGCATTTTTGAATTCTTGCAATACTGCATCTTGTTCTTAACTGAATGTTCTATATAAATAATTATTAGTTATTAGTTAGTAGTTAGTTAGTTATTAGTATTAGGTAAAACAAATTTGAAATATTAAATATGTAAATTTAATTATGTCCTGTAATTGGGTGTAACCTGTTGGGCAATAAATGATTATTATTATTATTATTATTAAGACATAAAGTTGCGCGGGGAGAGATTTAAATTTGCTAATCAATATTTCGAAATTACTTTCTATAGTACTGAACGTGCGCCCGTAAAGCTTACACTTAAAAAAGAAGAATGCAATCCGTGAATGATAACTAAGGAGTGAAAGATAATTACCCTTCGAGTCATATTATATCTATACATATAATAAAAATGAATCTCGATTCTTTGTAAGCGCTAATTAAAAAGACTATCGAGTCATTCATTACCAAAGAGGAAATAGCTCAGCGTTACACTGTCGCCTACCAAGCAGAAGGTCACAGGAACGAATCCCGGCCGGGGAAACATTTTTTTAAAATTTTATAAAAAAAACGGCTTGACCAATTTGGCTAATTGTTTTTTTTGAATGTTCGTAATACTCCGAATAAGGTTTTTAGGGAAAGAAAGGTTTTTAGAAAAGTTATTGAATTTGGGAAAAATTGAAAGTGCTATGGAATTTTGAAGAACATAACACGATTTGAGGATGGAAATGCGTAATTCTTTGGTCTTGGGAAATTTTTCTAGAATAGGAATATATAATAAATATAATATAAATATATATATATATATATATATATATATATTATCCGGGTGACACAGGATATCGGGCCACCCTGTAACTTCTGCATTCGTGAACGGATTTTTCTGAAATTCGGTACAGTTATATAAGCAACCATTTCGGATTTGATCACATTACAATCCAATATGGCGGATTTCCGGTTTTTCTGCAAATGCCAGCAACTTTGTTTTTTCAAATAGAACACCCTGTATATTTTTACATATTCAAGTTCAACAGGTCAAAACAAGTCCAAACCTTATGTCAAATGTCATTTTTTTGAAACAATTGAAATTAAAATGTTTTTTTATTTTACCTCGTGGATAAATGAGATTTGGTCAAGGCTATTCACAATGAGTCGCACATAACAGAGAAACATATATTTTTTCTGAAAAATTATTTTTTGTGTCTTTTATTGATGAATCAATTCAGTCACATCACATTTTGATCAAAAATTAATTTTTTTCAAATGCAACCCCTATAAGCCATCTACCTGTCATTCAACATTCATTAAGGAAAAAAAAGACATATCATTTTTGTATTTCGGTGCAGTAACAAATTGTGTAAATTCAAAAAACTACAACTAGTTCATGAGTTTCCTTGCAGTTCGAATAATTTTTCAACTAAGTAAGCTGTGGAAAACAACATTTCTGAATCTTGTCAACTAATTGTGTTTCGCTGTCATCTTTCATCTCAACTCTCGAAAATTAGTTAACTTCCGAGAATTAGTTTAGTAGAAAAGTAAAATCGAAATTATAGTTTCACAAGAAGTGAACAGGTTGATATGTTATTAATTTACGGATAATTTGTTAAAAACAGTGTCGCCGCTTGTCAGTTATACGCTGAACACAGAAGACACCCACAGAGAACTTTTTTCAAAAATGTGGAGAGAAGATTCCGAAAAGAACCCAGCAATGGAGAAGATGATCGTAAGTGAGGAGGCAGAAATGAATGTTTTGCTTATGTTGATTTTGATCCAACCTCGACCCGGGAATTGGAATACCAAAGCAATGTCAGTCGAGAAAACGCTAGAAGAATTAAAGAAAAAACACCATTATCGTGCTTATAAGTATAACTTACACAATTAGTTGACAAGATTCAGAAATGTTGTTTTCCACAGCTTACTAAGTTGAAAAATTATTCGAACTGCAAGGAAACTCATGAACTAGTTGTAGATTTTTGAATTTACACAATTTGGTACTGCACCGAAATACAAAAATGATATGGTAATTTTTTTCTTTAATGTATGTTCTAGAGAGACAGGTAGGTGGCCCATAGGGGTTCCATTTGAAAAAAAAAATTTTTGATTAAAATGTGATGTGACTGAATTGATTAACCAGTAAGTGACACAAAAATTAATTTTTCAGAAAAAATTAAGTTTTTCTGTTATTTGCGACTCATTGTGAATAGCTTCGGCCAAATCTCATTTATCCACGAGGTAAAATAAAAAAACAATTTTAATTTCAATTGTTTTACAAAAATTACATTTGACATAAGGTTTGGACTTGTTTTGACCTGTTGAACTTGAATATGTAAAAATATACAGGGTGTTCCATTTGAAAAACAAAGTTACTGGCATTTCCAGAAAAACCGGGAGTCCGCCATATTGGCTTGTAATGTGATCGAATCCGAAATGGTTGCTTATATAACTGTACCAAATTTCAGAAAAATCCGTTCACGAATGCGGAAGTTACAGGGGTGGCCAGATATGTCACCCGGTATGTATATATATATATATATATATATATATATATATATATATATATATATATATATATATATATAGATATGGGATAAAGGAATAACGGCATAACCGGATAAGGTGAAAACGGGATAAGGGGAAAATGGAATAACAGGAAAACGGGATGACGAGAAAACGGGAAGAGGGCAGAGTCAAAAGCATAACCTAGATAATAATAATAATAAGTTTATTCACCAATTGAAAGTACAAAAGCTGGTGCTCTTTATAATATTAACCAAATAGTAAAAAAACATATAGCCCATAAAAACTCGAGGTTGTGCATGGAAATACAGTTAGTTTATACTTTATCTATGGTACGTTAGTATGCATGGGTTGGTGAGTGAATAAGTAATATTAATTTACATACAAAAAAAATCTAAATTCCTAATTAAAAAAAAATAAAAGAGAAGTGGTATACCTAACTGATAACATGAATATTGCACTCTGTTTTACATATGGTTATTATGAATTTAACAAAATATGAATATCATGTCTCTGTAAGCTGTATACAGTGCTTCTCAAAAGTCCCCTCCCCCCCTATTATTTTTGGAACAATTATACATAAACAAGTGAAATTTGGAAACTGAATATTAAAGGTTTTAAACTTCCCTACTAGTGATGATAGATGACGAAATCGTAAAAGAAGACGTCACAAGGCCATTGTGACCAATAATTTTAAATGGAACCCTACGGCAAGCGACACCTCTTTTGCAAGGTATCGAAAAAAACCTATTCAATGATACTAATTTTGTTTGTGTTTATGGCAGTTTTAATGGCTCACTAGTAAACATTAAAATTTTAATTCCATTCAGTATGATATTAATTACAGATTTAAGAATCAGTATCTACTTCAAGAAATTGCTCGAAGTGACCTCCATTTACTTCCTGACAGTGAAATATCCTATTTTAAACTCTTCTCGTACTTTTGCAAATGTGTCTGCGGAAACAGCCTCACATTCTGCAACAATACGTTGTTTAAAAACGTTAATTTTGTTAGGTTCAGTGGCGTAAACCTTCGATTTAAGGTACCCCCACAGAAAAAAAACCAAATGTGTGAGGTCCGGTGATCGAGCTGGCCATTCCGTTGAACCTCGTCGTCCAATCTATCTACCACGATACTCCTCATCCAAATACCGTCTTACTGCACCGTAATAGTGTGGAGGAGCACCATCCTGTTGGAATGTTATTTCCAAATTGCCGAATTCATCTGGATTATCTTCCAAAATTTCAAGGATTAACGGTTCTATTGCGTTTTGCAACAGCTCCAGATAAACCTCACCACTTAAATTAGTATTTAAAAAAAGAGGCCCAACGACGTGGTTTCCCAGGATACCTGCCCAAACATTCACCTTCTGGGGAAATTGAGTATGTGTTTCACGAAACAGGTGAGGATTTGCGTCACTCCAATACCTCACATTCTGTGTATTTACATTTCCATTTAGATAGAAAGTACTTTCGTCACTGAAATAAATTGTTTTGACATAGTCTGGCTGTTGGTTAAATTTAGTTTCTATATTTTCCCAAAATTATAGTCTTTGGTCTGGGTCGTCGTCTGAGAGTTGATGAACCATTTTTAATTTGTATGGATGAAATTTGTTTTTTTTTCAACACTCTGTGTACTGTACTTCGACTGACTTCACAGGTAGATGCAACGTGAGTTGTTGAAGAAGTAGGATTAACTATTACTTCTGCCAGTATATCAAATTTGTGGTCTGCCAGATCGTTTCGCATCATTAATACCACCCGTTGTTTCAAACTTACGAAGAAGCTCCCTTAAATGAGTCCTCGAAACGGGGCGATCGGGAAACCTCTGATTAAAAATGCGTTCTGCTGCATGAATATTTTGTCCAATTTCACCAAGAATTAGGATCGCTGCTACTTCATCACCTAAAGCAAGTACCATTTCGCTTTTCGAAGCACTTAAACGTTCGGCTCACAACAGTTTAACAAATTATTAAAATGTACAAAATAATTAAAAGTACCAAAAGCTGCTAAAACAGTTGAATGTTCGATCAACAATACACAAATTATTAAATGTACAAAAACTTGGACAATTACAAAAACGTCGAATTAGGGAGACTAACAAAAACGTCAGCTTATTTGACAACTATCCAGAGGCGGAGCTTGAATTTGGAATTTTAGTAATCACTGATTTAATTCATCACAGCTTTGCGTTTTTTGAAAGCAAGTTGCCAAAACTGCCATAAACACAAACAAAATTAGTATCATTGAATAGGTTTTTTCGATACCTTTTAAAAGAGATGTCGCTTGCCGTAGGGTTCCATTTAAAATTATTGGTCACAATGGCCTTGGACGTCATCTTTGACGATTTCGTCATCTATCATCACTAGTAGGGAAGTTTACAACCTTTAATATTCAGTTTCCAAATTTCACTTGTTTATGTATAATCGTTCCAAAAATAAGAGGGGGGGAGGGGACTTTTGAGAAGCACTGTATGTATAATTTGAGTCGTTTTTTGATGAGATTGACAGAATTTAAATTTCTTTTTTCAGATTTCCTGAAGCTAGATTATAAACTTTTTGACATAAGTATGTTTGATTTCTCCGGCCAATATTCCTCTTCGGCGCATTTGTTTTTATGTGCAATTATGTTTTCTGCCTTGTTTGGTAAGTATGGTTTATTCTTTGCAGGATGCTATTTTTGTTTTTATAAGTGTAAATCAGTAAGTTATCGAGGTACAGTTGCCTCAAGTCGAATATTTTCGAATCACTAAATAATTTTTCGGTTGGATAATTTCTGGTTTTTTTGTGTACGATTTTCAGGACATATTTCTGTAGTGTGAATATTTTTTATTGATGAACATGGAACAACACAAAGAAAAACATAGACAAAAAAGAAATTCTACGCGGACGAGAGTTTTCAGGAAAAACATTTCAGGGAATATAGAAATTTGGACGGGACAACGTCTGTCGGGTCAGCTAGTGTATACATAAAGAAATATTTGAGGATATTGCTCATAAACATAAAATGTGTATCTTATCTGAAAATATCTTGATTACTAGGCATGATAATTGGTACAAGTGCCGGCAATACTACAATCTCAACTTCTGCAGGAAAAGAAATAATGGACACTATTAAAATTTTGGATAATATTGGTATTTGATTCTCTCTGAAGTGAATCAATACTGAAGGAACGAATGATGAGAAAATCTCTTGAGAGTTTTGTTTCATGAGATAAAAATATGAAAAACTTGGTATCGTTGTGGAAATAGGCCCGAGATACCTGATATATATATATATATATATATATATATATATATATATATATATATATATATATATTAGAGATATAATCTTGTGAAACAATGTTTCATGAGAGTTGTATTCTCAAACAAGTTTCAACGTGTTAACATGTGTATGGTCCGGGAAATTCAGTTCACTCACTGCACATGAGTAACTCTATTCTCTGAAAAACACATTTGTATGTTGATCAAATATGAGTGGAACAAGTGAAAAAGCGGCTTGAAAATAAAATAGTGTAATGAGAATTAGAATTAATAGAATTATAGGAATCTTATTCAAATTTATGGGACTACTCGTTGGAAAACTATAATAACAGAAATGCCAGAAAATCATCTATTGATGGAATTTCTAACAAGTTGGGAATTTTTGTTGAAGAAGTAAATTATAAAATACATAACAACATTCGTTGCCAATTGCAAAGTATTAATAGAAAATGAAAATACCCCAAAATCAGTCTCCCGCTCAGTTGCTGGAATTGCATTTCGCATAAATTCTATTGCAAACTTTGTTTTGTCTATGTAGTTAGAGTTAATTGAAAAATCTCATTTTACCCCGCACTACTTTTATTCCTGGACACGTTTCTCACCCAATATCGGCAAGCCTGATTTTTTTTGTCAGTGAAGAAAAAATAAAACAATTTGTTAAAATATCTACCTTGAAAACCTTCAATTATCGATTATAGTTGAAATTGTGCCATGAATTATAAAATTTAGAGGCCATATGGCACTGTTTCTAAATTTTGGCCAAATATTTGTAATATGCGATTCTGAAATCACTGTAAATTCCGATATTCGATCAATTCGCACGGTAGAAGTAAAAATTCGGCTGCCATATAGCACCGCGAGTTGAGATTTTTTATATTTTGAACAAAGATTTGTGATTTGACCACCACATGAGTGCTGAGAGCCTGAATTTATAGTATAAACAAATTTTCATGGGAAAAAAAGAGCGCCTTTAAGTTGGTGAAATATTTTGTTCTTAATTTGTTTGCAAATATTAAGAGAATGTTCATAAAATCAGATGTGGAATCATCTGCGACTGAAAAATAAACTTTATTAACTATCTTCCTCCGTTCAAGATAACCTCTTGTGAGGTATTCATGTTGAAAAGGGAAATATTCTCAATTGAATATTAAAAGAATAGAAATGAGAAACTCAAAGTCATCTTCACAAAAATTCAATATTAATTGAAAAAGGTGTTTTTATGATGGACCACAGGTGAAGAACAACTACTTTCCTAGCAAATACCACGCAGAACGTTGAATGATATTCACCTGAAATCCATGCAAACTTCCATATAAATGGATATTGATCGCAAATGTTTCTGTTAAGCTCGATTGTGTTTAATTTACGTCGTGTACGCCTAACAATCCGCATACCAGTTTCAGGCTTTTGGCCCTCATCAGTACGGCGTAGTCACCAGCCAAAGGTCCAGAGAGCTCTGGCTGAAGCGAGACACAACTTAAACAATATCGCCGTCGAGCTTATAACATCTATAGGTACGCCGGAAAAGAAAACTTTAACCGGCGGTACCTAGTGACAGAAAGAAGCACTCCATACGTTGTGTCTCGGTTCAGCAAGAGCTCTCTGGACCTTTGGCTGGTGACTACTCCGTACTGATGAGAGCCAAAAGCCTGAAACCGGTATGCGGATTGTTAGGCGTACACGACGTAAATTAAACACAATCGAGCTTATCAGAAAGAAACATTTGCGATCAATATCCATTTATATGGAAGTTTGCATGGATTTCAGGTGAATATCATTCAACGTTCTGCGTGGTATTTGCTAGGAAAGTAGTTGTTTTTCACCTGTGGTGTATCATGAAAACACCTTTTTCAATTTATATTGAATTTTTGTGAAGATGACTTTGAGTTTCTCATTTCTATTCATTCGCTCCACTTCACTTGGCTTTCTTCCTTGTGAATATTAAATAGAAAGACTTTTATGTGAATTTAAAAATCCACGATAAAAATAAAGTTATTTTTTGTATATATCAAACAGAAAACAACTACTTCCTCGGCTAAAGCCACGCTGGACATTGAACTACATCTGATAGATATTGAAAAATGGTCCAAACTCAAAAGTGAAAGTTTGTATTTTCATTCAAATAGTTATTTGATTTTCTATTCCAGTCTTAATTGGTCTTAATTGAGAACTCATTAAACAAATATGAAGTGTATAAAAACTACGAAATCCCTACTCGGACACCTATATTAACAGAAAGAAATATACCAGAAAAATTACCTACTTGAGTGAAGAAACTCAAAATTTTCTGTTTAGGGTTGTAGAAACCATCCTATCTTTTCTTGGATGACTCTTTGCAATTCACTTTCGTTATTATAATGTTTCGTAAGCCTCTTTCTACAAATATCATTGATATTTGTCTTTTGGAGATAACATTTTTGGTATGAATTACAAAGTTTCTGGTATTATTCGCCTGTAATTTCATTGAGAATGTGTTCCACAAATTAATCTGTTATTGTTCTTCAGTACGGATCTGAAGAAAACAAACAACACACAAAACAACCGAGTAATAAATTCAGTAGACACAACCACCAATACATCTCGAAAATAACATAATACCTTATGTTAAAAAATGAAAAACTTCTCATTTCTCAATACAACTGACTACAAATACCTATACAAGGTGTATGTTGGTCGAATATTCATAAAAAACAACTACTTCCCTGGCTAATGCCCCGACGGACGCAAAATCCCACTTTAGCGGACTCCTAAAAACGTTTTAGGAGATGCAATAAACTATAGATTATTTGAAATTTTGTAGTGACAGCACTCGTTTTCCTCAAAATATTCTTGTGGAATACTCATTTCAGAAACAATAAACACGAATAGTTCAAGTATTTGACAAACGTGTCATTGATAAACAATCGCTGGCTACATTTTTGCATAGCTTACTCGCATTACCGTATGAATGGCAATTGAAAATGTATTAGTGGAGTAATATTAGGTTTTAGCTTCAGAAAGTTAGGGGACTGCGGTAACTTTTTACTGTACATTAGTGATGATGTTAGGAACAACATATAGAAAGTTACCAACCGTAAAGTATGTGCTTAATTTACTATTTAACAAATAAATTGCAAAATTACATTGTTTATTGAATATCTTTAAAAAAAAAATGTTCGCAAAACCGATACTGTTATTTGAAAGAATGAAATATTTTACATGAAATAGGTACATACAATTTTTCTTTAAAATGAAAACTGTAAGCTGCAGAATTTGTTTTCTAACGTACGAAAATGTGAGACGGCGACACTTAAAAATGCATCTCTCGAGGAGCACGTAGCCACGAACGCGCTTCACTTAATTTGTTATAACTTGTGATCTAATGGATCAAATTAAGCTAACAAAAATTCAAATGAATGAAAAAAATAGCTAACGAGATGTCATGTTTTCAAATGTGAAAAAAAAATTGAATAGGAATAGTACATATATGAAGTTACGTCAAAGTATAATTTTCTATAGATCCAATTGAAGATCTGCCATTCTTTAAATTTTCAAGATGAACATCTGTAATTTGTACACTTTACTCCCAAAATGATACTTTAGAAGGTGTGCGAATGTAAAAAAATCTTAAAATTTTATTTAAAAAAATACCGTGGTCAAAATATTGAATAATTTCAAAAAAATTACAAATTTGAATTTTTAGGCCATGCTTCAAAAACCAAAAACTTTAGTTCAAAATGTGATATCAAGATTATTCAATAGTACTTTCTAAAGTTTGTAATCTGTACTTCAAGGAGGTTTATTTGGTTTTATTGAAAAAATTGAAATAATAATAAAATTTCGCCAAAAACGAAAAAATAAACAAATGTTGCTCCGAAATCCGTGAAATTTTTTGTTAAATAAACTTTGATAATATTTATATAGAAAAAAAAATAAGCTTACCTAACGAACATATATTCATATTACGACCTCAAACAAGGTATACCCAGCGTAAAATATTTTTTCTTTAATAATATAAGTGTAAATTTTATCAAATACGTAAATCTTAAATTTTTTTGTAAATTGACGAAATGTCCATTTTTATGAATGAGTTCCTGCAAAATTCTTGTTTAGAATAGAAATATAAGTTTATCTTTTGATCGTATTTTTTTTATTCTTGTATCTGTTCCTCAAAGGCGTTAAAAAAAGATCCCCGTTGAAAAAATCGGAAAATTTGGATTTTTTTTTTTTTTAAAAAAAAAAAAAATTAAAAATTAAAATAATTAAGGAAAGTTTTTTTTCTATTATCTCTATTAATTTGTTCTCTGCTAAAAGCAATATAAAAATAAATTTTTGAAATTTTTAACCCTTATTATTTAAAAAATTGTTATAAACAAATGCATTATTAGATTTGAACAATTTTTTTTCTGGGAATCTAGTCATTGATGAAAATGATGATTTTTAAGAGGAAAATCATTTCTCGAATACATTTATTTATTGCTAAAAAAACGCACTTGCTAATTAACAATTTTTGTTGTGTTAAATATGAATATTAAGATTTAGAAAATCGTTATAAACAAATGGATTGATTATTAGATTTAAACATAAATTTTTTTGGAATCTAGTTTGATAAAAATAATGATTTTTGAGAAAAAATCATTTCTTAAATACATTTTTTTATTTAAAAAAAAACGCACTTGCTAATTAACAAGTTTTTTTTGTTGTTAAATGTGAATATTAAGAAACCATGTTTTTAAAATTATTATTTATTACGTTCTCTCATATTATGGAAAAAAGTATTTTCATTTACTTTTCATTTGTTTATTAACAAATAATTTTTTATAAACAAATGAATTTTTGCGCTATATTTTTTTAAATACTAAAAAAAATACTTAAAACAACCATGTGTCATTTTTAATAAAAAACATTTTTTTTTTCTATTTTTTATATAATTTCGAAAGCAATATAAAAATAAATTTTTGAAATTTTCAACTCTTATTATTTAAAAAATTGTTATGAACAAATGCATTGATTATTAGATTTAAACAAAATATTTTTTGGGAATTCAGTCATTGATAAAAATAATGATTTTTAAGAAAAAAATCATTTCTTAAATACATTTTTTTATTGCTAAAAAACGCACTTGCTAATTGACAATTTTTTTTTGTTGTTAAATATTTATCCCAAGAAACTCTTTTTCTAAAATCATTATTTATCACGTTCTCTCATGTGTCGTTTTTTATGGATTTTTTTTTTCTATTTTTTATATATAATTTTGAAAAATTTTGTGCTCTTTGACTTGTCGCTTCCTTTCTGTTTTTCTTCATTGCTAATAAAATAACTTATGAACTATTGAAGATACGACAAGAACACTTCAAGTATTTTTTATCCTACATTCATCAATGAACAATTTTTACCAAAGCTCTAAATCAATTGTTTATTAACTTTTTTAATATTATAATTAATTTTTTTGACTTATCAGTTCAAATATCTTATAAACTATTAAAAATACGAAAAGAACACTTCGAGTGTTTTTTATTCTTCGATAGTTAATGAACAAATTGAGCTTTTAAACGAAGCTCTAACTCAATTATTTAAAACTTTTCGGCTATATTATTTATGAATATACATTTGTTTCGGTTTGAAATGTATATTGTTTATAATAATATTATTCTTCTATTTCAACTTTCTTCTTATTTTTCCTGTTATAAACAATGCAATGAATTTCATGTATTTTTCAATAGACTTTATACTTTTCACGCTCATTACTTGATATTGGAGTAATTTGGCTATCATTAAAATCTCATTTAAAATTTGCATGGATGTCGGCCCTCCGATATCGGATCCGATAAATTGGCACGTCTGTAGGCCCCTTTAAAAGCGCGCCAGGACGAACATCGATATTATATTAAGAAATGATAAAAATTATCAAGGGCAATATAACAAGACCTTGATAAATAGTCGACTATTTTGATTGCATCTAGATTTCGACTGTATTTTATAATAATTTAACGATACATAATTTTGGCGTTAATAATCTGATGGAAGCCCGAGAGCAAAGCTCGAGGGCGTTCATCTCTGATTAATAATGCCTAAATAATGTCGAGTCAAATTAATAAAAACAAGAGAAATTCAGCAGCAATAAAAATAGCTTATTAATCAAGGTCGTGTTATATTTATGAGGATTACTTCCTGAATCCAATTCTTTATAACAGAGAGACATATTCACAAAATGAAACAATTTGGAATCATTTATTCAAAATATCAACAAAAATCAACAGAATCCAAACAGAAACAGCACCAGCTTTATAAATTATCAATTCAAATTGAAAATACAATTATTGTATGTGACATTTCCACCATGCGTAATTTGTGACATTTGTTTAGCTTTTGAAGAACTGGCAGTATTAACCGTAGAAGCTTCACATTCATTCTGTTTTCTCAATCTGTTCAAAATACTCTGGTGATGTTGTTCATCCATCTGCAAGTAAGGTTGAATTGAAGAAGTACTAGCGTGGCCTGTAATTTCAATAAGTTGCTGCTCTGGTACTCCGGATTTTGCCAGTTGAGAAACTGCAGTTGATTTGCAAGAATAGTTGGTAATTTTCAATTGGTTCGTATCTAAACCAATAGACTTTGCTTCCAATTTAATCCATTTTGAAAGATCGTTTTTCCCAACAGGCGAATTCTTGTACCACAATGAGTTTCTTTTTTTGCAGATTGGAATTGGAGTTAGGAACGAACGTGGACTGTGAATCCTGGTCCTCTTTTTCCAATCAATTTTCTGAACAATCTAACTGGACAGCGCTGTGGGTTTCGTTCATTTTTAGTAAGCCACTTGCTGTCAGCGCATTTATGGTTTCCTCCTTGACAGGTTTTTGTAAAAATTGGGTTGTATTCTATCCTACCTGATTCTTTACCATCATTCTGAATTTCAAAATTTAAATGTTTAAACAAAGTTGAACAACCTTCGCCCCCACGCCATGCTAATTCTACTGAAGCCAAATAGTAATTTTTTTTTGAAGTCCATCTGGAGTTTTTTCATCGCATATGTCAATAATAGCAAACATATTTTCTATACTTAAGGCCGATGAACTCCGTTTCCGTTTTTCCTGATGTTTCTGCAGTTCCCGTCTCTTGGCATTAGGTACGTGCGTCTCGAGAACTTTTGAATTCGCACGCTTGACATGGATCTATTTTTATGTTATGAAATACAATTCTTGGAGAGTTTTAGCTGTAGAATTCCACATACACTTCATAGTATATTCTTATAATCTTTCCCATTTTCTTTTTTCATATTCCAGGCCCAATCTTTCAAAATATCATTCAGTTTTGTGAATGGTGTCGACTCATTTAGTTCATATTGACGATGCTCGCAAAATTTGATGAACTGCCTCCATACGCTATTTTTACTCCTCATTGTATTATGAGGGATTGTAGACTGGATTACACTATCTATTTCTGCGTTTTTGGTTTCGCCAAACCGATTCATTTTCAAACACTTCAACACGATTGATTCAATTTGACGTTTAAGATGTATTTATTTAAAGTACTGTCAGATGCACAGGCTGCTTGATATAATTATCATGCTGAATAGTCGGTGACTATTGTGCACCATGCAAATAGTCGCTAATGGTGAGTGTTGATTGGTCTTGTCAAACAAGAAACAAAAGTGTGATTGGTTGATGACTGATATTTAACAGACGAAAGAAATAATCAGAACATATTTTGGAATCCAATGTCGACCACATGGTAGAATGGAATAAAACGATAATTCTAGCCAAAGAACCCCGTAACAAGGAAATAAAACTTAAAGAATTCGCCTTTATTCTACTATGGAAACCGATACTGGAAGACCTTGCAGAACGATAATGGACAACACTCCATATACATCAAATAAACAAGACAATGTCTCATCATCCTATTGACAGACATTAGTAAAAAAATATCACGTTCAGAAAATATTGCGACAAATACAGCGGAAGCTAAGAAATTTTATTGATATTCACAAGATTTTTTATAACGGGAACGGATACAGTTTCCAAAACGTCCTTTTATTCAATACATTTTTCTGATAGGTAAAACTTAGAATACGGCAAGTTACTGACTAATTGAGTATTTTTTCATTCATGAACAACAATTTCGTGTACGCAGTAACTTATCGCGGCAAAGTAACTACTACACCTATAGATTCTCTGATCCATTCAATTTTGTTTTCAGATTGTAGAAAGTTATTTTTCCCAAAAAAAAAATCGACATGTGCTTTAGACCACACGACTGAAATAAATCTTCTTTAGCTCCATCTATAATGTATAATATATAATTATATATATATATATATATATATATACATATATGAATTTTCTAATAACCTATAATTTCATCATTTTAGTTTGGTAAATTTAGTAAATTATTATAAGAGTCATGAATGATTATAAAAATAAAATAAAATTTAATTTACCAATAATTTGTCTCGGTTTTTGTACATGATCTATAGTGTGATTTTCATCATCAACTTCCATTTGATTATTGTCATGTTCAATCACCAATTATTTGTAATGGTGAACCTATACAATTAATTCATCTATCGTGAGTCGAGAAGCATACGTCCTCTTCTATGATCAAGAGGACACCAAATCACAGTTTTCAATAGAGCATTTTACTTATTTACATGATATATTTTATATTCATCTTTACCTTGTTAAATTAATAGGTATTTTATTATTAACGTTCTAGTTACATTTTATGTTATCCTATTTTAAAAATTTGCTGAAGTAAATTGTAGAAACGCGAGGCCGAAATACGGAAAAGTAACAAGGAGAAAGAGAGAGAGAGAGAGAGAGAGAGAGAGAGAGAGACAAGAAAAGGACAGAGAATCAAACGCGCCCCAATGTCGAGAGTAGAATGCCGCGTATTAGTAGAGGGAGAAAATAGACAAGGAACGCTGCATATGACGATACGTCGCCAGCAACTAGTATGAGATACTCACTCACATTTGTCGAGACCGTTCGCCTCGCCTGATCACACTTTTCGTAACGCCCTCGTCACGCATTCACCAGCTTACTCCCCCAAGTCAAGCGCGCGTAAAGAAATTTTACTTCAAAAAGTATCAAGAATGATAAGTTATATTGGGGTGTAATATAACTAGTGATAGCAACGAGTTCTTCTTCTTTTCTCTTTTGGTTTTCTGACTCCTTGTGGTGTCAATTTCACCAGATGAGGTGTTCTTCTTTTTGACTTGAAGGATGTTTTTTTGACCTTTGAGTTCGGTGCCTATACTGCCAGCCCCGTGAATGATTATTATGGAATGATTTTGTTATTTTCTATTAGTAGGACATAATGATTGTTATAACATCTATAGATATTAGGTATTATGATTCCCAAGTATCCATTCATAACACTATAACACATTAGATAAAAAGCCCTTAGTTAACAAGGGGATTTGATTCACTTCTTCATATTTTAATTTTACTCTTTTCGAGAAATTTGTTCAGTAGATTGTTTTTTTTATAATCTCTTAGCAGTAATTGTTGAATTATGAAGAAATATGGAAAGAGAAATAAATATGATTCCCCGTACAGAGTATATAGTAGACCAAATTGAGTGAAAACTATTCCTGCGTAAAAACCAGTCGATAACTTCGCTGACCGCTTATAGCATGAATTACCGTAAACCAGTACAGATTATACTTTATCGGGTTTGGGGTATAGATAATAGAATCTATTAGTAGAACAGTCGCGTGGTGTGTGTCTGGTCAGAGGCAGTAGTCGAAAGTACCATCCACATAAAAGTTCTGGTTCAAGCAAACCTGCTTTAAATTTGTACAACATCCAATGAAAGTGTTTGATAATAATTTATCATTTAATGGGCCACATAGTTTGAAATATTACATATGAAAAAGAAAGCTTGTAAACACGACCTTCTAGAAAGTTTGGAGATCAATATTAAACAAAAAATCAGAATACTTGCTTGGATTGATTTAAATAATTATTATTTAAACAAGAGAGTCATGTGAAGTGTAATAGTCGAAAACAAGGGACTTTGGAGTCTTCTTCACAACGAATTCAATATAAGTGGTAGACCACAAGCGAAAAACAACTACTTTCCTGGCAAATACTACGCAGAACGCTGAATGATATTCACCTGAAAATCTATGAAAACTTCCATTGAAAATGAAAATTGATTGCAAATGTTTCTTTCTGATAATCTTTATTATGTTTGATTTATGCCACGTCACTTCACTTGGCTCTTTTGTTGGGTCTCGCTTCGGCCAGAGGTCTTCGGATCTCTGACCTGTGACTACTCCGTACTGATGAGGGCCAAAAGCTTGAAACCGGTATGCGGATTGTTAGGTGGACCTGGCATAAATTAAACCTAATCAAGTTTACCAGAAAGAAACATTTGCAATCAATTTTCATTTTCAATGGAAGTTTGCATAGATTTTCAGGCGAATATCATTCAACGTTCTGCGTGGTATTTGCCAGGAAAGTAGTTGTTTTTCGCTTGTGGTCTACCACTTGTTTCAATGTATATTGAATTCGTTGTGAAGAAAACTCCAAAGTCCCTTGTTTTCTAATATTACACTTCACATGGCTCTCTTGTTTGATATATACGCCTAGTCGAGCATACAGCCACTCCTATCGAGAGAGAGAATCCTATTGAGATAGGGGAATAGTATGGAGTGTTTCTTTCTGTCACTAGGTACCGCCGGTTAAAAGTTACTTTTTCCGGCGTATCTACAGGTGATTTGAGCTTGATGATGTTTTCATTTATGATGGGTCTCGCTTCGCCAGAGGTCTTCGGATCTCTGACTTGTGACTACTCCGTACTGATGAGGGCCAAAATCCTGAAACCGGTATGCGCATTGTTAGGCGGACCTGGCATAAATTAAACATAATCAAGTTTACCAGAAAGGAACATTTGCAATTAATTTTCAATGGAAGTTTGCATAGATTTTCAGGTGAATATCATTCAATGTTCTGCGTGGTATTTGCCAGGAGAGTAGTTGTTTTTCGCTTGTTTCAGTTTATATTGAATTCGTTGTGAAGAAGACTCCAAAGTCCCTTGTTTTCTAATTATTATTCGTTCTATTTGTTTCACCGAAGATTAAACAGTAGAAGTGAATGAATGTCTTTTGTTTGCTATTTTGATGTCATTTTCGAATGATATCTCGTACATTTTCAAAGATGAAACAAAAGTTCAGAAAACTATTTTTTAATGTTCAAAAATGTAAATTGTGACGAAGAAGAAAAAATGGTATATTGACGCAGTGGAAAAAACCCAGTTTTCTTTACGCGAAAAAGGGACTGCGGAGTGTTTATCGAAGCCATTTTTTTATTAATCCGAACTTATTCCAAATCACTGATTCACATGAACATGAGTAACAATTAGTGCAAAAAGAAAAATATAATATTCTCATATTTGAAACTAAGAAAAAGTAGGCCATTCAATTCTCATTGATTTGAGAAAAATAATTTCTATAATTCGATTTTCTGGGACAAATGAAATTTTAATTCAGAAAAAGGTTTCTCAGATGTGGAAATCACAAATGCGTTGGGTTGCAAAAGGATCACTTTTCACTAACATTGGGAAGTTTACACAATTCATAGAGAAGAGGTTTTCACTAAACGGAAAGATTTTCTAAATATGAAGCCATACCTCGGTTTCACGGCTAAGAAACCATTTCAGTGGACTTCAGTAGCAATCAGCAACTGTTTCATGATTCATTCTTGAATGTGAAACTGCGGTATGACTTTGGATTTGAAAGAAATTTACGTTGGAATTATGGAAAATTCCCAATGTAAGATATATGCTTCGGTAGAAAACTTCAATAAGAAACAATATAAATTGATTCCACATCTGGAAGAGTTTCCCCAAATTCCAAATTTTATTTTTTATACAAAATGGAAATGAAATTTTTCTTCAAATCCAACACAGTCTCCATAAAAACAATTATACAAATGTTCGAACAGATTTAGGCAGATGAAATCTAATTGTTTATCAACACAAAAGGAATCTTGAGAAAACTAGGATATGTCGTATATCATAATCTGGAAAGAAAACGAAAAGATCGAGAATTTAAAAAAAGTTGATGGGGCCAGTAGAGTAGTGCCCACCTTGGACTCAATGACCAAGAAATTATCCGAATCACCTGAATTTCACAACAACAGCCTTGATGCGTATTACGATTGATGTCATCAGAAATGTTGTTAGTTAAACTAAAATACTATGGGCTGAGTGCCTCCGCCCTACAATGTTTTCAAAGCTACCTGGCACATCGAACTCAGTGCGTGAAAATTGGTCAAAATGTATCGGACAATTGTGAAGTAAAATGTGGCGTTCCTCAAGGAAGCATATTAGGTCCTTACTATTCACTATATTTACATCAAAGCTCGTGGATTGCATAATATCCGACTCGAACATACATCTTTATGCAGACGACGTTCACATTTATGGTGCCTGCGACCCAAATGCGGTTGAAGAAGAATCTGCGAACTAAATGAGAATATTCGTGAAGTGTGTAAGTTTTCTGTGGATCAGGGAGCGCGTTCCAATACCCCAACTCGGTTGGAAGAATAGTAAAAAATTTGACATATTGTGTCAATTGTCATTGATTTTTTGGAACGAAACGAAACAAATTAGTTATTTGTTATTTGTCAGTTGTCATCGTCCAAAATAACATTGAGATATGGTTTAAGGATTTAATAATGGGGAATTGAAGGGAAGATTCTTACCATTACTGGAGTACTTAAACAATTTGTAGATACTACGTATTTTATCTGATAGTGAGTCAAATTCGGTTTCTGACGAATATATTTTTGATATGGATTTAATTTGAAGAAAATAATATTGGTTTCGTGCACATTTGACAGATGGTCGACATTGGAGGTAAAACAAATGTTTACTGTTTTTATTGTGTTTCGAGTGAAATATTGTGACAATGGACCTGGGCAAAATATTATTCCAGTTTGGATGATGTTCACCGAGATCGGTATGAAGAAAAAAAAATCTTGCATTTCAAAACAGCACAATATGAAGGCATGCTCATTTACGAATTGAACAATAACATATGTAATCCATCTACCGAATTCTTTTCGAAATCGGTAAAAATGTTCAACTCGCCAACATAAACAAATCGGAAAAGTGAGATTGTTCTACCTCCAATGTCGACTATCTGTCAAATGTGCACGAAACCAATATAACCTATGACCTTTGATCACTTCTAACTATATTGTGCAATGCGCATGCGGTTGAAATATTTCAACTTTTTCACGGACTCTCCAGTTCGTGAAAAAGTTGTTCATCCGATTAAATCAACCGGAGTATAGGAACGACTTTAACGAGTTAATAAGTGGGAATCCACCGAGTTTATGAACGGTTAGGATGAAAAGTTGGAGTATTGGAACGTGCCCATGGTCTCCTGATCAATCCGTCCAAAACTGTAGCAATGTGCTTAGTTACTAAGGTATTGGTGAACCGATGTAAAATGAATCAGACTGATAATATATGGGTTGGTGATTTGAACATAGAACTAAGTACTGTCTGCAAAAACTTAGGAATAACATTCGATGAGCACCTTACTTTTGAAAATCATGTCTTAAACAAACTGAAAATTTGCCATTTCAAATTCAAGTCATTATACTTCCCCAACATACAAAAATGAACTTAGTAAATTCTCTAATATTAACACAAATAGACTACGGTTCTAGTGTCTATTATCTGTACCTGAACGAGAGAATGAAAAATCGTTTGCAAGTTCTCCAAAATAACTGTTTATTCTATAACGAGATGAAAATTCCTAAAGTAGAGTACAGATTCACATTACTGTATGGCTCCATTATTTACTCAATCGTCCACTGTCGTATTCCTAATTATCTTTATGAATTATTCTCAAAGCGCATTTCAGTACACAATGTGAATACTCGTAATATTGATTTATATACAATTCCAAGGCATAACACAGTCAAGTTTAGTAAATGTTTCGAATACAGTGCCCCGACTCTATTGAATATGCATAGAGAACTATTTGATCTAGTGACACTCAAATCTTTCAAATTCCAATTGAAAAAAGCTATTGTTTGTTGAACAAAGAAAAAACACAAATTGATGTATTTTATTCTTTATGGTGCTAATTAGGGTTATTGTATTGTTATGGTTATTAGTTATTAGTATTACTATTTATTTATTATTCAGTTTAGTTCATATTAGAAGATACAGAATATTATGTCTTGATTCACTTACAGGCAGATTTGAAAAATGGCTTGTCAATTTTCTGCCTTTTGAAGTTGTAACCAGAGCTGTATTGTATCTCATACATCTGTACTTCAATAAACTTTTTTATTATTATTATTATACGTTGCAAGTCCAGGGTTATGATATCAAAAAAGGGTTACAATATGTTTGCTTAGATACAAAAAATATAATTATTATTAATTTTCGGAGCGTTTCTTATTATCACCCAATAGTCCTACCAAAAAATATTATTAGTGAAAATCCCTTCTAAATCCTTCAATAATCTTCTTTTCCAGATAGTCTACCGAAATTTGTTTTCAAACAAAAATAGTCAAAGTTACATTTGAAGTAAAATAATAAATCTCCGCCTATGGTCGGCATTTTATATCATGTTTGATAGAATTAGCAGAATTGCAGTGAATAATATCGATATTTCCAGAAGAAAATGCAGACAATATCTATATATTACTGACAAGTAAAATAACATTCGAACATGACTTTTATATATATAATAACAAGAGATAAAACACAGGGTGATGAATTGCTCTCCTCTCTTCAACACTCCCCCTCAATTCAGCATGACGAAATCAGCACTGAAGACACCTAAACTCGACCTCATCTTCATAAACTGATCCAATGCTAAAGCCTTTGTCAATATGTCCGCTTTTTGCTTCTTGGACTCAATATACTTAATGTCGATTTCTTTGGAATTGTATAATTCTCGAACAAAATTGTACTTTATATCCACATGTTTCAGTCGACGATGCTCCCATTTCTTTAGAAGATGTATGCAGGACTGATTGTCCTCATACATAGTTATGGGCCTGGAACACTGAACACCCATATCTGAAAGTATGCCCTTTAGCCAAAAAACTTCTGCTGCTGCGCTTGCAACATATGCAACATATTCCGCTTCCGTGGAAGATAAAGCAACAGTTTTTTGCTTTCTTGTGACCCAGCAAATTGTCCCTCCATATACTTCGAAGAGAAATCCGCTTGTAGATTTTCGATCTGCATCTCCAGCCCAATCCGAGTCTGCATATCCGCTTAATGCAACATCCACATTCTTGGGGAAGAACAATCCATAGTCAACTGTTCCTTTCAGGTACCTCAATATACGTTTCAATCCATTCCAGTATTGTTCAGTTCCATTGCTTTGGTAAGTAGTTCACAGCTGAACTCAAGTCTGGTCTTGTATTCAACATCAAATACATTAAACAACCAACTAGTTGTCGATATGGCTTCTTTTCGAGAATAGAGTCTCCTTGGACTGCACTATTCGTCAGTTCTTTAGTTGAAGTTACCATAGGAGTCTTAGTGGGATTGCAGTTTTCCATCATGAAACGTTTCAGTACATTTTGGATGTAGTTGGATTGAATTAGAAATATTCCATTTGGAACTCGTTGAATTTTTATACCCAAGAAATACTTCAGCTCTCCAAGATCTTTCATACGGAATTCCTCCATGAGCTCTGTTTTTATTTTGTTGAGTTCCATTTCACTTTTTCCTGACAAGATGATGTCATCTACATACAATAAAAGAAAAGTTTTCGTTCCTCTTTCAGTTCTAATGTAGAGGCATTTGTCATATTCAGATTGCTCTAAACCAATTCTCTTCACATAACTATCAAATCGCTGGTTCCAAGCTCTTGGTGCTTGTTTGAGACCGTAAAGAGACTTGTTGAGTTTACATACAATATTAGTTCCTTTTTCAATAAATCCTTGGGGTTGTTTCATATAAATCTCTTCTTCAATATTTCCATGGAGAAATGCATTTTTTACGTCCATTTGTAAAGCAAAGAGATTTTCCTTGTTTATCACTGACAGTAGGGTTCTCAGAGTTGTTAGTCTAGTCTGGAGCATAAGTATCAGTATAATCGAATCCTTGTTTTTGGGCACACCCTTTCACTACCAATCTTGCCTTGTATCTTTCCACGTTGCCTTCTTCATCATGCTTGACTTTGAATACCCATTTACAATCGATTGCTTTCCTCCCTTCTGGCAGATGTGTGAGAATCCATGTATGATTTTCCTTCAAAGATTCAATTTCATCTTTTCATACCACTGTTTCCTGTCGTCTTTGTTCTGAATATCATCGAAGTCTTCTGGCACATCATCTATGAAAGGGTCTGCATTCAATGCTAATTCACTGTAGTCTTCAAGATATTTTGGTTTCGTTGATAATCGGGAACTTCGTCGAGGTGTTCTTTCTTCTCGTTCATTTTCCTGGGCGTTTTCATTACTCGATCCGCCATTTTCATTTTCCTTGAACGATTCACTTTCATCAATAGTTCCATTATCATAAAAATCTGAATTTTCGAAAGCAAACTTCTCTTCATCGAAAATTACATCTTTTCCAAAAATGATTTTATCATCTTCCGGGCACCACAAACGATATCCATTGGGACAGTAATCGACCAGAAAACATTTTTTAGATCTACTGTCGAATTTTCCACTATTGAGTTCTTTTGGAATGCGAAGATATGAAACACATCCAAAAACTCTCAGCTTTCTCAAGTTGGGTGTTTCTTCAAACCACATTTCAGCAGGTACGTTGTTTACCAAGGCATTGGTTGGACTTCGGTTGATTAAATAAACGGATGTCATAACAGCTTCGTTCAAAAATGTTTTGTTCAACTTAGAATTCAGCAACATACTCTTTTCCATGATTGTGCGGTTCATACGTTCTGCGACTCCATTCTGCTGCGGTGTGTATCTGATTGTAAATTCATACTGTATTCCACGTTCTTCAAAATATTCCTTCATCTCATTGGATATGTATTCTCTTCCATTGTCACATCTGAAACGACTCAGCTTCAGGTTGAAATGAGCTGTTGCCATTTTTTCATAAATTTTAAAATATTGAAATACTTCGGATTTGCATTTTAAGGTATAAGCTGCAGTGAAATGTGTGTAGTCATCGATGAACGTAGGAACATATTTCTTTCCATCATAAGACACTGGAGATACTGGACCAAAAAGATCGCTATGAACCAGCTGCAAGGGCCTTTTTGCGCGAGTTCTTTCACAGTTGTGCGGTTGACTGATTTGTTTTCCTTCAACACAATACTGACATATTGACATTTTTGTAGTACTGGGGCCAATATCGATACCTTTCACCATTTTGGACAATTTCTTCAGTCCTTCATTGCTTATATGACCCATTCGCCGATGCCACAATTCATTGACTCCACTTGTAGAACATACGTTCGCATTTTCAGGTTCCGGAATTATTTCAAAATCGAGTTCATATAATTTTTGTTTTCTTATCGCTTCTGCAACAGATTTTCCATGTTTCGAAATGACTCCTTTTCCATCTTTGAATTTGATCTCGAAACCATTCATTTCTAGTTTTCTTACAGACAAAAGATTGAATTCTAGTCCAGGAACATACAATACTGTCTTTATATCGATAAGTCGCGACTTCCCTAGAATATAGGTCTTCACATTGACACTTCCGGTTTTTCTGGCTATCAGGGTTTCTCCGTTCTTTGCACTTTTTATTTTCATAGGTTCGTCTAGTTCTTTTATATTGTTCAAAAATGTTTCTTTATTGACCATGTGTTCTGATGCACCCGAGTCCAAATACCGACTCAAAATTTGTCCACTGGTAGTTGCAGGAAAACAGAAGTTGTCCTCTTCTTCATTTGAACCCTCTGCTGCAATATGTGCTGATTTTGAAGTAGATTTCCGATGAACATTATGTTGGTTGAATTTCCGATTTCTGCACTCGCTTCGTTTATGACCATTGAGCCCACATTGATAACATCTGAATGGAAAAATCTTTCCTTTTTCGAATTCTTTCGAAGAACTGGGATTCATATTTCGGCTGACTGGTGCGGTAAAGGCTGCCGAAGACTGAAAATCATATTTGTATTTTCTCGTTGTTCCCTTTCTTTTTGATTCTTCATCTAATACTCGATTTTTGACGAAATTTAAGCTCAAATTTTCAGATGATAATGTTTCCAGGGCAGTAACTACCACTTCGTAATCTGCAGGCATGGTGAGTAACAAATGGCACACAATATCTGTCTCCTCAAGAGTTGCTCCACTTGATCTCAGTTCACGAATGAGTTTGTCAAATTTCAAAAAGTGTTCTGACAAATTTCCTTCAGATGTGCGATATTTCATTGTTAGAAGGGATTTCCTCAATAAAAGCTGGCTTGCGATGCCTTTTCTCTCGAATGTGTCCGAAAGAACTTTCCATATGTCATGAGCAGTTTCCTTGTCTTTGATGTATTCCAGATGGCCAAGGTGATGAATTGCTCTCTTCAACAATGTTTTATCAGGGGTGGATGATGGATATACTATGCAAGGCCAGAAGAGAAACATCGCTCGTACACGTCAATTTGAATATTTGAACGTGCACGTTTTGACGTATAATTTTTTTGGGTGACGTCATAATTGTGCCAGTTATGACGTCATCGACATTGATAGTGTCATTTGAAAGAAGATAGTTCTCTGCATACAATACGTTGAATTTTTTGCATGATACAAGAGGAAATTGCCGAGAAGGAATCAATTGAATGCAAGCACTACTTATGATGGCCCTGGTAGATACAGGCTAAGAGCTGGCTGTAGAAAACCTAGCCGACCGAGTAACAGAATGTTTTTAAAATGTTAGTACTCACAGCAAACATAAGAAAAATCATTTAGTGTGTGGACAAAATTTGTGCACAAGTTTTGTATGTCCTTTTTTCGTACAGCAACCATCAATCACTATCAAGTCAGATTGGCCGAGCGGTCTAAGGCACCAGATTCAAGCTCTGGTTCTCAAGCGTGGTGTTTAGATTTAGTTGTTTTACCCTATATAATGTAATTTAGTTGTTTGACCCTATATATATATATTTTTTTGATGGATGACTTGTAATTTTGAAATGTTATGTTGCTATTGGGAAAAAAGAGAGTTGACAATAAATAAAATAGAAAAGCGCATTGTCAGTGATTTCCAAATAAAAACCAAGATATTAATAAAAAAGGGAAAATTCGCTGATCCTTCTGCCGAATTACTCAATATAAACCTATTTTGGGTGATTTGTCGCACTTTACAACATTGTGCTGGTCCTTCGCCGTTAAAGGAAGCCAAAATATGGAAAAACAAGTCGATGAAGGAATTATTACGAGAAGTAGACAAAGACTTATGGACCAAGGTGAGCAAACTTCAAGGGATGGAAACGACATAACCATGCAGCCATCGAAAAGGGAAGTCAAGGCTCAAAAACTAATAAAACAAGGTCTACGTTCTCAAAAACTAGTTCAACAAGACGCAAGATTTTGGAAGCACAAGTGAAAGCAGATGAAGAGATAGCAAGGTTGTTGGCACAGGAACAAGAGGTGAAGCTCAAGCTTTTGGAACACGAGAGGCAACGGGTTTTGAATAAACTAGCTTTAGATGAGGCAAGATTCGAACAGTCTTCTGACGGTAACACAAATTTGGAATCCGAGGAAGGTCAAATAGAGGTATTACCTGTAGGGCAGATTTCTCAGATATCTCAGAAAGGTAAGGTTGAGAAGTGGGTAACTGATCATTCAAATGTTCATTCACAAAATGTTGGTGGTTATAACAAAAAGTTAGATATGAGTAGTAATGACAATTCCTTTGACATCAAACAGTTTCTGTCAAGACAAAATATTGACAAGGATCTCCCAATATTTGTTGGTGATATCAAAGAATGGCCTCATTTCTACACGCAGTTTACTTCAACTACACATTTGTTGGGTCTATCTGATGAAGAAAACATATGTCGCTTGAGGAAGTGTTTAAAGGGGAATGCCCGAAGAGCCGTGGATGGACTAATGATCTCGAATTCATCGGTGAGTGAAATAATGCATATTTTGAAAAGTAGATTTGGAAGATCAGATCTTTTAATTAATTAATTAATTATCAATGATGCAAACAGTTTGCCTGTAGTGAAACAGAATGATTTTTCAAGTCTAACTCATTTTGCTGATGTGGTTTCAAATTTGGTAGCTACAATAGAAACTATGAATATGCAAAGTTATTTGAGCTGTCCACAACTACTGACAGAATTGTTACAAAAATTACCATATAATCTACAATTATCTTGGGGTGAAAAAGTTGCAAGGAATGAAAAATATTTTTCTTTGAAAGATTTCAAAAACTGGATATGGGAAAAATCAGAAGGGGCAAACTACGCTCAAAGGGTTCAAACAATATAGGTTTTTCACAAAAAGAAAGACATAAAACGTCTCTAGTGACAACAAAAAGTAGAAGTGAAAATATAAACACAAAATGTATTTTTTGCAAGGGAAACCACGAAGTATACGCCTGCGAAAAATTCAAGAAGTTGAGTCCAGATGAAAAATAGGCATTTCCTTCGCCTGTATCAAGAATTCGCATAGGATTTTCTCCTGCACCAGGAAGAGAAGATGTGATGTGAACGGCTGTTCGAAATTCCATCATCCTTTACTGCACAACGAGGACTTTAGGAAGGAAAGAGTAGATGAAAGACATGAATCTCCAGGTAACTCAACTACAGGTACTTCTGAACAGTTGGTAGCACATACACGGAAGTCCTTTGGTAAGCAAGTTTTATTACGTATTGCACCAATAACTTTGAAATCGGGTGATAAAGAAATAAAAGTATAAGCATTATCCGATGAAGCGTCCACTGTAACGTTATTAGATGAAAATGTTGCTTCACAGTTGAATTTAGATGGCAAAAATACAAATATTTCTTTGAAGTGGGCTGACAAAAATTCTGTGAAGAATACTGAGTCAAAATTACTTTCATTCGAAGTGCGTGGGCAAGATGAGGACACATATTCTTTGGAAAATGTATATACTCTCAAAGATATGGATTTACCGGTTCAAAGTGTCAATGCTCGTAACCTCAAAACCAGATGGAAACATTCACAAGGTGTTGATTTTGAAAGTATGTTCAATGCTAAACCTAAATTGCTAATCGGTCAGGACAACTGGGATCTCATAACAAGTCGTGAAATAATAGAGGGTCCAAAAAATTCTCCTGCTTTGTCGAGAACAAAATTGGGTTGGATTCTTCATGGAAATTTACATCAATTTCAAGGAAGGGTGGATGATAAGATTGTTTTACATCTAAGACATTCAGGGTGTGGAGAAAATGACGACCTGCATAACCAAGTAAAACAGTTTTTCACTACAGAATCTTTTGGTGTTAAAATTCCAGAGAAAAATCTTTTGTCTAAAGAAAATGAAAGGGCTGAAAAATTGATGCAAGAAATTACAATGCGAGTAGGAGATAGGTGGGAAACAGGTCTTTTATGGAGGGAAAATATATCGAGTATTCCAGATAGTAGGGAAGTTGCATTACAAAGGTATGGGTATATAGAAAAAAGAATGAAACGTGACAAGGGGTTTGAAGATGCATATAGGAAGAAAATTGAAGAATATATTTCCAAAGGGTATGCCAAAAAGTTGACGGATGAGGAAACAGAAGAAAGCCCATGGAACACTTGGTATCTTCCACATTTTGGTGTTATTAATGAAAATAAACCTGGAAAATTAAGACTGGTTTTCGATGCTGCAGCCAAGTCACAAGGAACGAGTTTGAATGACATGCTCATTACAGGTCCTGATCTTTATAACTCTCTCATAGGAATATTATGAAAATTTCGTCAATATGGAGTTGCTTTTTCAGCAGATATACGCGAAATGTTCCACCAGGTGAAAATAAGGAGAGAAGATCATCCTGCCCAGAGATTTTACTGGAAAGAAAATGTGGAACAAGACAAACCATCGACTTATGCTATGCAAGTCATGATATTTGGAGCTGTTTCTTCTCCCTACTCTGCTCAGTATGTCAAGAACAGGAATGCCATGGATTTCCAAAGATACTATCCCAAAGCAGTAGATGCAATTCTGCACAATCATTACATGGACGACTATCTAGAAAGTGTAGAAACCGAAGAAGAAGCAATTAAACTAGCAAATGATGTAATGATGATTAACAAAGCAGGAGGTTTTGAATTACGAAGTTGGGTGAGTAATTCATCAAATCTACTTGAATAAATTCCTTGTGAACTGAGAAATATAGACAAAATGGTAGACAACAAAGATATGTTCAGTCCACAAATTTTAGGTCTGAAATGGAATCCAAAAGAAGACATTTTAACTTTTTCAATGAATTTCCACAATGTGAATAAAGAGATTCTAACAGGTATGAAAACTCCCACTAAAAGAGAAATCCTCAAAGTAGTTATGTCGTTATTCGATCCATTGGGCTTACTGGGACATTTTGTTATCAAAGGAAAAATTATCTTGCAGAAACTTTGGAAAACTGGAATAAATTGGGATGATGAAATCACAGTAGGCATTGAGAGCATATGGAAATCATGGTTAGAACGACTACGAGAAGTGGAAAATTTAAAAATACCAAGACCTTACAAAACTGAAAATCAGAAGAATATGGTGGTTCAACTTCATGTCTTTGCTGACTCTAGCGAACAAGCTTTTGCTGCGGTGAGCTACTTCCGATTCGAAAACAAAAATGGTGTTGAAATCAGTTTGGTTATGTCTAGAACGCAAGTGCCCCCATAAAGGAGATGAGCATACCGAGACTGGAATTGCAAGCTGCAGTAATGGCAAGTAGACTCGCAGAAAAAATAAAGGAAGAACACACATTGAAGATAGACAAGACATTCTTTTGGACAGACTCTAGAACTGTACTTTGTTGGATAAGATCTGAAGAAAGAAATTTCAAAATATTTGTTGCACACAGAGTTGGAGAAATTCATGAAAGAAGTAATATTGAAGATTGGAACTGGGTGCCAACAAAATTGAACGTCGCAGATGATGCAACAAGGTACGAAAAAGGGACTGATCTGAACCCTAATGGTAGATGGTATAAGGGACCTGAGTTCTTATACGATAAATGTGAAAACTGGCCAAAAGAAGTCAAGATTAAAGAAATTGATGAAGATATTTTAGAACTGAGAGCTCAGAGTGTTTTGATTCATCATCACCATGAAGACTATGGGTACTTACCTGACATTACAAGATTTTCAAAATGGACATATTTAGTGAGGTCTACTGCATATGTATTGAAATTCGTAAACCTCTGCAAAAAGAAAGCTTTGGAAACGAAAGAACTTACGAAGGAAAATTTGAAAGAAGCAGAATCACTTTGGATTAGAAAAGCTCAAGCGGATACATTTGGAGATGAAATGAATTTACTTTCAAGAGGAAAAGACATTTCGAAGAGTAGTCGATTGCTTCAATTATCTCCAGGCTTAGATGATGACAAAGTTTTACGTTTGTATGGTAGGACGGATAAATCATCGATTCTACACGAGGAAACGAGTAGGCCGATTATTTTGGAGGGAAAACATCCTTATACAAGACTTCTGATATACCATTATCACTGTATTTTTCAACATAGTGGTACAGAGTTGGTCTTGAATCATATGAGACAAAAATTTTGGATAATTCAAGGACGAAAAGCAGTACACACTGCATCCCAGAGGTGCTTGCAGTGCAAATCAAGAAGAGCGAAACCAAGAATACCTGAAATGGGTCAACTACCAGAATTTCGTTTGAGAAGACCACCACGACCTTTTTCATATGTGGGTTTGGACTATTTTGGTCCATACGAAGTAACGATTGGCCGTAGAAAAGAAAAGAGGTATGGAGTTTTATTCACTTGTTTATCAATAAGGGCCATACATATAGAATTAGCAGAATCTTTGACGAAGATTCCGCTATCCTGGCAATAAGGAGATTTTCCGCAAGAAGAGGACAACCTTGTATGATGATAAGTGACAATGGTTCCAATCTCAGAGGTGCATCAAATGAACTGAAAAATTACTTGGAAAAACTTGACGAAAATTTGATAAAAAACCGATTAGTGAACTTTGAAACAGAATGGAAATTCATTCCACCTGGAAGTCCTCATATGGGGGGAGCTTGGGAGAAGATGGTCAGATCAGTCAAGAGATTTCTGAAATTAACCCTTAAGGAAAGATCACCAAGACCTGAAGTACTATACACCCTGTTATGTGAAGCTGAACAAATTGTTAATAGTCGACCTCTAACTTATATTTCATCGGACAGTCGAGATGAAGAAAGTTTAACACCGAACCATTTCTTAATTGGTACACATAGTAATTTGAGAGGTATGGGATTTCCTGAAATGAAGAGTGCAGACTACAGGAAACAATGGAAAATAGCAGAAGACCTATCTGAAAAATTCTGGAACAGATGGGTGAGGTATTTTGAAAAAAGAGAGTTGAGAATAAATAAAATAGAAAAGCGCATTGTCAGTGATTTCCAAATAAAAACCAAGATATTAATAAATCCTGATCCTTCTGCCGAATTACTCAATATAAGTTGTCGCACTTTACAACACGTGGGTTCGAACCCCCACTTTCTGAATTACGAAGGAAAAAATGAAAAAAAAACTTGTTAGGTGTGGCGTTCGAACCCACGCTTCCTTCGGAGAACTAGAGTTTTAAACTGGTGCCTTAGACCTTTCGGCCAAGCAACAAATTAAGTGCATATTAACCCTTAAATTGGTAATGTGCATCCAAATACACATGTTATTCAGGGCAGTATCAGAAAATATTTTATTCAGAAAGTAAATAATGTGCATGCATACCTACGTCTTTCTGTCTTTCAGTGAAGTTATAGTTTCAAAAAGTACTTATGCATTTGGGTCGTAAAAATAACGTCGCTTCGGCTGCCTTTTTTCATTTTCTGGGAGTGTAAGATTTCAAACTCTAATTAATTGAACATATTTATTTTTCAGAAATATGGCTAGCAGTCGGACCAAGAGAATATTACAATTAGCCCAAAATATCAACGATGATGGCAATATATTAATACCAAATCTTTATATCGATTCAGATATAGAAAATGAAGAGGAAACGTTGAACCCGCCTGGCCCTAAAGCTAATTTTGTGGCAGAAAATAGGTACGAGGAAATTGAAGGAGAAAACACACATTTCATAGCCTAAACAAATTTTGAAATGATAGAAAACGAAATAGAAACATAAAATGCAGAACATGGTGAAAATGAAGTACAAGAGGAAATTCAGGATGAGACGGATAGAATCGATGATACCTTTGATAATAATCAACCCATTAATAAAAAATCAAAGAAAGAGGAATAAAGTACACTTGGATCAACGAACCTTTCGAATATTCTGCTGATATCGCTGATGACAACTTTTCATCATCAAGTGAGGTTTCGTCTCCACTGAGCTGTTTCAGAATATTTTTTGATGATACCCTCATAGATTTAATCATTGAACAGACTAACTTATACTCTCAGCAGGTTTCTGGCACATCCACAGAACTGAACAGTAATGAATTGACAGATTTTTTAGCAATCGAGTTACTAATGGGTGTAGTAAAAATGCCACCGATTACTGGAGTGCACACCTTAGATATGATAAAATTGCTAATATTATGCCGCCTAAAAGATATCAACAAATACGTCGGTTCCTACATTTTGCAGATAATACTGCTATGAACGATGATCGCTATTATAAAATACGTCCAGTTATTAATCATGTGAGACAATTTTTTTCTAAAATTGAAGAAACGCGAATGTCAGTGGACGAAATGATGGTGAGAAAGCAGGTTCTAGGCGACAATACATAAAAAATAAGCCGAAGAAGTGGGGATTCAAACTATTTTTCAGATGTGATATATCTGGTATGATTTATGACTTCATTCCTTATGGTGGTGATGATACCTTTCGTGAAATTCAATTCACTGAACAAGAACAATCGTTTGGTGTAAGTGAACAAATTGTCATAGCACTCAGCAAATCAATAAAAATTCCTATTTGCAAATAATTATATATCGATAATTTCTTCTGCTCTCCCGACTTCGTTTCATACGCCCTGAAATAGGAATATTTTCACTGGGTACGCTTCGAAGCAACCGAGTAAGAGGTTGCCCAATCAAAACGGAGAGAGAATTGAAAGCCTTAGGTCGGGGCTTCTACATGCAAATGACCGATAATCAAAATAAGGTGGTCATTGTTCAGTGGTATGATAACAAGGCCCGTGTTAATGTGTAGCTCATATTCGATGCATACCCACTATCTACCATAAAAAGGTTCCTAAAAGAGAAATCTACTAGAAAAATAGAAGTACCTTGCCCACAAGTGATTAAACATAATCAGCACATAGCAGGAATGTTAGTATCATTATGCAGAACTTTTTTGAAAACACACAGATGGTACATGTAAATTTTTTCACAAATACTTGATATGTGTGTTAATAACGGCTGGGTGCTATAGAAAAGAAATCTCAAATTATTACAACCAGAAGAATCGCCACATACTTTGAAATAATTTCGAAACTTATTGCTGAAAGTCTTCTTCTCAAAAACAAAAGAAGGGAGCAGGATAATATCAACATACCAAAAAAGAAAATCAAGACCATGTTCAAACCACGACCCAACTGTGGAATACGTTTTGACAAGGTTGATCATTTGCCGATATTTTCATCAAAAGGACGATGTCGAAACTGTCAGAGCACCCTAACACATGTACACTGTTCAAAGTGTGATGTTTGATTATGCTTTGTTTCTAAACGTAATTGTTTTTATGACTTTCACGTTGATAAATGTTGTTCAAAATATATGTAATATGAAATAAACTAGTACGCTCTTGTATTTCAGTGTCAAATATCCATCTCCTAAAGTAGTTGTTGAAATGAGCAGTGAACATTGTAATACACATATATGATAGTCTAGTTAACAAGTGCTTTTTAGGACAATTTTTTTTCGCATTCTCCGAAAATTATGATTGAGGTGTCATTCGATTTGGAATGGCATGTAGATATTTTTTGAGAAAATGCTAAGGCCGCTCGCAAAAATTGCAATAGTTATAAACAATTAGGTGAAAAAAAAAATGGGGATTTGTTTTTTTGCCAATATCTCAAAAACTATTCGAGATAATTCAAATTTGACAGAAGATGCAAAAAGAGGAGGAAATTTCCTAAGAAAAAGTTTAGACTCACGGAACTGTAGGACCAATCTTTATAATTTTCCCAGAGGGTTGAAAATACGCCCGAAAACGGGTACTCCGGCTTGCGCAGGCCACGTCCCCTTCGGACCTTTAATGAATAAATATTAATTAAACTCATTAAAAATGAAAATTAAAAATTGAAAAAATTCAGGCGCATGCAAGATAGATCAATGAACAATAATCCGTGGTCCAAAAATGTTTATCGCGATTTTTCAATAAGTAATCCAATTTTTTGTAGCACGAACATTAACATTGCAAGTGCGATAATTGTTAAACTATCAATCTGAGAATGTTTTACTTTCGTGGAGCTATTTTCCAAAGGTCTTAGAATAGATTCCCGTTGGAAAAATTGAAAAATTGTTAATTTTCGTTTTGTTATTAACAATTTACTAAGGTGAAAAATTATAAAGCTTCATTAAACATTGAAAACAATTTTTTTTTATAATATTATTATTTATCCGTTTTCTTATGATCAGAAGCTACTTAAAAATGATTTTTAATAATTTTTATCTCCTATTGTTTAAAAAATTGTTATAAACAAATGCGTTGTTTATGAGATACTTAAAAAAAAAAAACAACCATGTATTATTTTTGAAAAAAAAAAAATATTTATATTTTTTATTGAACTTTCAATTTTCTGTTCTCTTTTATCTCACCACTCTGACCTGGTTTTTTATGTTTAATTTTATTATAACTTTTTAACTAATGGAGATACAAGGAAAAAATTCAAGACTTATTCATCCTTTATTAATTAAACAACAAATTAGGCCAAAATTTGAAGCTCTCACTCAATTATTTATTTAATTTATACCATTTGTTTATAAAAATAATCTTTCAGAAAAAAAAATCTACTTTTATGTCTGAATATCTTATAAACTAATATAACTATGACCATAAAACTTATGTAACTTTTTATCTAACGTATATTTATCAACAATTTTAGCTTATAAATCAAAGAAGCTGGAGAACCATTATTGCTATCGTTGTATGGATAGTCTAAAAGCAATGTAACTGCGAGCCAATGTCGTGTTACAAAGTTTATGGATGGACTTGAAAAGTCCAAAAAAGCAATAAACTTAGCAACTCTTCCTCCAACTTCAGAAGCAATGAGTTTCCATTCTTTTAGAGTGTATTACCAAGTACAATATTGGCTTGGTAATGAGTTGGATCCACAAGATTGCGGTTGGATTGAAACGGAAACTATGTTTCTGCCAATCAAAACAACAGAAAAATTAGCTCCTGATAATCTGTTGAAATTAGTCCACTGCACCTGCATTAAAGAATGTTCCAGCAGATGTGGATGCCGAAAGGCCGGACTTCCATGTTCATCGATTTGCAAACATTGCAAAGGGGACACTTGTGGGAATTGCAGAACGGTCACAGTCGAAGACAATGAGGGATCCAACGACGGGCATAATGACAATACCGCTGGTGAAGAATATTCACTGTTTGTTTCAGGGCTTGTCGAAACTTCATTAGGGGGTGAAGAAAATGAAGATAATCTTGAAACAAATCAAGGGGATGATGCTGCAGACTATGAGCCACCAACTAAAAAAGGTTCTCAAAAAAAAATTAATGTGAAATATAATTAAAAAAATACCTCATATTATTTGTGTAAACAATATTTTATAAATAAATTAATTAAAAATTAAAATTAGGAAAAATTGGAAAAACTTTTTTTTTCAAACTTATTTTTATTCATAATTAAAAAAATAACCGAGCAAAACTAAAATTTATAAGCTAAAATTGTTGATTAATATACGTTAAATAAAAAGTAACATAAGTTGTATGGTCATAGTTATATTAGTTTATAAGATATTTAGACACAAAAGTAGAAAACAGTTTTGGCTCAATTTATTGTTTAATCAATAAAGAATAAATAAGTCTTAAATTTTTTCCTTGTATCTCCATTAGTTGAAAAGTTATAATGAAATTAAACATAAAAACCAGGTCAGAGTGGTGAAATGAAAGAGAACAGAAAATTAAAAGTTCAATAAAAATATAAATAATTTTTTTTCTAAAAATAATACATGGTTGTTTTTGTTTTTTTAAGTAGAAAAAGAAAAAAAATACAAAGAGATAATTCATTTGTTTATAACAAATTGTTTATTAAATAAACAATGAAAATTTAAATAATAATCTTTTTTTTCTTCAATATCGAAGACCAAGATAAATAATGATTTAAAAAAATGGTTCCTTAATTTTCATAACAAGTGGTAAAAAAAATTGTTATTTAACAAATGCGTTTTTAAGCAATACATTTTTTTTTAAGAAACGTTTTTTTTTAAATCATAATTATCATAAAGATTTTATAATTTTTTTTAATTATAAAAAAAAAATATAAAAAAAAAGATTTTTCAATTTTAATAAGTTTATAATTTTTCACCTTAGTAAATTGTTAATAACAAAATGAAAATTAACAACTTTTCAATTTTTCCAACGGGAACCCATTCTTAGACCTTTGAAAAATAGCTCCACGAAAGGAAAACATTCTCAGATTAATAGTTTAACAATTATCGCACTTGCAATGTTAATGTTCGTGCTACAAAAAATTGTTAATTAACTAATGGATAACTTATTGAAAAATCGCGATAAAAATTTTTGGACCACGGATTATTATTCATTGATCTATTCTGCAGGCGCCTGAATTTTTTCAATTTTTAATTTTCATATTTAATAAGTTTAAATAATATTTATTCATTAAAGGTCCGAAGGGGACGTGGCTTGCGCAAGCCGGAGTACCCGTTTTCGGGCGTATTTTCAACCCTCTGGGAAAATTATAAATATCGGTCCTACAGTTCCGGGAGTATGTACTTTTTCTTAGGAAATTTCAAATTTGGATTATCTCGAATAGTTATTGAGAAATCGGCAAAAAACCAAACCCCCCCCTTTTTTTTTCACTTAATTGTTTATAACTATTCCAATTTTTGCGAGCGGCCTTGGCATTTTCACAAAAAATATCTACATGCCGTTCCGAATCGAATGACACCTCAATCATAATTTTCGGAGAATGCGAAAAAAATTTGACCTAAAAAGCACTTGTTAACTAGACTATGAATGTTCGTCTTCTTGGCAATGTGCACTGAAATGCACATGTAAAAATCAAAGTTATTTTTATATATTAAAAAATTTATTTGGTAAAAATCAAGTGAGATTGGCATCATTTTAATAAATTCCAATAAAAATAAAAAATATTTTAAGCGATTATTTGCTCAAGGGTTTTGATGATGGTTTCTGTATGAAACATTTTCCAAAAAAGGACACCCAAAAGTTGTGCACAAATTTTACCCAGGCACTTGATGATTTATCTTATGTTTGCTGTGAGTACTAACATTTTAGAAACATTATGTTCCTCGATCGGCCAGGTTTACTGCAGCTTGTATCTAAAAGGGTCATATCGTAAGTAATGCGTGGTTTTAACATTCAATAGATTCTTTTTCGGCAATTTCCTCATGTACCATGCCTTAAAAGTTATCGTATGCAAAGAAATATCTTCTTTCAAATGACCATATCAAATACAAGGGTTGAGATTTGAAAAAAAAGCCGATGACGTCATAAATGGCACAATTATGACGTCACCCAAAAGAGTATATGTCAAAACGTGTACGTTCAAAATATCTAAATTGACGAGTACGACCGATTTTTCTTTTCTGGCCCTGTAAAGACTTTATTTCAACCTTTACGTGCTCACTGTATATGGAGGCATTTTTCTGTGTAAGTTGAGTAATCTAACTGGACTATGCCGAGGATAATTAAAATAAAGAAATTTCAGTATTATTATTAAAATCTTGGTACCGAAAATATATTTTCTAGTTTGTGGAATCCTAATAGCAGCAGCAGTAGCATGGATTTTTATAATTTTGTATCTTTTCGTTCATACGTCATAGAAACTTCTACTCACTCACATCAATATTAACAAAGGTTCATTTTGTATTCATGCAAAGTCCTTGGTAAGTGTAATTCACTTTGAAAGCTACAAAACCGAGAATATTGCTAAACGATTTGTGTTAGATGTTTTAGCGATTTGAACATAAAAGCCTTCAAGAGGAAAATGAAAATAAGGAATTAATGAAAGTCCATTGGGTGCTAATGAAAATGCATTCGTTTTCGTTGATAATAATTGTTAATGTAAATAGTCATCTTAAACACATTACTGACGACACTCCGAGCAAATTAGATTTTTAGGTCGAATTCAAATAAGATTTGGTTTTGTGAACGTTTCATTTTTGATTATTTTTTTTATTGGAAATAAATATTAATGTGCATCTGATTCAACGATCGTCATATTCATTATACAACATGTTGCGTATTCCTTATGTATTCCGGGTCACATATACAAACATTCCTTATGTATTCCGGGTCAGATTCACAAGCATAATTATAAATCAATAGGTATATATATGTCAACTCTAATAATTTCGGATGTTGATTTTCATCCTTCATCCCCTTTCGCAAACGGATATTGATACAGAAGAGCCTTTGGATGATCCTTGATATGCTCTGTCCAAGTTTAGGATTTTTTAAAGGACTTTTGATTTTCACCCTTCATCCCATTTGCAAATGAATGGTATTGATATAGGTATATTGGGTAGTCATTGTAGTCCAATTTGATAGGATTTTTCTGACGGGACTTATGTCCATTCTGATTATTTCGGGGGTTGGTTCCTTGCACGTAGATGGCAATGATACAGAAGCTCAATGTAGAGGTTCTGAATGCGCCTAATGAATTTCTAGTCGACAGGATTTTTCTGACGGGACAATTATTTCGGGGGCTGATTTTTTCCCTCCAACTCCTTTGCAAACTTCATTCAGAAAATCAGTAGGGGGTCCTTATTGTTTTATATCAATTTCAAGCATGATCCCTTTTGCAAATGCTGTAACAAAATGCAATATCTATTTTGAATGAAATATTTACTTTTCCAAGATTCGTTGCGATTCAAAGTTTACCATGAAATTATAACAGAACCGGTGGTCAGAAAATAAGATATTTGAGATTATTTATTTTCATTTTCGTCGAGTACTGTTCACAGCGAAACATGTTATTTCTTCAAATATTCTTGGAAGGGACCACTACCCAGAAAATTTGTATGGGCAATTAAAGAGCGAATTTCCGTCACAGAGAACCGTGTCATAGAACAGTCAAAGTAGGATTCAATATTTCACAAAAAGTTATTTTTGATCACGTGCAGATATGGGAAAAAGATAAAATAATCGTCACGAAATGATATTTCATCAATGCAAATGATGGTTTACAGAAGATTTTCCTGGAAGAATAATAGGATCAGATAATATTGTTAATAAGTTAGAATAACGTTGAAGTATTTTATTTTTCCATGCAACTTTCACGATCATAAGTAATAACATATGTTTAATAGATTTATATGTAGTAAGGAAAAATAAAAGTATACCGTAGATAGGAATATGTCTAAAATCACTGGGCTATTGGTGGTATACGTTCGTTAGCTTTATTACTGGAAGATTCCATCCCCTAAAAATTGCCGGACAATGCTTGTATCAGGAAACCGAATAATGTTTCACATATGTTTAGCAAATGGGTAACCGAGACAGTAAGGATATTCATGGATTGATCAGAGAAACCAGTTCGGTTCGAAGTCTCAGACGATACACACCTCTCTCATAAAACTCATTTTTTTTAGTGATATAGGTCTTGCCAGCCTGATTTTAAATTAATCAAAATTTCTTATAAGTCAAACAAGTAATAGTTCGATACAGAATAAGTTCAATTGATTAAATTTAATTACTATTCAAATGCTAAGATTTCTCGTAGTTATATTAGGGACCGAGCCACAGATAATTCATTCAACTGAGCTGAATAAGGTTAATATCAGAAAGATTGAGAGAGGATGTTAAAAGTAAAGGAAATCTGGATCTTATTCCGTATAAAAGTTACAGGTCTCAAAGATTTAATGAGTTTTTTTTAGAAATTGACCTGAAAGTTTAGAATCAGTGACAGTGCCCAAGTAGAAGATGAAGGAAGTCTTTATTGTGCTAAAAACCAAAAGTTTTTGTTGACAAAGGATGTGATGTACTATAACTAAAAAATCTATAAAATCATTTAAAATATCATACACATGTACAAGAACAAAACATTTAAATGGAACATATACTGGTAAAATGTATTCTATAAAAAAAAGATATTAAACAATTATAAAATAAAAAAACGAATCAAAAATTGACATACTTATTTAAATGTATCTTCATAATATATTTGCAAGGTGTAATAGGCTTAATTCAATAGTAGCTCTATAACTGCTTTTCTGAAATTAATATGTGTTACCAATGAACGAATATGTGAAGGCAGATGATTAAACATTTTCTGGGCATTGTAAATATTAGATTTTTTTATTAATGTACTTCTGGGAATTAGTAGGGAAACCGTGAGGTTTTCATTTCTTGTGTTGTATACCGACATCGAATGAATGTGATTTTTTGTGGATTATACATACACTCTCTAGAATGAAGATGCAAGTCAATGTCAGTATTTTCTGCGCCATAAATAAGGGTTGACACGGTTCTCTGGGTTTAGCTTTACTAAGATATCTCACAGCCCTCTTTTGTAAAATGAACACAGATTTCAGTAGACATTGAGAACTATTTCCCCAAAAACAAACTCCATATCAATTAGAGCAAAATAGACTGCTCTTGATGCAGATGTATTTAACTCTGATGATATGACTCTTACTGCAAAACAACCAAAAGATAATTTTTTGCATACATTTGTGATGTGAGTGTTGAACGAGAGACTGTCAACCAACATTGAGTCCTAAAATCTTAGCCGATGATTTAGTACTTATTATTGAGTATCCCAAAAATATATCATTGAGAGTGCATCTGAACGTCAAAATACACGTTTTTGAAATATTGAATGATAGTTTATCCGCATCACACCAGTTTTTGACTACCAATATGTCCTCAGCGACATAGTTACTCAGTTCTACTTTGTTGTTGCTATGCCACAGAATTGTGATGTCATCTGCGAACATAGAAAACTTACCTCTGATTTTGATGCTTGCTAGGTCATTAATGTATGATAAAAATAAAAGTGGTCGAAGCACTGATCCTTGTGGGACCTCACCCTTCACTAATTGAGACTTGGACTTTTTTTGTTCAGCTCTGATAGGTTTGATTGGAACCATCTTAGTGTTACATCTCTGAAGCCATACATTTCTAGTTTTTGAAGCAAAATCTTTATCAACGCAGTCGAATGCTTTTGCAAAAACTGCTGCAACTGCCTCACCATCGTTGATATTAATATATATATATATATATATATATATATATTGGAGAATATATATATATATATATATATATATATATATTCTCCAATAGAGCAAACATAGCATCATTTGTGTTTTTTTCTGTTTGAAAACCGAACTGGTAGGTGCTTAGAGTATGATTATGAAGCACAAATGAAAGCATTATTTTTTACTAATTTCTCAACTAACTTGGCTAGAGTTGGTAAAAGTGAAATTGGTCTTAAATTTGATACCATATCAGAGTTTCCTCCCTTAGGTGAAGGATTTATTACGGCTATTTTAAGACAGTTCGGGAAAATCCCACTTAAAAATGATTTATTGATTGCCTCTGCTAAAACAGTCATTGCATCATCAGGTAGATGGAGTAAGACATTAGCAGAGATCTCGTCTCATCCAGACGTGTGTTTATTTTTCAAATCTTTCAATATTTCTTTTAGTTCATCAGGACTAGTGGGTGCTAGAAAAAAGGAATCTTTCACAGATATATTTCTTCAAGTAGGTGACTGGGTCCTCTTGTGCTCTTATATTCATAGAAATGGTTTCAGCAATAGAACAGTAATAATCGTTAATTTGATCTGCAGACAGAGTAGTATTTAAGGGTGGTTTACTATTTTTTCCTCTGAAATTATTAATAATAGCCCAGCTCTCTTTACACATATTGGTGGAATTTTCCATTCTTTTCCCAAAATATTGTTGTTTGGCTGTTTTTAAGACATTTTATAAATTCTCCTATAATTTGTGAAATATAACATGAAAGCTTCATTTTCCAACGAGTATTTTCTTGTATAATGAAGGGAGCGCAAATTTTTGGCAGATACTTTTATATCCTTGGTCATTCAGTTTTTTGTTTTTGTTTTAGTGAGACGCAATGCATTATTGAAAGTATCACAAATATATAGATGAAATTCGGCCAAAGAGTCACTATTCTTCAAAGTTTCCTCCCATTGTATATTTGAACTTAATTGCACACATGTTTCAAAATTCTTTTTACTATATATACGTTTGAAATTTATGGCTTCATGGTCGGACAGACCACTATTGAAAACCTCACAAGACAAACAGGTAGTGTTGGAGCATACATAATCTAAAATGGATGAGGAGTATTTCGAGAACCGTATTCGGGTTTTAAGTATCCAGAGTTCTTGCAGTCTGGCGATGGTCCATGGTCTTCAAAGTTAGAATTTTCGGTAAGGAAATTATTTTGGAGATTCTTTAACAAATCTTATATCGCATTTTTCGAATCTACGCCAGCACAACTCTTTCGAAGGGAATTTGGTTTGCAACCGCTCGGAAATATAGGCCAATCAATAGAGATTTTCTGCTCTATTGATTCTGTGACACAAATACTACCAGGAAACCGACTGTGCCATCATACGCAAGTCCGTAGTTATATCCTGTTATGTTTCCAACTTGCAACTGTCATTGCTAAATTTGTTATGAACATTTAAGAGCACTTTTTTAGGTTTTTTATGGTTTTTGACTTGTAACTTGAAAATTAATGAAGCAATCTCGATGAATAACAGGTTTTTTTTTAAATTCATTACTCCGCCACTTTTTAAGTTGTAGTGCAGGTTTCGCACGACATAGGAGTTAATAATATGTACTTTATGTGTGAAAAACTCAGGCACTGTCGGATCATTAGTTTTGGCATAATTGCAATAGGAATTTTTCAATGCACTTTTTTGCAGCAAACCTAGATGCGTCATTGGTGGTCCGATTCCAAGATTTCTAGAGTAGAAGTATAGTACTACAAAACGTATATTCTCATTTTGCGTTAAAAGGCTGCAAAATAGGTGAAAAATACTTGCAAACATGACCGAAAATGGGCGAGTGCGTGAAAGTGGCTGAGTAGAGGGGGTAGAGCAGCAGACGCGGGGAATCTACTGCTTTACACCCACTCCTCAGCCGCTTTTAGGCACTCGCCCGTTTTCGGTCATGTTTGAAAGTATTTCTCACCTATTTTGCAGCATTTTAACACAAAATAAGAATAGCAATAAAGTGCATTAAAAAAATCAAATTGCGATTATGCCAAAACTAATTATCCAACAGTGCCTGAGTTTGTCACACATGAAGTACATATCAATCACTACTATGTCATAGGAGCATACTTTAAAACTTAAAAAATGTTGTGTTATGAATTTAAAAAAAAAGGCAGATTTTTTCCGGTTTTTCTCCGTTACTAATAACCCGTTCGAGTCGCGCTAAGTCAAAAACGATTAAGAATTAAAAAAAAAACCTGCTTTTAAATGTTTATAAGAAATTGAGCAATGAAAGTTGCGAGTAGGAAACATAACAGAATATAACTACCATCTTTCGTATAATGGCACAGTCGGTTTACTGGTAGTATTTTTGTCACGAAAAAATCTCTATTGATTGGTCTAATAAGAAATACAGTGGAATTTCAAGAACTATGTTTTTTTTAAGGATATTATTCTAACTAATTAATTAAAAATACCAGTGGTACAGTAACATATCTTTTATCGCAATGTCATTGTTACATATCATCGGTTTTCTGATAGTGAATACATTACATCAATTTCAAGTTGACAATATTTTTATAGAGTAACGTATGTCGTTCATTTCCACCTTTAACCATCTTCTCTTCATATATCCAACAACAGAATACTGCATTCATAAAATTATATTTCAACACAAAAATTTGAATATTGTTCCTAATTCCAAACAACTTTACTAAATAAACTTTTTTGATAATGTCGAAAATAAGGGTAGTTTACTCCTGATCAAAATTCCTATTTTTTATTCTCACCTATACACCGTTTGGAAATTAAGAATTTTGGCAACTCAAATACAAGTTTTTCGCAATGCACCAGTTTCTATCTAGAATAAAATTTTCTGACAAATGTATAATAAAAAAAATTTCCCATATGGTACAAACTTTCTGAAACTCACTGTATATCACAAAATTATTTGTTATTAAAAAAATTTGCAATATTATCACTCGAGGCTTTCTGATTATGACGTGATGAGGAAAGTAATGTATGGTATGAATTAAGGATTTACTGATTTAAGTAAGTTGTGATATTGTTATCGTGACTATAAAAATACCAATTATTCTCCGTTTATTTACACTTAACAAAACAATAAATTTCGACAACTGAATAACTCCATTCAAAATCACCGTTGAACTATATCAGTTCACTGATTCTTTCATCTCGTTTTCCTTTAATAACTTAACTTTCGTTAGCGATGCGCTGCTTCTTATAAGTCATTAGCACCTAGAGTATAGAGTATTCGGCGGTTGCTTCTCGAAACTTCCCTATCCTTCTCGCTATTCTCTGAAATTGCGATAGCGTATTCGTTTTCATCACACTGCCTCCCAATTTGATCACACTGATCATCCCGATCAAAAGCTAACGTCTTTCCAGATAAACAACTTTCTATGAAAACTCGAATGCCCCAGCTAAAAGTTTCTGATTTTGAATAATTGTATATGATACACTTTTTTTTAATCAGAGCTGTTTCAGTTGGTTTAGAATGTTTTATGATTTTTTTGCTGCATTGATTAGACTATTGGGAATTTCACCACCTTCTATCAGCTGACTCCCATACCTGTTCAAGTAGTCCCTTTTCCACAACCACTGTGCCCATATTCCTTTAAAAATGGGATCTTGTCCAATATATCTCTCCAGGAGGGTCTATCAGTTCCGACCTCTTTCCAATATAGAGAGCCTCCAATGTTTAGATCGGTTTTTTGGTCCAGTCTTATGTGTGCGGTAGGCCATTCGTACTCAGTTCCAGTGTCGTTT
Source organism: Gonioctena quinquepunctata (assembly GCA_018342105.1). Classification (NCBI taxonomy): domain Eukaryota; kingdom Metazoa; phylum Arthropoda; class Insecta; order Coleoptera; family Chrysomelidae; genus Gonioctena; species Gonioctena quinquepunctata. The sequence goes on along the minus strand of JAFIRS010000385.1, from coordinate 123,846 downwards.
CACTAATACCGGTGACTTCTCTATGGCATTCGATACAATGATAATGCTTACAGGCTTCTGGATGCGGTCTCCTAGATAAGGCATCCGCAGTACTATGTATTAGGCGATGTTTGATCTTGAAATGGTACTGGTTTAGCTTTTCTATCCATCAAGCTATTTGTCTAGTAGTCACTTCAGGGCCACGTGATCGCTTCTGTGTCCAGTATGAACAAGCCTATCTGTTCCAACATTGGACTTAAGCAAAGCGCTACCTTCAATTTACGGAGAGTTTTAACACTTTCGATAGAGCTGTAGTTAGCCCGATCTCCTGTCAACTTATGTAGTGGTGCTGCGATATTCGCAAATCCTTCCACAAAACGGCGGTAATAAGTACAAACGCAAGAATGCTTCTCACCTTATGTTTGCAAGTGCGCCGATACAGCTGTTCTCGATGTTGGTCGCCGTACCTCAATTCTAGAGTAGCAATAAGCAGCTGATGGTTAGTAAAATTCTGAAAGCAGATCTTCTTGAGGCCACTATAAAAGGGCAGTAGCCTTCTCTTCGACGTTCCATCCATTGGATGTTTCTGCGGCTTCGATCTGCCCAAGATAAAGGGACCATGGTCACTGCCAATCAAAAGTCGGTGGTTTCAGGGAATTTTTCAATGAAGCATCCCTGTCATGGTGGTCTTGTATCTTCAGTGATTACTTTTGTAGCTCCTCAATGTTCCTCGTTTGCTTCTCGCATTGCCCAAACTTCTTTCTTTGCTTCTTTTCATATCCCCTAAGTTCTTTTTCTGCTTCTTCTCGTATCCTACAGGAGGCAAAAGTCTATATCTTATTAGACAGCCGTGCAGCAACAATTGGCCACAAAAAATCAGATCACCCTGATATGGGTGCTAGGTCACAAGAGAATCAAAGGCAATGAGGAAGCAGACAGCCTTGCCAAAGAAGGAACAAACACTCAATTTCCTGGCCCACAACCCTTCTGTGGTCTTTCCCAAGCCCATACTAAGGGAGAGTTTGGCCGCTGGAAAGTTAACTAAATCCAAACTAACTTGAATGAGATAGGACAAAGGCAAGAAAAAAGGTTTCTGAGCCTATCGCCAAAAAAAGCAAAACAGCTTCTCGAGTTGGACAAGAAAGACTTGAAACCGGTAGAGAGACTGCTTACCGGATAGTGTCCTTTGAGGTACCACCTCAAAAAAGTTGTATAGATCAGACAGTGAGAAAACACCTGCTTTGCAACTGCGCTGTTCTGCAAACGGCTTAAGTTCCTTGAAGGGGTGTCACTAACGCTCTCAAATATCAACTTAGTTCTAAGGAAAGTAATACACTTCGCAGGAAGTCTTGGAATCCCGGGTCTTGATTGGATAAATGTTCATGCACAGAAGATCTTATAGGTCGAGGTGCTGAAGCTGAAGAGCCCAACCCCCCTATAATGTTACCGTATCGCACTTCTTTTTTCGAAACTCTACATCATCCCCTACACTGTGTTGATTTCGGCCTAATTCTCTGGATATTCTGCTTGAAAAATGCTTTCTAATGGTTTCATTCTTTACTTTGTCCTTTCAGAATTTTCCGGAAAATTTTCTGCAACCGTTCAATTTCCTTTGGTTTTTTTTTTGTCTCCGTTCCTTCTCCTCTTGTTTCTCTTTTTCTCGCAGTTTCTCTTCTTTTTGTCGTCGATCTGTCTCATCTTGTTTAAATTTTTCTCCTTTTTTTGTCGCCGATCTTCCTTCTCTTGTTTTTCTCTCTCTCTCTCTTCGTTCCTACTCTTGTGGTCGACGATCCTCCTCCATTTGATTACATTCTGCCGTAGTTCCTCCTCAATTCGTTTTTATTCCAGCAGTCGTCTCTCCTGCTCGGCAAACTGCTGTTTGATAATTTCCATTATGTCCTCCATATCGTTATAGAGTGTATTTCTCGTATTCACCATGACTTATTCTCAAATAGCCACCAATATCCTCGCTCCGGATACTAACTGTTAAGAATCTGGGGTTCGTAACTAACAAAATACTGAACTAATCATTCTCCGTTCATTTATGCTTTACAAAACAATACATTTCTTATAAAGGTCATTGGCACCCAGTATTCGGCGGCTGTTTCTCGAACCCCTCGACCCTTCTGTGGGTATTTTCTGGCATTGCTGTTGCGTCTGCCAGTCCCGATGAATATGCATTGGCGTAGTATATTCGTAACAATATGAATCGAATCTAAGTATTTATCACCCTGTGCCAATATCTAGTATAATCCATAACTGTTATTTTTAATTATATGTATCTTCAAGAACTTTCTCAAGATTATACTCCTTCACATAAATAAGACTGTATCAAAGACGAATTATTCGTTGATGTGATATAAAGTCACATTCAAACAAACGTGACTGTATAAGATTTCAGGAATTTTACGAAAATTTCGAATATTCCATATTTGCCAGAATAATATACTTACAAGATACGGTCCTTAACCAATAATTGGTTGAAAGAGCAATCTCAAGAATGGTGGAACAAGGCGCTGGGCATGAGACAGGCCAAAGAGTTCATCAAGGAACCATCGCCAAAATTAACAGAGTACCTGCTAAGCCAGAATAGGATCATGGTTGGGCTCCTTACAGGGGGCACATCGGGCTGGCAGACACAACCACATGTAGGTTCTGCCAAGAGGAGGAGGAAACCTCAGCGCACATACTGTGCTACAGTGAAGGCCTTACAAGGCTAAGGTTTCGATAGGGGAGGAAAAACCTCTTTCCCAATATATGGAGGACTCAAGGTCTGGCCTATGGAGTCTAGTAACAAGGACGGGTCTAGACACGGAACTCTAACATAGCATGAGGTCATACACAATAGATCTGAAAAGGTCGCAGTGAAGTGGCTCCTAGCCCATAATCTTAGATACGGTGCTTCGTGAACAAGCAGTCGACCTAAAGTTTAAGTAGAATTATACTTGTCAGTTAGCAAATCGAATGATATGTGCGTTGTATTTCTAAGTATGCCACTAATTTTTAAGAACTCCAAATGAAACAATATTGTTGGAAAAACGAATAGTCTACACCACTGCATGTTTATAGCGCGCCCGCTGACGTCACGACAAGCTTTCCAAAACAAACAAAAGCATCGGGAGGTGTCCAAGAATCTAGATGCACGTGCCGAGATGTTTATAGGCGCTAATGACCTTTATATAAGAGACAGCGGCGAGGCAGTTAGTTCATTCAAGGTGAAGTTGTATTCAGAAACGCGACTTGAGCGAAATATTTAGTGCGCGTTATATTTTGGACAGTGAATTTCGATTGAGATATTTAATTGCAAGACTTCAATTGTTTTGTGTTGTCGGGTGTAAATAAACGGATACAAATTAATTCAGTATTTTAATAGTCACCAACCCCAGATTTGTAACCATATGAATAAAATTATCCCCCTGTTTTTTTATCGGAGGGTCTGGAACTGTAGAAAAGTATTGAGGAAGGAAGCAAAATCGTGGTTTTCAAAATATTCTCCATATTCCTCTATGTCTGTCTACGTTCAAGAAAGTATAACATTCATGAGAAGATAAGATATTCAAAGCAAGAGTCATTAACGAATGAAATGCCCATAATAAAAAGAGGTTAATTTTTCACTTGGCCTATGGATTTGAATTGTTAAAACCTTTAATAAGTTTTAGTTAATACCAAATATTTCTATCAAGGAAAATTTCACGTAATATTTAAAAATTATACACCGAAGGAAAATTAATTTTTTGAATTTGAATTAGAAGCTAAAATATATTGGAATGTTTCTTACGAATCTCTATAAGAAAAGGCACTTTTATATCAAAGATAAAATAACGACCAATAGTAGCAAACTGAAACGGTGCTTTTAGTCCAGATATAATGAATATTGAGTCAAGGCCGGCGTAAGAATATTTGGCGCCCGAAACACTTTTTTATTTGCCTCCTTTATGCTCGAAAACAAAAACGCAAATGTTATCAGTCGTTATCAGACTCAGTGGTATAATATTTCTAATCCCAATTGAAACGACATAAAAAGTTCCGAGAAGGAATTCTCTTCCGCACGACTGAACTTTTTTATGATTGTACCAGGAACGCTTTGAAAGTAAAAACACTGGTAGTATATACAGTTACCATTTGCCGGGCAGTGCATATGAACACTCCTCGTAGTGCTGTTATTTTAATTGCCGTTCCAATTGGGATTAGAATAACTATAGTAATTAAGTCATGGTACAGCAGAAAACCTTCTTTTCAAGGTATATCGCCAATATCGATTACCAAAACTATGCAAATGAAAGTATTACCCTAAAATGTCTGAAACCCACGTTCGAAATTGAAGTTTTATATATAACCCACAATTTAAAGCTGAAAAAATCACTTGGAATGGAATAACATCAGATCAGAAACAATGAAACGAGGAAGACATGGAAATTTACAAAACGAAACCGAATTATCAAACTGAATATACAGATTTTAGTAGAAATATAAGGATTCATAGAATGTCACACACTGCATAAAATAATATTTTAATGGTGTCTTAAAAAAAATTATACGTTTTTTTCCCATTTTATTATTATTTAATCTACACACATACATTTAAATCACCAAATTGCATATTAAATAAATCTATAATTATATAACAATATGCGTATTTTGCTACCTTTATTTTCATTGTACATGTGATCAATCGTTTCATTAAATCCATCGAGAATAATTCATACCAAATTGGTCTTCGGTTTTGGAACTGTCATAAGTGGAATATTTCTGTTATTATACTGCGTCATAGTTCTACATATATTTTTCAATATTACGGGGCATATAACTTTTCCATGAATCATTTTGGGAATGAATAATGATGAAGCTATTTATGTATTCTTTTTCAATTTTGAATAGACTTGATGAAAATCCATAATTAAAGTAAACTAAAAACCCTTCCCTACGATTTTCACAAAAAATTGGATTACAAACCACGACACGTGTTTCGCTATACTATAGCTTTTTCAAGTGGAGAAAAACTGAATTACAATTAGGAGCAGGTAGTCAGTTGGATATTAGGAAATTAAGTGATTATTGGACGAAAGATTATTCAATTTCTAGTAAACAGATTTAAAAGGGTCGAATTATTCAAATTATTCTAGTCATTTAATAAATGAAGACCAAGGGGGAAGAATGGTTTAAGTCACGCGAAATTGGTTTTGAGAAACATATTTCTGAAAGTTAGAAAACGTATAGAAGTAAGGGTATGACTAAAATAGTAAGAATAAAGATATATCAACTGAGATATATTTTAGAAAGTTGAAAATTCTCAATTTTTGTCGTGTAAAAAAATTAAACATGAAGGAATGCTTGGACATATATAGTTTTTCCTCAAAAATTGTCATAACCAACGAGTACCTCACCGCTGACGTCTCCGTCTTCCTCCTCTCCATGCTCTTTTTTGTTAAGCTGTTACGACTGGCCATATACAGGGTGTTATGAATTAACACACTACACCTGCAACACCAAATGTTACGACTGCTGGCCGTTGGAGAAGTAAATACCCCTCGTCTGACCAACCAATCATACGATTGCTCGTTATTTGTTAAAGGTGTTATTAGTCTGTTGACCAATAACTGGACAACCTCCCAGAGCGGCTTGAGAAGCTATCACACTCAGTATGTAATGAAGCGTGGGACTTAATTTGACAGTACTACCAATCTCAGATAGTTCAGAAACAATAATACACTTAGGACTTTTAATAATCTATATATGTATTTTCTAATGAGTAAAAACAACAATTGATACACCTGGAATAATTTACGGAGAAAAATGTATAGAAAGTCAAAATGAATTTGAATATAAGAGTTACTTGAATGTGAAACACATCTAGAATGCCTAATAAAATAACTGTTCTTCAGTTACTTTGGCGATCGCTACTAATACTACTTTTGTCTAGAGTCTAGTTGACTCTAGTATGAAATCAATAAGTGAATAGTTCCTTATTACCATATACATATATACCTTGCCAAATAAACAGTTTTATTTTCTTACCCTCGACTGGAGAACACACCACGTTTTAATGTTACTTGAATTTTTATTACAATTACCGATATCTTCATTACGCGTTCACTGGTTCGTTGAGTGATTATTTAGCTTCTTTGTAAAATATTAATTCAATTCATTGAGTTATTACTGAAATAATTTCTGTTGTTTACACTTCTACTATTTTCTGCATACTTTAAATGAATTGGCTACTTGTTCAATAATTTACGAAATCTACACTTATTTCGTATCAGAAGATAGCTATGCATCTTTGCTAAATGAAAGTTGATTCTACTTTAATGCGCTTCATACTATGAAGCTTTTACTAAAACTGAACACTCTTTCTGACTCTGATCTGATCTAATCTCATTCTGATTGCACTAATGTCCTCGTTGTCTGTGAACTTCGGTCTTATATAGAATCTCCCCACTATGACCCTTCTCGGTATTTGAATAGGTGCGGTGTTGGTCTCACAGTAATGAATTATATCTTCGGACACTGCGGTACATTTCAATTGCATTCTTTACGATTTAATGTTTCATCCCGGCTGTCGAAGAATCGTTAATTATTTATCGCGGCTTTGAGCTCAATAGAAATAAAATAAATGTCCTGTCTTAATTATGTTCGGTCTGTTTCAACTTTTTTCACGCCGCTGTCATCTTAACCTATTCACGAGACATTTTTGAGGAGTTGTGTTATCATATCAAAGATTTTACAAGATTTTTACATTCGTTGTCGGAACTCACCCCACATTCCAGCCTTCTAATGTAATAGCGGACGAAATAAAACAGTCGTTCCCTTTTCATTGTCGCATTCTTCAGTCAATGGTATTACACATGGTTACATTAAAATAACTTGGCTGATCGTGCTCATCACAAAGTTGGGCATCGTTTCGTTTTTGTGTTTGTACTTCCAGATCCTCGTAAAATACACGTGATTCTGATTTCACCAAAAATTGTTTGAAACACTGCATTTATGGTGATACTGGCGAAATCGAGTTTTTAGGGCTAATTTTGGTGTTCCCACAGGCGTTTTAATTTGAAGTTTTCGAGTATTTTTACAACTTTTGCCTGTTCGGGAGCAGGCATAAACCTAGTACAATTTGCCAATTTTCCAGAAAGATTACGAAAGTAGAAGTATAGCACTACAAAAAGTTTATTCTCGTTTTGCGTTAAAATGCTGCGAAATAGGTGAGAAATACTTGCAAACACGACTGAAAACGGGCGAGCACATGAAAGCAGTTGATTAGTGGGGGTAGAGTAGTAGATTCATAACTTGCAGTGCGCTTGTATTACATAATATACGCTTCCCCGCGCCTGCTGCTCTATCCCCACTACTCAGCCGCTTTCATGCGCTAGCCCGTTTCCGCCCATTTTGCAGCATTTTAACGCAAAATGAGAATAGACATTTTGTGGTACTATACTTCTACTTTCAAAGCCTTTTTGAAAAATTGAAATCAGACCACCTATGACGCTCCAGTAAAGTGCATTGAAAAATTCAAATTGCAATTATGCAAAAACTAATGAACCGACAGATTTTCTCACGCATAAAATACATATCAATCACTACTATGTAGCGGAGAGCCTGCACTACGACTTAAAAAGTCTTTGTATAATAAATTTTTGAAAAAAAAATGCCAGTTTTTCGTTTTTTCTCCGTTACTAATGATCCGATCGAGTCGTGCTAAAGTTCATTTTTTTGCATTTTGATTCTCTACAATTCGTCCATTGAGAGCATCGAGATTACTCCAATAGTTTTCATGTTACGAGCGAAAAAAAACACGATTTTCTGCACTTAAATGTTTATAACAAATTAAGCAATGATAGTTGCGAGTAGAAAACGTTACAGGATATAACTACGGATCGTATTACGTATGATGGCACAGTCAGCTTCCTGGTAGTATTTTAGTCACGAAAAAATCTCTATTGATTGGTCCAGAAGTGTTAATGTGTGTCTTGCCTACTTTGAACTTCTGATATCACAATTTAGTTAGCACATGATGCCATGTTGGCGTGGTGATGGCGACATTAATTAAATATCGCTCACAAATGAAACGTTGAATTAAGAGCGCGCGCTTACTCGCTAAGCGATATATCGCTCATGTTTTGTTTTAGTATGACCGTTTCAATTTGTTCAAACTTGTTTGAATTAATTTTTCGTTGCTCTGTCGTCCACAATTTTTTGCTCGCTTGCCGAACACATTTAATTTTCAAAACGCCGAGCGCCATTGCTATAACATCTCGATCAGGCCCAAGTCCACTCACAATGTTGATATTAATACAATTGGCATTTGATTGAAACTCGTAACCGCGTTCAATTGAAAAGATGGACGCATTCATCATTAAATTAATCTTTGTGAAAATAGGATGGACACAAAGAACGTGGTGAATGCTGACTATATATCGGACCTAGGTGGTTGTATTCCTATAACATAGAGCAATCGGCGATTTAAAAAAAACTTGTTTCAAATTTATTGGTAAGGCGAATATTTGTATACTTGAAGTATATTCATCTGCTATAGTTTCATCTTAGAACCAGTAACAAAACCCGTGGCAAAAAACCCGCTATAAAAAAGTGAAGACTATCAATTGAATACTCAACAATATGCATCCATTTTTTCACAAAAAATGAAGAGCGACAATTTTCTTGTTGTGGTAATAAATTAGCGACAAATTATGGATTAATCGTCTTTTTTTCATAAGTAGATAGATAGGAAGTGGTTCTGCTAGCTTCATATAAACCTAGCAGAACCATGTTTTTTTTAAAGATGAGCCACACATTTTTCGAAGTGGTAATCAATTAGCGATAAATTAGCGATAAATTAGCGACAAATTATGGTAGCTTTGGTATTTTCCAAAAGTAGATAGGTACGAAGTGGTTCTGCCAGCTTCATATAAACCTAGCAAATTATGGCATAATTGGAAATTCAAACTTCGCATATGGTTCTGTTAGGTTTATGGGGGTCCGGGAGCACATGGTTGGGGACCCTTGATAGGGTTCTTAGTTGGGCCTTGATGGTCCTTGGGAAGCTTTGTCTTGTTCGTCGACAAATTAAAAACACGCACAGCGAAGCAAAAGTGAAAACAATACGAGAGAGACTGAGTAGAGTTTACGTGAAACACAAAAATAATTATGCAATCGTAGGATTGGAGAGCCTTACGGCAGCGGGCACGTGACTTTTAAAAAATGGTCACGAACCATTTTTCCCACGCTGCTTGGAATTGAATCGTTCTTCCCCAGCACTACTATACTTTTCTGTGTAATATCTATAAGAATGAACCATTTTCCCTCCTTGGTGGATACGGCATTGGTAGGTAGCGCTAAAACGCCAACAGATAGCGGTCGCATATCAATTTGTCACAAAAATGGAGTTAAACCGTTCTTTCCACTGGGTTTTCAAACATTGTGAGTTCTTGTCTTTGTTAATCTCTAAGCTTTCTAGGATATTGAGTTTTTGACCTTTCTTTTCTACATGCAATAGTTCAAAGTCATTAGCAAAGCAATGCTTTTAGTCAGGAGGTGGTTAGCGAAAGTTAAATTAGATTTGCCCTCAATAAAACTGTTTCTATGCTCGGATATGCATGGCTTGAAAGTTCTACCTGTTTGTCCTATGTAAAAACTTGGACAAGTAACACAAGTTAGTTTATATACTCCAGATTTGTCGGAATTTTCAATTCGATCTTTGTTGTTTTTGATAAATTTTCTCAAAGTATTAATTGTTCTGTGAGCAATATTAATATATTTATGTCTTAAATAATTAGAAATTTTCCCTGAAGGTTTGCCGAAATAAGTGATAACCTTGAAATTTGACTTTGCATGGGTTTATCGGTTGGATAAACTTCCTGAATTGCCTTTTATTAGAGTTTTTTCAATAGAATGCAGTCAATTAAACTTGAGTTATATCCGTTATTGTCTGCAATTTGTTCAATTATATTTAATTCTTTATTGAAATTAACTTCTGACAGAGGAACATTCACTAGTCATGCAACAAATATGTTGTAATTTTTTAAAAATAAGTTGAATTAAATTGTGTAGTGAATTTACAATGCAGCACTCTGGAATTGCAAAATATTTTCAATTAAATTTGTTTAATGAAATAACAACATTTGTATTGTAATTTTACTAAACAAATTCCGTTAGATGTTTAGTGAATTTCAACAGATGTTTCGTAATTTTACTAAATGGAGTTGGAATAAGTCGTGTAGTAAATTTACAAAACTGAATTTTATTATTACTATTTTGTTATGCGTTAAAACTTTTTCTTTTGTAAAATTAATTTAAAATTATTAACAGTGTCGGTAACCTACTGGATAGAAACCATGTAAATCGATGGTCAAAGATTACAGATTTACTTACAGTTTGTTTAACACAACATTATTTCCAATTTAATAATAATTTTTAATCTTCTAGTAAAGGGTTAACGATGGGTAATCTTTTACTAGCAGACATTTTCATGGATAATCTCGAAAGTAAAATTCATAACAACCCGTTGATGAAAAACTTCTTATACTGGTATAGATATGTAGACGACATCTTATGTTGCTTTGTAGGAACTGATTGACAATTAAATACATTTTTCGACTTCATAAATGGGATTTATCGTTCAAAAAATGTACAAAAGAAATTGAAATTAATGATTTGATAAACTTCTTAGAATTGACCATAACGAAAATAAACAATACACGCGATTTTTCAATTTTCCACAAACCTTCTTCGTATAAAGATATCACAATACATAGTACTTAGTACTTGGACCCTACCAACACAAAAGCCGCATATAAAAGTATGATCCATAATCTAGTGGATGTTCCTCTGTCAGAAGAGACAAATTAAACAAATTGCAGCCAATAACGGGTATAAAGTTTACTTGACAGCATTCTATCGAAAAAACTGTATGAAAAGGCAATTCAGGAAGTTTATCCAACCGATTCAAATACAAATTCAAATTTCGGCAAACCTTCAGTGAAAATTTCTAATTATTTAAGACATGAAGATATCAATATAGCTTACAGAACAAATAATACTTTGGAAAAATTTATGAAAAACAACAAAGATCGAATTGAAAAGTTCGACAAATCTGGAGTTTATAAACTAACTTGTGGTACTCGTCCAAGTTTTTACATAGGACAAACGGTACAACTTTCAAGCAACGCATATCGGAGCATAGAAACAGTATTATTAAGGGCAAATCCAATTCAACTATCTCCTGACTGAAAAGCAATGCTTTGCTAATGACTTTGAACTATTGCGTGTAAAAAGGAAAGGTCAAAAACTCAATCTCCTAGAAAGCTTAGAGATCAACAAAGACAAGAACTCACAATATTTATTAAATGACCAGATTAATTTGAATAATCCGCCCTTTTTAAATCCTTTTGCTAGAAATTGAATAATGTTTCGTCCAATAATCACTTAATTATCTAATATTCAACTAACTACCTGTTCCTATTATTCATATCGAACCCCAGTAGGTAATTGTAATTTAGTTTATATCCGCTTGAAAAACGTGTCGTGAGTTTTGTAAACCAATTTTTTGTGAAAATCGTGGTGAAGTGTTTTTAGTTTACTTTTCTCCTTTCCAGTTTTATAAATTGAAACTCAGTTGGTAATTTTGCCTAAGGAATGTCAAAGATATATTCGTCAATCGATTTGAAATACGAGTACCCGGGGAACTACCCCCTTGCATGTGGGCGGCCTAGATTCGACTAACGAGGCTCTGGCAAGCAGACCTAAATCCAAGCTGTGAGCACCTCGGCGAAGGATGTGTCACCGGGGATACCACAGGGCTGGACCAACCGCTCCCCCTCACTCGTGGGTACAAATTAGTGCTTCGGATGCTTCTTAACTCACACAAGTCTCTGACTTCCGAGGGTTGCTTTGCAACTGAGTTGGCGGTTAAAAACAATTTTAAACATTTTTTTAAATGTGGTTTCAATAAATATCGAATATAAAATACGTATATTTATTGGTTGAGGCGGGGAAGCCTTTGGGCTATAGTGCATAAAAATAAAAATCACAAGCTATTCTCTAACGTTTTCGATCATCAGATCATCATTAGGAGAATTCTGAAAAGTGAAAGGAGTATAATTAAATGAAGAAAAAATAAGAATGCATGTTCTCTGATAATCTAAGGGACATGTGATAATAAATTCCACTCACTTGTCAGAATTTTACAGAAAGTAAAGCTTATAGAAGAACTGAATTCTGTGAAACATTATCATATATATATATATATATATATATATATATATATATATATATATATATATAATGTGTAAACTATTCTGAAATGGATCAAACAACAACAAATCATGAGCAGCAAAATGGCTGACCATACAATGATACCAGAAGGGGGATATGTCAACTAGAAAGAAAAAAAAAAAAAATTAATTCAAAGGGTAAAAGAATACCAGAGAAGGAACAATTATGTTATTAATTTTATAATGATTTGAAAATGGGATTAAAAATGCTCTGATTCAAGTGAATTTGAGTGTTGACACAATCTTTATTCCTAGAAATTTCTCTTAATATTTCTAGATCATCCAACAGATCTAATTTAAGGTTATTGTTGTTGACGTTATGTAATATTTTGAAACCATTGGAAAAATCGAAGTTATGGTCTTTCAAATGAGCTCCAAAACTAGAGGTAGAAGGCCTGTTTATGTGTTCTTTAATTCTAGTAGAATTGTTCCTGATAGTGTTTCTACTAGAATTAAAGAACACATAAACAGGCCTTCTACCTCTAGTTTTGGAGCTCATTTGAAAGACCATAACCATAACTTCGATTTTTCCAATGGTTTCAAAATATTACATAACGCCAACAACAATAACCTTAAATTAGATCTGTTGGAAGATCTAGAAATATTAAGAGAAATTTCTAGGAATAAAGATTGTGTCAACACTCAAATTCACTCGAATCAGAGCATTTTTAATCCCATTTTCAAATCATTATATAATTAATAACATAATTGTTCCTTCTCTGGTATTCTTTTACCCTTTGAATTACATTCCTACTTCTTTGGTTATTTTTAAATTTGGCGCGTTTCGTTTCTCAGTTGACATATCCCCCTTCTGGTTTCATTGTATGGTCAGACATTTTGCTGCTCATGATTTGTTGTTGTTTGTTCCATTTCAGAATAGTTTACACATTATATAGTTAATCATATATGATAATGTTTCACAAAATGCAGTTCTTCTATAAGCTTTACTTTCTGTAGAATTCTGACAAGTGAGTGGAATTTATTATCACATGTCCCTTAGATTATCAGAGAACATGCATTTTTATTTTTTCTTCATTTAATTATATTCCTTTCACTTTTCAGAATTCTCCTGATGATGATCTGATGATCGAAAACGTTAGAGAATAGCTTGTGATTTTTATGCACTATAGCCCAAAGGCTTCCCCGCCTCAACCAATAAGTATACGATACTATATTTATTGAAACCAAATCTAAAAGTGCATACAACTCCCCCCCTTTCCATTTTTTTAAATGACCACTGAGCCAAAATACTGAAAGGGAATGAGAACAACTCTTGGCCTTCTCGGTTGATGATGTATCTTTCAGGGCACTGGAGAGGTTGCAATTCCGAGCATACTACAGGATCGGAAGAGAACTCTTCAAGGTACTGAACAAACGATAAGGGTTATCCAGATGAACCTCCATTACTGCAAGGTAGCCACGACAGTACTTGCAGTTTTTTTTGTTCTTTTTTCCCTCGGATGCTGGTCTCGTCGCCAGCTGCACCTCAGCCTCTTGGGCTTTTTGTGCCTTCCAGTTTTTGTTTTACAGCACCCACTCCGTAACTCTAATCCCCTGTATCAGTCTGTACAGGTTCCTCACCAGTTGGCTACTCTATTCCTCGGGGGTTAGCCTTTGCTATCCGAATATTGCTTATCTTTTGCGGTCTAGCGCCTCGCATCCTGACAATATATGTTTGGCCGTTTCTGTTCCTTTGCAGGAAAGTTCTCCGTTGTACAGCCCTATTTTGTGCAGGTGTCCTCTCATTGGGTTATGACCAGGCCCGTTATAGTTCTGACTTGGTTCCTACTCACCTTCAGTAGTTCTTCAGTCCTCACCTTGAGTAGTTCTTCGTTTCGACGGTTCTTTAATACATGTTTTCCCGTGGTGTATGAGAGGGGCTTCCTTCCAGCGCTCCCTTTGTTTTCGTTTGACCTAGACCCGTACGCAGCCTCGAATGGCTGATTTGTCGCTCCGAGGGCAGGTTCTGTGCCAATATATGGAGTTGATGAGCCCATCATGGCTAGTTCATCAGCTTTTTCATTGCCCTCGTTGCCACAGTGTCCTAAAACCCATATCAAAGTTATTTTGTTGTGTACTGCTAGGACACTGAGTTTTTCTCGGCATTCCCATACCAGTTGATGTCACTTTTGTGTTCGCGATTGTGATTCCTGGCTGTCTGTGCATATTTTCACGCAATGTAAGATTGCGTACATTTCCGCTTGTAATACGGAAGTATATGTTCCCAGTGAGGTGCTCATTTGGGAGTTTCTTCCCTCACTGTATATACCAGCACCAGTTCCTTCCTTGGTCTTGGAGCCTTCTGTATACCAGATCCTCTCTCCAGTACTTGCATTTGCTATGAGAGAGTTCGAAGTGGCCCTTAATCAGGAACCATGGATAAACATGGTGGAACAAAAGGTCTGGGAGGGACCAGGAGAGAGCTATTGTGTAGCAGATCAACTGTGATCTCCTGGACCAGTATTCCATCAGGTAACAATAGGCCGAATGGCCCAAGTGTCATCGGAGGCTGCGGCCAGACGAGCCTATGGGGAGATTTTAGGGTGGAAATCTGACTCAGGGACTCCCACACTACCGAAAGGTGTCCATAAAGGATTTTCTCCACCTTCTAAAAAAAGGGGAACTTTCTTGCACTTTTCAACTTTTTTGCGACAGACAATTTTGAAACGGACACCATATAATTGCATTGGGTAAGAAGGTGCCTCTCATATGTATTTTGTTTGATTTATCGAAACCAACAAAACAAAAACTTCATTCCAGTGGTATAACAGGTTCTGCTTATACAGGGTGTCAACGAATCTATTATACAAGTCATAACTTCTGGAATATTAGGTATATCAAAATGAAATTTGGTATAGGTAAATGGTATATGAAGAGGGGAGTTTTCGCATATTTTTTACTTTCTGGTCACGGGCGGTCACTTTTAATATTGCATCTAGATGGCCATGATCGGACGTAAACTAATCTGAGGACATCAGGTGAAGTCGGAAAATTACAATCGCAAAGTTTTAGTGACTAGTATGATGGATAGGAATAAGACAAGTTGGCAAAATTACATTTTCGTGTCTAACTATAATTTTTCAAATGGCGACCATTTTTTGACAAACATTTTCCGAAAAAAAGGATTGTTTGACGAATCTAACGATACTTATTTATTTGAGCATGGATTGAAAATAAGAACATAAATTAAATATTACCATGGAAAATACTGGATAATAATTTATTTACTTTTGTCAAGTGTGCCATGGATAGCCATGATGCATAATACTTTGCAGTTATTTTTATCAAGTCTTCTTTGGAAAACAAAACACTCACTTAGGTAATGACAGCGACATAAGCTTTATGAGCAGACAGTAAAAGTTTCTTAATTTTCGTTAAATTTCAGTTTAATTTTTCTTCTAAATAATGTATACTCAAAAGTGAAAAAGTGGATAGGTTATTAATATTTGGAGAAATTCAAGGAATGCTGCTGAGTTGTATGCATAGGCAACATCCAGCCCATCAGTATTTTCCGTATGTTGAGATTCGTTTTAGGCAAGAAGGAAATCAAGAGGCGGAACAGAGGTTTATCAAAAATGAAGAGACTGAGATTAACATTCTTGCTATAGTTGTGGTTGATAAAGCGGTTTCTTTAAGAGAAATTAGTCAAGAAATGCAGATAAGTCATGAATCAGCAAGAAAAATACTGAAAAAGCACGGATATCGAGCATTTGAATATCAGTTACATCAACATTTGTATGCTGACGTTGGCGATAGACGGGTAGTGTTCTGTGATTGGCTGCTTCAAAATCATAGAGTTAATCCAAATTTTATCAACTTTATTCTATTTTCCGACGAATTACGATTTACAAATAATGGTATGTTCAATAAGCAAAATACTCGGTACTGGGCCAACAAAATCAACATGCAATGAGAGAGGGCAATTTTCAAGAAAGATTTGGCGTCAATGTCTGGGCTGGTATAGTTGAAAACAGAATAATTGGGCCAATATTGTTTCAAGATCAGTTAACATGGGTTAGGTACTTGGGTTTTATTCAAAATGAAATCGAGGATCATCTTAATACTCTACCTTTAGCAGTTTTACGGCGAATTTACTTTCAAAAGATGGAGCACCCCCTCATAATACCAGAAAAGTTCTTTATCGTATCATTGAAGATTAAGACATTTTTATATGAAATCTTTATTAATGATTATTAACATCATAAACGTACCAAAACCTACATAAAACCTTAGTTACTCATAATACATTAGTTACCATAATTTAATACGTTAGTTACGAAAGCAAAATACGTTAGATACCAAATAATATTAGAACTAGTTTTCATGAACATGTAAAACAATATTTTGACAGTTTTCAAATTTGATGTCAATGTCAAAATCTTGCATGATTTTAATGATGACTTTTAAATGCCAAAATGAAATGACATAAAACTTCGTTGCTTTTATTTTCGCATCGCCGTTGTCAATGATACGATAAAGCTTTGAATATAACTCGATTATTAGCGATTTAACACCGTCTCGGACATAGCGGGTGACTCGGCTGTCGCCTCGTCACCTAGCAACGACTATTATAAATCGCATAATAATCTCGTTATATTAATAGCTATAATTACTTAAAAGAGCATTTTAATAATCAAGTTATTGCAACCAATGATCCAGTACGGTGGCCTGCCCGCTCACCGGATCTCACTGTGCTCGATTTCTTTATTTGGGGTTATGTTAAAGAAAAGGTTTACTATGCAACAGCCCCAGCCACTCTTGAAATCTTGGAAGAAATAATTCTACGGGCATTTAGAAGTATAACGAAACATGTTGAGAGAAACAATTAAACGATCTGAAATGTATCTTGAACAAGAAGGAATGCACTTTGAAAATTTACTACAGTGAAAGTAAATAAATTATTATCCATGGCACACTTGACAAAAGTAAATACATTATTATCCAGTATTTCCCTTAGTAATATTTAATTTATGTTCTTATTTTTATTCCAATCGCAAATAAATTAGTATCGTTAGATTCGAAAAGTGCTTGTCAAAAATGGTCACCATTTGAAAAATAATAGTTAGACACGAAAATGTAATTTTGCCAAGTTGTCTTATTCCTATCATACTAGTCACTAAAACTTTGCGATTGTAATTTTCTGACATCACCTGAGGTCCTCAGATCAGTTTACGTCCGATCATGGCCACCTAGATGCAATATTAAAAGTGACTCTAAAAAAATAAGTAGACGTAAAATCTTTTTAAAATGTCACAATAAACAGGGTGTTCCATTTGAAAATTCAAAACCGGAGCCATTTCCGTTGAAACCGAAAGTGACAGAAAAGTGAACAATATGCCAAAAACTCTCCTCTTCCCATACCATTTACCTATACCGAAATCTCATTTTGATACACCTAATATTCTAGAAGTTATGATTTGTCTAATAGATTCGTTGACACCCGGTATATGGAGCTCATTCACTCCTTTTTAACCGACGAAACCAAAAAGGAGGAGGTTCTCTATTCAACCCGTATATTTTATGTTTTTCCATCATATTTTTTTATGTATGATCACGCATAACTTTTTATTGAGGCGACCGATTCCGATAATTCTTTTTTCAGTGGATAGGGTGTACTTCGAAATTGGTCCCATTTGAATTTAAAAGATGAAATCCACCCCTAAGGGTAGCGAAATGAAGGATATTGATCACTTACCCTCTGAATTCTGGTCCGTTAACCGATTCTATCAGGCATAACTTTGTACTGGGTTCTTCGATTTGGATGATTCTTTTTTTAATAGATAGGGTATACCTTATATTTGGATTTTGAAAAGAATTAGCCACCCTTACGGGTAGAAAAATAGGGGATAATTGATTTCTCACTAGTGAACATTGGCACACACATACGTAGTTGACAATGACAGATCGCTACTGACATTATTCTTGTTCCGTCAAAATCAGTATATTTTATGAGAGGATGGAATGATATACAAAGTAATGAAATGAACTAACCAGAACAACGAAAATAATTGATATTACAACAAATAGTAAAAGTAGATAATCATATTATTTAACTGGTAATAGTTGAAGTAAGGTGGGTAAGTAAGTATTTTGGAAGTAATCAAAAAACAAGTAGGTAGTAATTGGTAGATTTTAGCCACAAAAAATTGAAAAATAAAAACTTTTTCGAAAATAATTGATATTACAACAAATAGTAAAAGTAGATAATCATATTATTTAACAAAAAATTAAACCGACGAAAAAATCAACTGAAAAGCAAAAAATAAAATAAACCTTCTTAGTCTAAATGATAATTGAGCTCCTAAACTAATGTAAGTAACTGATTTTGAGTCGGCGCCAAACAAACTAGCAATTGAATTAGGTGAAGCGTAAAATGATGGCAGCGAGATGCACGGCTGCGTTTTGATGATTTCTTTCAT
Organism: Gonioctena quinquepunctata; assembly: GCA_018342105.1. Taxonomy (NCBI): domain Eukaryota; kingdom Metazoa; phylum Arthropoda; class Insecta; order Coleoptera; family Chrysomelidae; genus Gonioctena; species Gonioctena quinquepunctata. The sequence goes on along the minus strand of JAFIRS010000385.1, from coordinate 105,185 downwards.
AGATAATGATCTTCGATAATTGTTTGTTTGGCGCCGACTCAAAATCAGTTACTTACATTAGTTTAGGAGCTCAATTATCATTTAGACTAAGAAGGTTTATTTTATTTTTGGCTTTTCAGTTGATATTTTCGTCGGTTTAATTTTTTGTTGAAAAGTTTTGTTTTATGCTATTTTGTTCTAATCATTATTTCCATTAGATGACTCGTTGAGCCGCAATATGCATAAACATTAGGAACATATTTTTGATTTAATGGGTATGCACTACCACAGAGTGATCCGAATATACCGGTCCAACCAATGAGTGATTCTTGTGTTGTTCTTACCTTTGGAAACGTAAGTGCTTTGCTAGCCTGCAGCCAGCCATCCTTCTTCTTTTCAACTTTGTAAACTTCCACCGCATTTTCGTTGAATTTATTTATGATAATTGCCTTGGAATCTGGACTCCATTTAATTAAGGTCGCAAAGTCGAAATCTATGTTGATACGTAACGATTTCCTCTCCTTTTGACTCAAATCCTTTGTGTCCCAAATGAATACGGCTCTATCTGCAATCGAAAAAATAAATCATAATTAGAAAAAATTGCCGCCCTAGGTTGTTACATTCCCCGAAGTTTTAGAACATCAAGAATAGAGAAAAACCAAGCTGAAAATGTCATAGTTTGTTGAATAAGGAAAGATATATAATTTTCTAGGGTTTCGCACCGAACGTTTCACACATTCTCATCAGTGTCTGTCTGATTATCTAAAACAGAAAATTATGTTTTCTTTCTGAATGTGTATTTCAATGGGTCAAATTGTGTAACCGAGAAAAATACCCGACGCATGCGGTACCATTGGGATGTGGAATTCATCCATATATAAAAAACAAGCAATAATAGTAAGTTACACACCAAGGTTGAGAAATATACTTTTATAGCCCCAGAGCTAAGTCTGAATTTAAGTCGTGTGGGCTAGAATAGTCTTCTTAAGCATGGTGTATTTTAAAATAAATTTCGCGTTCGAATGATTGTGAACTAAACATGCATGAGATCAATGGGATAACAACAAACATTCAAGATCAAATACGTACCGATCACAAGCCACAAATTCAGATAACAAATCCAAGGCTATGGGGGGTAATGAAATATATTCAAGGAAATTACAACGGAGGTGATAGTAGTATACAGGTTGTAGGAGATGCAAACAATAACGAATGACTACAGTGAGTATCTCTTTAGAAAGGTGAAGCAGGTGGTAAAAGATCAACAACACTTCTGGAAATAACATAAAGCTTAGTGAAAAATCTATATTTTTAATACCGGTTGACAGAAAAGCAATCCTTGATTTGGTGAAAGAGCTGAAAACTAAAATGAGTAGTGGGGTGGATGAGATTTCTACTAATATTATTAAACACTGCATAATTAGATCATTCAGCCATTAACTTACATAATAAAAAAATAATTGAAATATGGCGTTTTTCCTGGAAAACTAAAGGTAGCTCTATTTAAACATATTCATAAAAAGGGTGACCTTGCGAAATTTGAAAATTTCAGACCGATTAGTTTATTAACATCATTTGCAAAAATATTCGAAACAGTGGTATGTAACAGAGTTATGAACTTTATGGTAATGTGTGATCAGCTTAGCAGTTCTCAGCATGGATATCACTCGGGTTATTTCTTGACCTTTCAAAAGCATTTGGCTGCTTAAATCATCGCAATTTACTTGATAAGTTAGAGAGATACGGGATTAGAGGGACAGCACTAAAATGGTTTGAATCATATCTATCAAACAGAAAACAAATGCTAATACTCGACAAAGAGCATCAAATAGTGGGATCTGACTTCAAAAACATAGAATTTGGGGTACCCCAGGGGAGTATAACGAGCCCGTTTCTATTTATGTTATACAGTGCGTTCATAAAGTGTGGAAACGCTCCATTATCGCATGAGTTGATTATTTTCGAAGGTAAAGCTCCCTCAGGTCGATTTTTAAGTTTTCTACATTTTTTCTCAAAAAAAATTGTTTACCCCACAAGATATAATGACGTCAGCGATATTTTTTTTAAAATGGAAAGGGTATATTTTTATAGCAAAAATTAAAAGCCCATATTTTTCTGAGTTCAACATTCCACAAACGTCATATGTAACACTATAAGTTACAGTATACTGAGAGTAAAGAAAACAGGGTGCCATATTTCTTCACATTCATTTCATTATTGATTTTGCACTGAAAATATTAAAAGTAGTCAGTAAAAATAAACAAATAACATATTCACAACAAATGCTCAAATTGAGCTTCTTATTGGGTTAGTTGACAATATCTGATGAATTCTTGGGTTACGTTTGACATCGACAATTGACAATTCGTTGAATTTCAGTTCGAATTCTCTCTTTAAGGTGTTTCAAATTGGTAGGTCGGTTTATGTATACTGTAACGAACCTAGGCCGGACCTGTCGCCTAACGCGTTGCCATCGACAGCGATGAGATCATCCCCGGAGATATTCGAGAACCATCCAGTCGCTCTTCCGCGGAAAACAACGGTCAATATTGGAAACAATTGGAACATGCCGTCGCCAACTGCCGGAATTCGAAAGATCGGGAATTCTGTGACGGAGATAAATAGGTAGCCCTCAAGATGGCACGGACAGTCTGAACGAGCCCATACAATCGAGCTATACAGTGGCGTAGTAATATAAATTAAGTTGTAGATTAAGTGTGAAATAAATTAGTATAAACCAAGTTAAGTTTATTTACGTTACAATTGGTGTCGGAAGTGAGATTTTGAAAATAAACAAGTGATCGTGGAGTGGATAGTCAGAAAAATAAATTGATAGACCTTTTTGTACGCCCAAAATAGACAGTGGCCCGGTTTTCGCGACGTGGACATTGGTGCGTGGGAATATAAACTGATACACTGTTCGCGTGAAACAGAAAATAGACAGTGGCCCGGTTTTCGCGAAGTGGACAATTGTGCGTGGGAATATAAACTGATACACTCTTCGCGCAATGACTGGTGGCCCGTGGAAAAGAATTCGCGAAGTGAATTTTTAACAAACTGATAAACTTTTTCGTGTGAAACAGACTGATACCTCGTCAAAGACAAAATGTGTTCAAGAAAAGTGCGTCTTGCGGATTTGAAGGTAGCGGAATTGAAACAGGAATTGGAGGAAAGGGAACTGGAAACAACGGGTAAAAAGCAAGTACTCCAGGAAAGACTTGCAGAAGGACTTATACAAGAAGGTGAGGACCCCGAAACATTTTTATTCGAAGTTTCCGGAGGTGATTTAAGTTTGGTAATGAATAAACTCGAAGAAACTACTAAATCCTTGAAAGAAGAACTGCAAGAAAATTCTAGAAATCTGGAAGAGAAGCTTCAAGAAAATTCTAGAAATCTGGAAGAGAAGCTTCTAGAAAGCCTGGAAGATAAGCTCCTTGAAAACACGAAGGCCTAAAAAAAGAACTCTGTGGTGTGGCGAATCGTCTAGAAAAAAGAATAGGAACCGTCGAGGCAGAGATGGACAAGATGAAGGAAATAATCAGCGATGGAATCGAGGCAGAAATGGACAAAATAAAGGAAACGATCAGTAAGCTGGAAAAACGAATTAATAGTGCGCCCTCCACAGAGATGGTTAACGAAAATGCAATGCTGGACTTGAGTTTGAACTTGGATAAAGTTCAAGAGGGTATAAAAGATGTCAAGGTCATTTCAGAAATAGGGAAGCTTTCCATGAAGCCGCCTCAGTTCGACGGAAAAACTCCATGGGCAAATTACCGCCGGCAGTTTGAAGCAGCGGCCAAAGCAAACGGATGGAATGCAGGGGAAAGAGCTGTAGCACTGACACTTGCATTACGTGGAGAAGCGACAAATATTCTACAAACTCTCACCGCCCTTTGCCAGAACATCGGAACGGATTGAACCGACAACTTGGAAGCTACGCACAGCAACAGGGGAGCCAGCTACTGTATATGGCGAGCTACCGATTGAAATAATTTTGGGCAGCACTAAAGTGAAACATCAGGCACTTGTAGCGGACATCGAAGACGATGCAATCATCGTAATGGACATCATGAATTCCAGAGGGTTTGAATTGGATTTCAAAGACGGCGTCCTACGTGTCAACGGAGAAGAGCTGGTGCTTCATGGGAGGAGTGAGGAGTTGATCCGTGTGCTGTTGGCTGAAGATGTAAGCGTACCTGAGAGGGCTGAAACCATTCTGGAGGCTCGCCTGGACGGGAGTGCGAGCAGTGGAGACGTGGTGGTGTTCGAGCCCAAACTTCATGATGAGAAAATTGGACGAGGGATTGCACTAGGGAAGACCTTGTTGCGTGCTGACAAATTTGTGCCGGTAAGGGTCATGAATGTCAATTATTTCCCAGTGACCTTGAAGAAAGGAACAATTTTGGGGCACTGCTCGTCAGTTTCATCTGTGATCCGGGGCGTACGAGGTACGATTAGCCAACCCAACAACTTGCCCACAGAACTAGAAAAATTAGTTGCCATCTCTTCCAAAGACATAAAACCAGCTCAACAGCCCAAACTAAGAGATTTAGTCAAAAAGTACCAAGACATCTTCGATACCGGACAAGGAAAAGGGGGTCGAACTAATGTGGTCCAGCACAAAATTGATACTGGAGGTGCTCGGCCGATCCGGCAATCAGCAAAGAAGACTTCCTCTTGCCAAGAAGGAAGAGGCTGACAAAATAGTCAGCGATATGGGAAAAGAAGGAGTTATCGAACCATCTGACAGTCCCTGGTCCTCTCCAGTCGTACTGGTGAAGAAAAAGGATGGATCGACACGCTTTTGTGTAGACTATCGCCAACTTAATAATGTCACGAAGAAGGACAGTTACCCTCTCCCAAGAATAGATGACACCCTAGACACGTTGGCTGGTTCCACGATTTTCTCGACCCTTGATCTGAAGAGTGGATATTGGCAAGTAGAACTGGCTCAGGAAGATCGAGAAAAGACTGCTTTTACCATCGGCTCAGGATTGTGGCAGTTCACCGTTATGCCATTCGGGCTCTGTAATGCTCCCGCCACATTCGAAAGATTGATGGAGACAGTGCTGAAGGGGCTCTCATGGAACACGTGTCTAGTGTATCTCGACGACATAATTGTGGTCGGCAGATCGTTCGAGGACCACGTGAAAAACTTGGAGGAAGTATTCCTGTGACTGAGGAACTCCGGATTGAAGCTGGAGCCCTAAAAAATGCCATCTGTTCCAAAAAGAAGTACGATACCTCGGCCACGTTGTCTCTGGGGAAGGAGTAGCAGTGGATGACCAGAAGATCAAAGCTATTAAGGATTGGCCCATCCCAAAAGACATTCACCAACTTCGAAGTTTCCTTGGTTTATGCACATACTATCGCCGATATGTGCTGGGATTCGCTAACATCGCTAAACCACTGACCAGGCTCACGGAGGGCCAAACAAAGTTCCAGTGGTCCGAAGAATGTCAAGACTCATTCAGGAAACTGAAAGGAGCTTTGATCAACGCACCTGTACTGAGCTATCCCCTACCCAAAGGGAAATTCATTTTGGAGACGGACGCCAGCAACGTGGGACTTGGAGCTGTCCTATCTCAGATCCAGGAGGGACAGGAGAAGGTCATTGGTTATTTCAGCAAGACGCTTAGCAAACCAGAGCGCAATTACTGTGTCACCAGGCGAGAGCTGTTAGCTGTTGTAAAGGGAGTGGAACACTTCTACAAGTACGTGTATGGAAGAAGATTCCTGTTGAGAACTGACCATGCAGCTCTCAAATGGCTCTTACAGTTCAGAAATCCTGAGGGTCAAGTAGCACGTTGGATCGAGAGACTCCAGGAATTCGATTTCGAGATCGAACATCGAGCCGGAACTAGCCATAAGAATGCAGATGCCTTGTCGCGAAGACCATGTCCAGATGATTGCTCACATTGCCGACGAGCAGAAGAGAAAGAAGCAACACTTTGTAGAACCGCGGCAATGGATGACAACTGGAATGACAGCAAGATCCGGAAAGACCAAGAGAAAGACCCCGACCTTGGCTTAGTCGTCAGCTGGAAGAAGGGCAATCGAAGACCATCATGGCAGGAAGTCGCAGGTTACTCGCCGGCTGTTAAGTCCTATTGGGCACAATGGAACTCTCTTATTCTGGACAATGGGATCCTGAAACGGGTGTTGGAGGCCGATATTGGTGGGGAAGACAGACGCCAAATAATTGTTCCCAGGAACAGAAGAGAGAAGTGCTGCGGAAATCCATGATGGAGTCGCTGGAGGACATCTGGGAGTGACGAAGACCCTGCAGAAAGTGAGGCAACGGTTTTACTGGGCCAATTGTCAAGCTGACGTCCAGGACTGGTGCAGAAAGTGCGCTGTATGCGCTGCTAGCAATGGACCTCGAATACGACCCAAGGCCCCGATGCGTCAGTACAACGTAGGCAGCCCGTTCGAGAGAATCGCCATTGACATCGCCGGCCCGTTTCCCGTATCCGACCACGGGAATAAATACATCCTTGTGGCAATGGACTACTTCAGTAAGTGGGCGGAAGCCTATGCCCTGCCCAACCAGGAAGCCATCACCGTCGCCGACGTCTTGGTGAAAGAATGGATATGTCGATTCGGTATTCCAATGGAGCTGCACTCGGATCAAGGCAGAAATTTCGAATCCAACCTTTTCCAAGAAATATGTCTACTGCTGAACATCCGCAAGACAAGAACCACGGCCCTACATCCGCAGTCCGATGGAATGGTGGAACGGATGAACAGGACGATCAACCGCCACTTGTCCAAGGTTGTCTCTGACCATCAAAGAGACTGGGATCAGTATCTTCATTTGTTCCTGATGGCCTATCGATCCGCAGTACACGAGTCAACCGGTCAAACTCCTGCTAGTATTATAATGGGCCGAGAACTGCGACTGCCTTGTGACCTGAAGTTTGGGATACCGCCAGGACAAGACACTGCGGGAGAGGACTACGTCAGCAAACTTCGGCAGAGAATGGACGACATCCACGAACGAGTCCGGTTGAACATCCAGAGTGCCAGCGATAAAATGAAGAAGACCTATGACATCAAGGCCGACGCTGGAGGATTTAAGGTTGATGACCTGGTTTGGCTGTACAACCCCAAACGTCGTCGTGGACTATCACCAAAGTTGCGGAACTCGTGGGAAGGCCCGTATAAAATCGTGAAAAGGATAAACGACCTTGTGTACCGAATACATAAGCCACCCCGAGGGAAACCAAGGGTCGTCCATTTCAACAGGTTGGCCCTTACGCTGGAAACCATGACCAAGTTCGCACCCTCAAGCCACCGGAGGATGATATGACGTTCGAGAAGTTTATGTCCTTGTATTCAAACGGGCAGAAAGTTCTACATGGGGTTACTAGAGAGGAGTCACGAGACCTTTTCGAGGTGCCTGCTGACTACGCACTAGCGCACTGTGTGGCAGAAGATCTTCGAATGTCCAGGGGCATCGCCGTAGTGTTCTCCAAGAAATTTGGTCAACTCCAAACACTGCGGGAGCAGAATCCAGAAGTTGGTGGGGTGCTACAGTTGAAGAAAGGCCAGAGAAACATCTACTACCTAGTTACCAAGAGGCATTCCCAAGATAAACCGTCCTATGAAGATGTCTGGAAGAGTCTCACCAAACTAAGAGATACTATGGTGGACCAGAATCTGGTGGATCTAGCAATTCCAAAATTATCCTGTGGTATTGATGGGTTGGACTGGAGAGTCATAAGAAGTATGCTGGAGGCGATATTCAGATCCAGCGGCGTCAAGATTTTGGTTTGCTGTAACCCTCTTCCACGACCGATCATGAAGACCGTGGAGTGTTACTTCCATCGAACTTCACGGTGCAGATATGGGGAGTCATGCAGATATCGTCACACTCCAAGGATGAAATTTCGGGACGAAATGTCTTTAAGAAGGGGGCAATGTAACGAACCTAGGCCGGACCTGTCGCCTAACGCGTTGCCATCGACAGCGATGAGATCATCCCCGGAGATATTCGAGAACCATCCAGTCGCTCTTCCGCGGAAAACAACGGTCAATATTGGAAACAATTGGAACATGCCGTCGCCAACTGCCGGAATTCGAAAGATCGGGAATTCTGTGACGGAGATAAATAGGTAGCCCTCAAGATGGCACGGACAGTCTGAACGAGCCCATACAATCGAGCTATACAGTGGCGTAGTAATATAAATTAAGTTGTAGATTAAGTGTGAAATAAATTAGTATAAACCAAGTTAAGTTTATTTACGTTACAATACTTCACTTTTCAAGTGACCCTAGACCCTGGGGACCTAGCAGGCCGTTCAATGTGACCGCATCCTCCATACCAGCGATTGGGAAAGGTTTCATTCAGAAAATTTCTAACCACTAGAGCCTAATGTGAACCAAATAGTAGAATCTATTTGATGATTAATGTCTGAAAACGTTGCAGTTAAATATGGATCTCCTACATCAGTTTGCTACATTTCTAAATACTTTTCACTCGTCACAGTACCGTCAAAAAAATGTGGCCCTACAATGGTATTCCTAAGAATTTCAGCCCACACAGTTACTTTTGGAGGGTATTGGGTATAAGCTTCCATCTTCCGATTGGGATTTTTTGTTGCCAGTAACGACAAATTTGCGTATTCACAGTACCCTTCATACAAAAAGTTGATTCGTCAGAAAATAAGACATTAAATTAAAACCATTATTTTGATTACACACTTCTTGCATATTTTTACAAAACTTCATGAGTCTATCGAAGTTGTCTTCATTAAGTTCATGTATAAATTCAACTCTATATGGATGTAATTTGGCGACAGATCTCATTGTTGCCAGATACAGTTGTAATTGAACGATAAGGTTTTTTTCAATTCCAAGTATTTGATTGAATGCCATAGGTAACGGTAGGTCTGCCACTCTTATTGGTTCTCGATCAGGATATTGTTTTCATTAAATATGTCGCATACTTGCGCCATACTTATTTTACGATCGCCGTAACCTAAGATCCTCAAAACTTCTATTCGCTGTTTTCCTGACCTATATCGAAATTTCAAATTATTTCTTTTAGGGTAATATTTTTCAGAAAGATATTGAAGACTTATAAATCGATATGCTACCCAACAAATCAATTTAATAATGACATATGCAATGGTAACTGGTAACTAAGAACTTATTGTCTGGTTGCTAAGGGCTTTCAGATGATTTCATAGCCTACTTCAGGTTTGGAAATATACTCGAACTAACTACTGAGTAATTTTCAGGTATTCATTGCAAAATAAATGATGAAATATGAACACCTGTTTCCTTTATACTCAGTATACTGTAACTTAAAATGTTTGTTTGAAGGTTGTAGACGATGTGGTAACTTGATTACTCTCGTTTCGGACGTCCATCGTCTTAATGGGTTTAAAAAAAATTCACGACGATTCGAATGCTTGTATCTGTAATCGTCTTCAAGTGAATACTGACAAGTTTAGGTGCTACTTACCAATTTATATGACTGCCGGTGCAATTATGCGTGTAATTCCAACATGTGCAGTGGTGCGTGTAATTTCGCGCGGTGTGATGGTGCGTGAAGTTTCGCGCCTCTGCAGCCCGCCAGAAAGAGCTATCAGTGGTTTCCATACGTTCTTGATCTCAACGCTTGGTTGACTAAAGGCGTTATTGGTTTCGATGTAGGCGGCCTCTTTGAACTTTCGTTTGAACCAATGCTCCTCTCTATGTAGAACACTTGCGTCGTCCCATAGAACTCGATGGTGCTCAGTCCAGGCGTGGTCAGCGATTCCCGATTTTGACGTTTCTCCACGTTGAGTCCATTTCTTGTGCTCATCCAATCTTACCGATAACGGCCTCTTTGTCTCTCCACTGTAGGAATCTCCGCATTCACATGGAACTTCATGAATGCAATTCTTACTGATTTCATTTTTGTTGTCAGGTTTGGTCTTGGTAAGGAAACTCCGTAAAGAACTGCCGGATTGAAAGCAGCTCTTGATGTTGAACTTGTTTCCGATCCTTCTGATCTTCTCGGAGGCACCTCTGATGTACGGAAGGCAGATCACTGTGCTTTGTTGTTGCTCTTCAGATGTCTTCATTCTCTGGAGTTGTTTCAATACTTCTCCTAGGAGTTTCTTGGGATATCCATTCCGGTGAAGGTCCTCTCTGATGTGGTCTAATTCGGCATCTAGTGACTCCTCGTCGTTGCATATGTGCGTCGCTCTCTCTACCAATGTTCTCACGATCCCTCTCTGTGTCGAACTCGGATGGTTGGAGCTGTAACTGAGGTACTGCCCTGTATGTGTCTCCTTTCTGTAGACAGAGGTGCGGATTTCATTGCCTATTCTCTCAACGTTCACATCGAGGGAGGGTAAGGAACTGTTGGTTTCCATTTCCATCGTGAATTTGATCGAATCCCTGATTCTGTTGATGCTTGAGAAGAAATCCTGGAGATGTTTATCTCCGTGATTCCATATAATGAAGGTGTCATCCACGTACTCAACCACAGCTTTGGTTTGTATTCTGCCTCCCGTATAGCCAATTCTTCGAACCACTCCATGTATATGTTGGCGATGATTGGAGAAAGGGAAGATCCCATCGGGAGTCCGTCGACTTGAGAGAAGAATCGGTCCTTTTCCTGGAAATATGAGTTCTGTAGGCAGCACTGCAGTAATTCCAATATTGCTTGGGTAGGAAGGTCAGTCCTCTCGTGCAGCTGGTTATCTTCTTCGAGTTTCCTTTTGATGATACTAACGGATTCCTCTATAGGGACATTGGTGTGAAGGCTCCCCACGTCGAAGCTGATGAAACGATCTTCTGGTCCAAGTTCAACATATGTGATGGTGTCAACGAAGTGCTTGGAATTCTTGACGTATGAACTGCTATTTCCTTGTAAGGGTTGTAGTATCGGTAGGAGGTATTTCGATAACTTGTAGGTTGGTGAGTTCCGCGAGCTGGTGATCCGTCTCAGTGGCATGTTTTGGTTTGTGGATTTTCGGAAGCCCGTAGAGATGCGGTGGTTTGCTATAGTGTGGCGTTAGATGTGATCGTTCGTTGTCTGGAATGAAATGTTTAAATTTCCTCAGAGTGTTGTAGATCTTCCTTTCTATAGTAGGTGTCGGGGTCTTCAAGAGTTTATAGTTCCCTGTGTGGAGTAACGACTCTATCTTGTCATCATATGTTGTGGTGTCCATGATAACCGTGGCGTTTCCTTCATCGGCTGGAAGAATCTTTATGGATGAATCCTTCTGTAGGATTTTTGGGGCCCTATGTTCCCCTGCAGGGGACCGATCACCAGCTCGCGGAACTCACCAACCTACAAGTTATCGAAATACCTCCTACAGATACTACAACCCTCACAAGGAAATCGCAGTTCATACGTCAAGAATTCCAAGCACTTCGTTGACACCATCACAGATGTTGAACTTGGACCAGAAGATCGTTTCATCAGCTTCGACGTGGAGAGCCTTTACACCAATGTCCCTATAGAGGAATCCCTTAGTATCATCAAAAGGAAACTCGAAGAGGATAACCAGCTGCACGAGAGGACTGACCTTCCTACCCAAGCAATATTGGAATTACTGCAGTGCTGCCTACAGAACTCATGTTTCCAGGAAAAGGACCGATTTTTCTCTCAAGTCGACGGACTCCCGATGGGATCGTCCCTTTCTCCAATCAGCGCCAACATATACATGGAGTCGTTCGAAGAATTGGCTATACGGGAGGCAGAATACAAACCAAAGCTGTGGTTGAGGTACGTGGATGACACCTTCATTATATGGAATCACGGAGATAAACATCTCCAGGATTTCTTCTCAAGAATTAACAGAATCAGGGATTCGATCAAATTCACGATGGAAATGGAAACCAACAGTGCCTTACCCTTCCTCGATGTGAACGTTGAGAGAATGGCAATGAAATCCGCACCTCTGTCTACAGAAAGAAGACACATACAGGGCAGTACCTCAGTTACAGCTCCAACCATCCGAGTTCAACAAAGAGAGGGATCGTGAGAACATTGGTAGAGAGAGCGACGCACATATGCAACGACGAGGAGTCACTAGATGCCGAATTAGACCACATCAAGGGCCCAAACCGGAATTAAAAACCAAAAAAAAAAAAAGCAAGTGATCTGCCTTCCGACATGAGGTGCCTCCGAGAAGATCAGAAGGATCGGAAACAAGTTCAACATCAAAGACGACAAGCATTCGGCAGTTTCCAACGGAGTTTCCTGACCAAGACCAAACCTGACAACAAAAATGATATCAGTAAGAATTGCATTTATGAAGTTCCATGTGAATGCGGAGATTCCTACATTGGAGAGACAAAGAGGCCGTTATCGGTAAGATTGGATGAGCACAAGAAATGGACTCAACGTGAGAAACGTCAAAATCGGGAATCGCTGACCACGCCTGGACTGAGCACCATCGAGTTCTATGGGACGACGCAAGTGTTCTACATAGAGAGGAGCATTAGTTCAAACGAAAGTTCAAAGAGGCCGCCTACATCGAAGCCAATAACGCCTTTAGTCAACCAAGCGTTGAGATCAAGAACGTATGGAAACCACTGATAGCTCTTTCTGGCGGGCTGCAGAGGCGCGAAACTTCACACACCACCACATCGCGCGAAATTACACGCACCACTGCACATGTCGGAATTACACGCATCATTGCACCGGCAGTCATATAAATTGGTAAGTAGCACCTAAACTTGTCAGTGTTCACTTGAAGACGATTGCAGATACAAGCATTCGAAACGTCGTGAAAATCTTTTGAATCCATTAAGACGATGGACGTCCGAAACGAGAGTAATCAAGTAACTTAAAATGTTTCATATGACGTATGTAAATGAGAATAAGACTACCGCCGTTCTGTTCAAAACAAACCATGCACCCAAGGAAATACAACTTCCTAACAGCGCACTACAAATTATAAATTTCTAGGCTTGTGTACTGACAGAACACTTTCCTTTGACAGTCATGTTGACTATACAGGGTGATTCAAAAGTACTTTGACAAACTTCAGGAGGTGATTCCTCACAATATTCTAATATGAATTGTCCGGAAACACTTCGTTTCCAAAATACAGGGTGTTAAAGTTTTATTTTTATTTTCGTTTTTTTTTCAATAACTTTCGAAATACTTACCTTAATTAAACAAAAATTGGTATTGAGAGGTTTTTTGAGGTGTCGAATTCGAACCTGATGTTATTATTGCTCTTACTTGTAGGGGGCGCCACCTCCACGTCTTTTTCTTCTTTGAAGATCCATAACTTTTTTTAGCGTACTTCTAGCACATTTTTTAGCAAAAAAATCAATTCTTCTATCATATTTACGTAAAAAAGCTACCATTGTTACAAGTCGCTATAAGCAACCGTTTTCTAGATATTTGGACTTGAAAATTTCAAGTCTATTATTTGTTAATCGTTGCGTGTTAAAGTTATTACCATTATTTTGCATTTTTCACAAGAATGCTTAGGAAATCAATTTGACGTTTAGGTAAGTAGTTTTGGTTTTTTGTAGGGGGCGCCACCTATTTATTATTTTGACTCGTTTGAAATAGTTATTTTTGTATCAAGGGTGCAAAATCTGTATTTGTTTCAATAAAATTTGCAAGAAATATCAACATTTTATTTCAAGAAATTTTGAATATGTAGAATAAAATAAAATAATTTCAGAGCCCAAACATCGTTGTTATGAAAGTTTGTGATAGCATTTCGGGAGGAGTTTGCCTCGTCCGTAAAGAGTACATATCTTAAAAATTGAGGATTTCCAACTAATTTTGTCAAAAACCATCGACACATAGTAATGCGTTGGGGAAAGTCTCGTGGTAAAAGAGCTTGTACCCTTTGAATATGGTATGGATAAAATTGATCGTGGATAATTCTCCAAACTGTGGACTGAGTAGAATTGAGAGCTTCAGCAATTATTCTTGTACTTGTTTCTGGATTCTCCTCGAGAGCGTTCAAAACAGCTTCTTCCAATTCTGGGGTTCAGACTGCTCGTGGTCTTCCAATAATATTAGCTGCCCTCTTAAAGCTACCTGTTTCTTCCAAATGACGGTGGAGACTGGTAAATGTTGGAGCTGAAGGCAGTACTCGATTAGGAAATCGCTCCTGGTAAATACGTCTTGCTTCGCGCGCATTGCCATCCGCAAGGCCATAAACGAAATGCATATCGGCTAAATAAGCATTATTGTTTGAATAATCAATTTTTTCAAAACTAGTGTTTTAAAACTTACAGAAACTTAAACAAAACAACAAAACGTTTAACTGTCACATAATATGTAATTACCAAAACTACTTACTTAAACGTCAAATTCATTTCCTAAGCATTCTTGTGAAAAATGAAAAATAATGGTAATAACTTCAACACGCATCGATTATCAAATAATCGACTTGAAATTTTCAGTACAAATATCTAGAAAACGGTTGCTTATAGCTTTTTTACGTAGATATGATAGAGGAATTGTTTTTTTTACTGAAAAATGTGCTAGTAGAAGTACGCTCAAAAAAGTTATGAATCTTCAAAAAAGAAAAAGACGTGTAGATGGCGCCCCCTACGAGTAAGAGCAATAATAACATCAGGTTCGAATTCGACACCTCAAAAAACCTCTCAATACCAATTTTCGTTTAATTAAGGTCAGTATTCCGAAAGGTATTTAAAAAAAACGAAAATAAAAATAAAACTTTAACACCCTGTATCTTGGAAATGAAGCGTTTCCGGACGTATATTTATTTGGACAATTTATATTAGAATATTGTGAGGAATCACCTCCTGAAGTTTGTCAAAGTACTTTTGAATCACCCTATATAAGTGAAAAATTTAATGCACTTGTATACTCCATGAGAGTTATAGGATAATATGTAGATAAAAAAACATTGAAAATTGTAGACCACGCAAATCTTGAATCGGTGATTCGACATGTTTTATGGATGTAGTGGAGGTAGTGAAAGAATTTTTACTTTACCGAAAGGAGCTCTTAGATTAATGCTGAAACTGAAAAATAGAGAGACCTCTCGAGGAAAATTCAAATCAAATGGGTTACTAACTTTTACGGGAGTATGTATACAGGATATTCTATTATTTTTCTTAAGGAACAAATATACAGTGCGGTCCATAGGTATGGAATAAATTCATTTATATATTTGTTTAAAAAAACCTGAAACAGGTCGATTTCTATTGTCAATTTGACAATTTACAGTATGAAAATATTACCCCCTCCTTGCACCCCCACTGAATTAAGAGCACCCCCTCAAAAAATTTAAATGAGAAGGGGATCGTGTGGCACCTTGTTCGAAAGGGATTTTTATTCTCTGTTCAGCAATATTGAGTTTTTCAAATTTGGTGCAATCATAACTGGAAAAATTCATTTTGAAAATGTAAAATTTTGATACATCACGTAGAATGAAGGAAATAATGTACATAATGTTTAAGAAGTATTTTTCAATTTATTTTACACATGAATTAAATGTTCAAAATGACCACCATTCACTTCTTGACAATAAGTAAGTCGGTCTTGGAATTCTCGTACAACATTTCGTAGGACCTCAGGGGTTATATTGTTAATTTCTTCCGTTATCCTAACTTTTAAATCTGCAATATTGTCTGGTCTATTGAAATATATTTTTGGTTTTAAATAACCCCATAAGAAATAATCAGGTATTTTCTTATCTGTTTTGCTAAACGTCAGGAAAAAGTCGTTCAAAACACCAACAAATTATTCACAAAACCCACATAAATAATGTAATGTCAATCTAGTAGACTACTGTTATTTTGATATTTATAAGTTGCTGACACACGTCAGTGTATTGAAAAATATTTGTGTGTGTATTTGATTCAACTATGGCTCATTTATCCGAAACTCAAAGAAATTACATTTTAATTATGATTGGATGCGGTAATAAAACAAGAACTCAAAAGGAAGTTTGTGAAAAGTTTAATAATAAATACCCTGTTCAACACGTCTCACAGTCTACACTTAGCAAAATAGAAAAAAAATCGTGAAACTGGACATGTAAAATCTATTCAAAAACCAGGTCGAAATGTTGAAGGATGTGAAAAAAAAATTAGATGTACTGTTGCGATTGAGAAAAATCCGCCTATGACAAGTAGACAACTTGCCGCAGACAATGATGTAAGTAAATCTTCGATATTGAGAGCTCTACGTGAAGAAAAAGTTCAGTTGGTTCAGGAGTTAAATGAGGATGATCCTGATAAAAGGCAACAATTTTGTGAACTGATGATGAACAGAAAGGAAGCAGATGTGCATAAACAAAATTGTTTTTTCTGATGAAGCTACTTTTTATTCAAATGGAATGGTTAATAGACAAAACTGTAGATATTGGAGCAGAGAAAATCCTCATTGGATGTGTGAGGCTCACACACAATATCCTAAAAAAGTTAACGTTTGGGGCTGGTATTATTAACAACAAAATTATTGGCCCTTATTTTTTTGAAGGCACAGTTAATGGTGAGGTTCATCTAGATTTTTTGATGAACTTTTTACTGCCTACATTAAAAATACTTTTTCCTGATGTTAATGATCCAAATGCAATAGATAGATCAATTTGGTATTGTTAGAGATTATTTGAACGAAGTTTTTCCCAATAGGAGGATTGGACGACGTGGAACGATTGAATGGCCGCCTAGATCCCCCGATTTGACTCCTCTCGATTACTTCTTATGGGGTTATTTGAAATCAAAAGTATATTTCAAAAGACCAGACAATATTGCAGATTTAAAAGTTAGGATAACGGAAGAAATTAACAATATAACCCCTGAGGTCCTACAAAATGTTGAGAATTCCAAGATTGACTTGCTTATTGTCAAGAAGTAAATGGTGGTCATTTTGAACATTTAATTTAATTGTAAAATACATTGAAAAGTACCTCCTAAACATTATGTGACATTATTTCCTTCATTCTACGTAAAGTATCAAAATTTTACATTTTCAAAATAAATTTTCTTAGTTATAATTGCACCAAATTTGGAAAACTTAATATTGCTGAACAGAGAATGAAAATTCCTTTCCAACAAGGTGCCCCCTTCTATATGTAATATGTTTTTTCAATATTAAATCGTCGTTTTTCCCGTCACAGAAAAAAATAGTGTATTATACAAAATATTAAATTTTAGCTTTCCAGCTAAAATCGAATACTTTTTTCCTTTTTATAATGAATAACTATATTTTTCGATGGGCTATCAATTCTTCGCGATTGTGCAACAAGTTAGTGTACATAGTTTGTATATGCGTTTAAAATGGTGTTTTACCGAGTTTTTTTAATTTATTCAGTGTTTCTGAAGTTTTTCACCTAGATATTGAAATTCTTTATCATGCTATCAGCTCGCGCAGCCTACAATTAATTGTTCAATTCCATAGATTATCACATTAACGATCGAAATGACTTTCTAATTCAGTACAACTTTTTATCATTGAATATTTACTTATCGTCACCAATAAACACTCATGAAATTATGGCCTAATTCTCTTCATTCCCTTTATGGATTTTTAGAGAGGTGAATACCATGCAGGCAGTACCACCATTGAGGTTTGCATCATATAGGTAGGATTTCTTCCAACTAATAGATGTGGAATTTGACTTTTCTTTTGGTATTTGCTTATTGAACAAATAATGCTCAATGACGTTTATGAAAGTATATTTTATTTAGGTAATTTGATTGGTCAAATAATTCGTTTTTCCCAAAAAACAAATGCAGAAAAATATATTTCAATATTCAATGAATTTGCAAAGTTGAAGTGCAGTTGAGATATTTTTTTTTTAAAGCTTGGGGATTCTCAGATTTGCCAATTGTACTTAAATTATTAGGATAATGTTTTAAAATATAATCATCTTTATTTATTTAATTTGATAATTTTTTTGTGTATTTCGAAAGAAAAATTAAAACACATCGCATGAAAGCACAATAGAACTCTCTTGTTTCTAAATATTTCTCTTTGAAAAAAACAACAAAATTAATGTATCTTCAATGCTTTGCCATAGCCGCATTGACGGGTGTGAAGTTAGTCACATCCACAAGTACACTGAGCAATATAAAATGTCGATTATTTTATTTTCTCCTTTTTCATTTTTTTCAAATGAATTTTTATTCAGCTTGGTGCGAGAATACACTGAGAGTTCCAGTTTCAACCAGGCCGTCGGAGAGGGTGAAATCGAGGTTGATATATTTTTTAAATCCCACACATGGCTTTGTAGATCTTTCTGCTTGAATATATGTTATTGTTACTATATTTTTTATGACTGAAAAGGCGCCAGACTTTTCTAGGCCGTCAAAGGGGGTGTAATGTGGGTTGATATATTTTGAAAATCTACAGAGGCCACAAGTGACGTACACCTTTCTGTTTGGTATTCAAATTCATTTGTGGCTCTGTGAATTTTCAAATTACATCAATCACCATTTTCACCCCCTTTGACGGCAAATCCTGGCGCCATATCAGTGATGAAGAACAGACCAATAACAATAACTTTTGAGAAGCAGAAAGGTGTACAAAGCCATTTGTGGCCTCTGTGAATTTTTTTAAATAACTTCACCACCATGCCACACTTTCAAAACGAACTTATTCATCTGTCAGATCACATTTTAACTCTTCAGTTTAACTGGCAATCCCAGTGTATTTGCGCCTCAACTGAATAAAAATCCATGTGAATAAAACGGAAAAAGAGAAGAAAAAAAACGAGATTTTATTTTTCTCAGTGTACTTATGGATGAAGCTAACTTAACACCCATGCCGAATTGTATGTTTTGTCTGGACTCTTTCTATGCTTTGCAACCTTTCTCTTTCTATAACATGCCGCGAGGCACTGTGTAAGTCACAGTTCATTAGATATGTGGTGTTATATAGCACGTAAAATAAAATTTAAAAAAATACAAGAAATAAATTTAAAAAGTTGAACATCCATAAGTTTATAAAAATGTTAATAAATTAAATTAAATAAAATATAAAATAAGAAGTGAATTAAAATATAATTATAAGAAAATAAAGAACTCAAAGTCTTCTTCACAATGGAATCAATAAAAATTGAATCACAATTGGCAAAAACCACGCAGAACGTTGAATGATATTCACCTACGGTATGCGGATTGTTAGGCGGACCCGGCATGAATTAAACATAATCTAGCTTATCTGAAAGAAACATTTGCAATCAATTTTCATTTTTATGGAAGTTTGCATATATTTTCAGGTGAATATCACTCAACGTTATGCGTGGTATTTGCCAGGAAAGTAGTTGTTTTTCGCTTGTGGTCTACAAATTGTGTTTCAATTTATATTGATTCCGTTGTGAAGAAGACTTTGAGTTCTTTATTTTCTTATATATTTCACTTCACTTGGCTTTCTTGTTTAACAAAATATAATTATCTATTATTTTATTTTGAATAGTTATTAGGCATATGTTCAAATTGTATAATTTTGACTAATCAAGATGATACATGACATGACATAATAGGACTGGATACTTTGTTTTTATTTTCATAACAGCAAAAAAGGTGTTACATTGCCACTTCAACAAAGTTCGTTTTCGTTCAATAATGCCGTTAGATGACAATTATGTATTGTTAGTGCTTATCTTTTACGCAATAAAGCAAGGCACCGTCGATTCCAAATAAGTCCTTGGAATAGAAATAGGAAAAGGTAAATGTTTTTGATAACTTATTTTTCGAAAATATACAGTATTGAAGTTTGAGTTAATGCTAACATAAAATCCCAAATTTTTATTGGCAGATTTTTATTTCTTACATTGACTAATCTATAAAGGTAATTTCTCATTTTGTTTCAATGCGCCACCTTGTATACTCACCATCTTACATGTTTTGTTGCAAAATAAAATGTGTTTTAGTATCTTGTCGTGGTGTGGCATGAAGAAAGTTGTATTATAAATAGAACGCCTACATAATGAAAAGTGAAAGTTGGCTCCAATTTGATAAAATTATTATTCATATACGTTCTGTTCTCTAAAATCGTATCTTACTGAACTTGTTCGCATTCGGGCCAAAAATAGCACTTCCTTGGGTTTTGGCTCGGTACAGAGTTTTGTTTTTGTAGCTAATTCTGCAAATTGGCAATCTATGAAATGTTCGTCGGTAATTGTGACTAGCATAAGTGTTCCTTGGAGATTCTTGGCTCATATATGGAAAAAGTTATCTAACTATAAAGATAAAAATGTTGCAGTTTTTGTTGTTGGGATATGTACACTTACGAACAAAAAAATCGACCCACCGTAACAGTTTAAGTTCAAGCTCAGCTAGGATATGTCTTTCCAAAATGAAAAACAGAGTATCTGTCCGAAATGCATATTTATTTACCTGTGTAATATTTTATGATCGCTAAATAATTAAAGATTAGTAAATATTAAATTTGTGGATCGATTTTTTTGCTCGTAAGTGTAGTACATAGAAAGATAACACAACACACAATATACTTATGAAGTAATATGTATATTAATGTCGCAGGGGTTTTACATTTTGTTAAAATTATAATTCTAACTTCTAACGAAAGATCCCACCTCCAGTGTTCAATTCAAAAACAATAGACTGATCGATAGGTTATACAAAGACAATATCTTCACTGAAGAGGAAAAAAATATTTAAAATGTGGAAACGGTGGTTTTTCCTAAGATGTATCATCTACCTAAAGTACACAAAAAAAATATCCTATCTTGAGCTTTGTTGGTTCTCCAACGTACAACATATCGAAATATCTCAATAACCTACTTAATCAAATATTTGAAAAAAATAGTTACTATACAAACAATTCTTTCGAAGTTGTTCAGGATCTTCATAATATAATCACTCCACGAAAGTACATAATTATCTCGTTAGATGTGGTGTCACTTTTCGCCAATATTCCGACAGATTTAGTCAAATAGCTAGTTAAGAAAAAGTGGTACTTAATTGAACCCCATACAAAACTCACACTGAACAACTTTTTAACATTACCAGACTTTGTTTTTCAGAACAGCTATTTCAAGTTTGAGGACAAATTTTATAAACAAATTTATGGTCTGGGTATGGGAAACTGTCTGTCCCCAGTTTGTGCAGATATCGTCATGTCTGAACTTCAAAACACTTCCATAAAAAAACTGTCTTTTGAATTACCGTTTTTCAAACGCTACGTAGATGACATCATCACCTGCGTACCCATAGACGGAGTAGATACCGTTCAGCATGTTTTCAATGGCTACCACCCACGTTTTCAATTCACAGTCGTAAAAGAACAAAATAACAAACTACCATTTTTAGACATGTCAATCATAAGAACAGATGAGAACAAAATCATCACAGATTGGTATCACAAACCGACCTTCTCTGAGAGATTTTTGAAATTCAATTCTCAACACTCTTTCACTCAAAAGACCAATATTATTTTGAATCTCAAATATAGAGCTCTGCAACTATCACATCCATCTCTTCATCAAAAATATCTCGAAGTAATTAAAATATACCTATTGAAAAACAATTATCCAACAAAATTAATAAACAACTCCTTTTCAAAGAGCAAAACCAATAATATTAAACTACCAAATGAAAATAATTTCTTCTACAAAATTTCATACATTTCGGGTCTTTCAGAGAAGTTAAATGAAGTATTTACTGATGTGCCTTTCAATATCGCATTCAAAAATGAAAACACTGTAAAAAAGTACTTCAGAAAGTTGAAATCTAAAACACCAAAAGAACTCGAAAGTGACATAATCTACAAAATTCCTTGTGCAGAATGTGACAAAGTATATATTGGGCAGACAGGACGATATCTCAAAACTAGAATATCTGAACATGAACGGAGCATAAGACCTGAAAAAAAAAAAAAAGGTTTGCCAAACCAGAAAAAATTTCAAAATTCGATTTTGTAAATACAGAAATTGTTGGAAAGCAAAAAAACTATAGAAAAAGAGGTATACAATAAATGATAAAAATAAAAAAATACAAAAACAATGCTAATAAGAAAACAGACACTCAATTTCTACCCAACTCCTATTCATACCTAATAAGTAAATTGAAAACACCACAATAATCACACACCATGCATGCTTATGGTTCCTACACGTACCTTATCAATAAATAACGAAAGAAATCCAGAGGAAAAAACTAAACTATTCCAATCTCCACTGGTTGCCTTCATTCAGGAGCAAACTCTCCGTCGATTTCGACATATATTAACAACTTTCCATTTATATTATAACAAGAGGAATCCAAGTATATGTAAATAGCCTTTTTAATATACATTTTATCACGACAAGGAACCTATTTTTCTTGTAAGTATCCTGTTGTTTTACTACAAGATTTGTTTTACAATTTTACAATAATTTTTATTCATGTCAATTTTATTATAAATATTTTCATAAGATTTGACCTATTTACAGCTTAAGTTGTTTGTATTTTATACCTCTATTGCGGTTTTTATCATGTAATTCATCAGCTACTCTACTATTCACCCTTGTAATATTCACAATCCCTATTGTAGTACCCTGAGGATGACTTTATAAAAGTTGAAACGTCGGCAACAGATCCATAGTGGTTTCAGTTAATTGACCTTTTCTCAACCAACTCCAAACTATAATAACCAGTGAGGTCACAAAACACAAGAGATAATTCTACATTTGTTTTGATTTTAAAGTTTTGTGTGCTACTTATTTCGTTCCTTTAAACAGAGATGTACAGTGCTTCTCAAATGTCCCCTCCCCCCTCTTATTTTTGGAACGATTATACATAAACAAGTGAAATTTGGAAACTGAATATTAAAGGTTGTAAACTTCCCTACTAGTGATGATAGATGACGAAATCGTCAAAGATGACGTCACAAGGCCATTATGACCAATAATTTTAAATGGAACCCTACGGCAAGCGACACCTCTTTTAAAAGGTATCGAAAAAATCTATTCAATGATATTAATTTTGTTTGTGTTTATGGCAGTTTTGGCAACTCGCTTTTAAAAAACGCAAAGCTGTGATGAATTGAATCAGTTAATACTAAAATTCCAAATTCAAGCTCCGCCTCTGGATAGTTGTCAAATAAGCTAACGTTTTTGTTAGTGTCCCTAATTCGACGTTTTTGTAATTGTCCAAGTTTTTGTACATTTAATAATTTGCGTATTGTTGATCGAACGTTTAACTGTTTTAGCAGCTTTTGGTACTTTTAATATTTTTGTACATTTTAATAATTCGTTAAACTGTTGTGAGCCGAACGTTTAAGTGCTTCGAAAAGCGAAATTGTACGTGCTTTAGGTGATGAAGTAGCAGAGAGGTTTTCCGATCGCCCCGTTTCGAGGGAGTTTGAAACAACGGGTAGTATTAATGATGATCTGGCAGACCACAAATTTCTGATGAGAAAAAATTGATATACTGGCAGAAGTAATAGTTAATCCTACTTATTCAACAACTCACGTTGCATCTACCTGTGAAGTCAGTCGAAGTACAGTGCACAGGGTGTTGAAAAAAAACAAATTTCATCCATATAAATTAAAAATGGTTCATCAACTCTCAGACGACGACCCAGACCGAAGACTAGAATTTTGTGAAAATATGGAAACTAAAATTAACCAACACCCAGACTATGTCAAAACAATTTGTTTTAGTGACGAAAGTACTTTCTATCTAAATGGAAATGTAAATACACAGAATGTGAGGTATTGGAGTGACGCAAATCCTCACCTGTTTCGTGAAACACATACCCAATTTCCCCAGAAGGTGAATGTTTGGGCAGGTATCCTGGGAAACCACATCGTTGGGCCTCTTTTTTTAAATACTAATTTAACTGGAGAGGTTTATCTAGAGCTGTTGCAAAACGCAATAGAACCGTTAATCCTTGAAATTTTGGAAGATAATCCAGATGAATTCGGCAATTTGGAAATAACATTCCAACAGTATGGTGCTCCTCCACACTATTACGGTGCAGTAAGATGGTATTTGGATGAGGAGTATCGTGGTAGATGGATTGGACGACGAGGTTCAACGGAATGGCCAGCTCGATCACCGGACCTCACACCTGACAATATTGACGTTGTAAAACAACGTATTGTTGCAGAATGTGAGGCTGTTTCCGCAGACACATTTGCAAAAGTCCGAGAAGAGTTTAAAAATAGGATATTCCACTGTCAGGAAGTAAATGGAGGTCGCTTCGAGCAATTTCTTCAAGTAGATACTGATTCTTAAATCTGTAATTAATATCATACTGAATGGAATTTAAATTTTAATGTTTACTAATGAGCCATTAAAACTGCCATAAACACAAACAAAATTAGTATCATTGAATAGCTTTTTTCGATACCTATTAAAAGAGGTGTCGCTTGCCAAATTATTGGTCACAATGGCCTTGTGACGTCATCTTTGACGATTTCGTCATCTATCATCACTAGTAGGGAAGTTTACAACCTTTAAGATTCAGTTTCCAAATTTCACTTCTTTATGTATAATCGTTCCAAAAATAAGAGGGGGGGAGGGGACTTTTGAGAAGCACTGTATAAAAATACTGATGTATACTAATTAGATGTTTAGAATTTTGAGGCGTCACCACGTGAGGTATTACCAGATCCTATACTTCTGTGGTAAATGGCGCCGTTCAGAAATGTTTGTATCCTCGCCTAATTTCATTTGAATTATTTTCTGCCAATGCGTATTTTCTGTGTAGGTGATTTGAATTTGTTTAATTTATTTCTTGGCTTATTTGGTAGTTCTTCAAAGTAAAAAAGTACAGAATTAAGACAAACAATACAGAAACCACATACGTAAATATACCTTGGGTGGCATATGATTACAGTTATACCTAATTGGGTGCCATCTGAAACTCTTGTAATATCTCATGGGTCGTCAAGTTTATCTCTATTAACTGAAATTTACAAGCTTATATGAACTGCTGATATATAGTATATCCATTATTAGTTGGATGAGGATGAGGTTTATCATCCAGCACTCATAAAACATAATTAGATTTGCGCATTGATCGAAAATGCCGACCATAGGCGGAGAATTATTATTTTACTTCAAATGTAACTTTGCCTATTTTTGTTTAAAAACAAATTTCAGAAAACTATCTGGAAAAGGAGATTGTTAAAGGATTTAGAAGGAATTTTCACTAATAACATTTTTTGGTAGGTCTACTGGGTGATAATAAGAAACGGTCCGAAAGTTAATAATAGTTATATTTTTTTGTAACTAAGCAAAAATATTGTAACCGTTTTTTGATATTATCCTTGGCTTGGAAGGTATATTCAGGATAGTCGGATAATACTCTACTGGCCTCATCAACTTTTTAAAATTTTCGATTTTTTTGTTTTTTTTCCAGAGAATGATCAGTTACAATATATCAAGGAAATATTATTTTGCCGGAAAAAATTTTGATCGGAAGATTGTTGCTTGAGTAATATCCCGAGGCAAATTTCATGATCAAAATCTCGAGCCGAATGCGATAAATTTTGTCATTCAATTTGTCGAGGGAAGCAACAATCTTTAGATAACATTTTTCCTGAAAAATAATAGACCGAGATAAACAGGGTGATTCAAAAGTACTTTGACAAACTTCAGGGGGTGATCCCTCACAATATTCTAATATAAATTGTCCTAATGAATATATGTCCGGAAACGCTTCGTTTCCAAGATACTAGGTGTTAAAGTTTTATTTTTATTTTCGTTTTTTTAAATAACTTTCGAAATACTGACCTTAATTAAACGAAAATTGGTATTGAGAGGTTTTTTGAGGTATCGAATTCGAACCTGATGTTATTATTGCTCTTACTCGTAGGGGGCGCCACCTACACGTCTTTTTCTTTTTTGAAGATTCATAACTTTTTTGAGCGTACTTCTAGCTCATTTTTCAGTAGAAAAATCAATTCCTCTATCATATCTACGTAGAAAAGCTACCCTTGTTACAAGTCGATTATTTGATAATCCATGAGTGTTGAAGTTATTACCATTATTTTGCATATTAAGTAGTTTTGGTAATTGCATATTTATTATGTGACAGTTGAACGTTTTGTTGTTTTGTTGAAGTTTCTGTAAGTTTTAAAACACTAATTTTGAAAAAATGGATTATTTCAACAATAATGCTCATTTAGCCGATATGCATTTCGTTTATGCCTTGCGGATGGCAATGCGCGCGAAGCAAGACGTATCTACCAGGAGCGATTTCCTAATCGAGTACTGCTCCAACATTTACCAGTCTCCACCGTCCATTGGCAGAAACAGGTAGCTCTAAGAGGGCAGCTGTTACTATTGGAAGACCACGAGCAGTCCGAACCCCAGAATTGGAAGAAGCTGTTTTTAATGCTCCCGAGGAGAATCCAGAAACAAGTACAAGAATAATTGCTGAAGCTCTCAATTCTACTCAGTCCACAGTTTGGAGAATTGTCCACGATCAACAATTTTATCCATACCATATTCAAAGGGTGCAAGCTCTTTTGCCACGAGACTTTCCCCAACGCATTACTATGTGTCAGTGATTTTTGAGAAAATTGGCTGGAAATCCTTAATTTGTAAGATATGTACTCTTCACGGACGAGGCAAACTTCTCCCGAAATGCTATCACAATCTTTCATAACAACCATGTTTGGGTTCTGGAAAATCCGCACGCAGTTAGCGAAAGACATTATCAGTATCAATTTTCTGTAAATGTATGGGCGGCAATAATTGATAATTACTTGATGGGTCCTTTCTTTCTTCCGTTCCGACTGAATGTCGCAACTTACAAAGCCTTTTTAGAAAATGAAATGCCGGGACTACTTCAGAATGTACCCTTAGAAATTCGTATCCGCATGTGGTTTATGCATGATGGGGCTCCGGCCCATTTTAGCGTTGTAGACAGGGAATTCCTCAACACTGTCTTTCCAAATCGATGGATCGGTAGGGGTGTAGAAGAACCTAACCAGGCGTGGGCACCAATGTCCCCAGATCTAGACCCGCTAGATTTTTATTTTTGGGGACATTTGAAGTCACTAGTTAATAAAACTCCAGTAGCGAACGAGGAAGATCTAAGAAACCGAATAGTAGACGCCTGTGAAACAATTAGAAACACACCAATAATTTTTGAGCGGGTACGAGATTCAATGACTAGAAGACTGAATGCCTGTATCTTCGCTGAAGGTGGACACTTTGAACAATTCATTTGAATACAATTTAGTTTCCTGTATTTTATTTTATTGTACATATTCAAAATTTCTTGAAATAAAATGTTGATATTTCTTGCAAATTTTATTGAAACAAATACCGATTTTGCACCCTTGATACAAAAATAACTATTTCAAACGAGTAAAAATAAATAGAATAGGTGGCGCCCCCTACAAAAAAACAAAACTACTTACTCAAACGTCAAATTTAGTTTCCAAGCATTCTTATGAAAAATGCAAAATAATGGTAATAACTTCAACACGCATCGATTATCAAATAATCGACTTGAAACTTCCAAGTCCAAATATCTAGAAAACGGTTGCTTATAGCGACTTGTAACAAGGGTCGCTTTTTTACGTAGATATGATAGAGGTATTGATTTTTTCACTGAAAAATGTGCTAGAATTACGCTCAAAAAAGTTATGAATCTTCAAAAAAGAAAAAGACGTGTAGGTGGCGCCCTCTAGGAGTAAGAGCAATAATAACATCAGGTTCGAATTCGACACCTCAAAAAACCTCTCAATACCAATTTTTGTTTAATTAAGGTCAGTATTTCGAAAGTTATTTGATAAAAAAAAAATTAACACCATGTATCTTGGAAACGAAGCGTTTCCGGACTTACATTTATTTGGACAATTCATATTAGAATATTGTGAGGAATCACCTCATGAAGTTTGTCACAGTACTTTTGAATCATCCTGTATTTGATAGACTAGTTCCCCCATACTATTTCATTTTTCAAATTTTGACCAATACTGTCAAAATGACATCGGCAAAATTTGCAAATCATCCCTTGGGTTTTTTCGAAAATTCAACTCATGTATAAAAATCGCATATGCCACAGTGCAATTGTCAGTTTGACAACGGCAAAAGTTAGCTGCAAATTTTACAGCGATAAATTAACTCCTATATAAAATGTGTCATTTAAAGATGACTGTTTTGTCATTTTGACAGCGATTAAAAAGATGCATTGTTTTTTATCACCGATAAAAACGCCTGTTCCTCTTAAGCGTCTACATCTAGTATGCTTACGTCACTTTAATGTCTGCCCTGTCAGTTATTTAAGTATTGTTGATAATTGATACTGAAACATTACAACATGAGTCGTTTTGGGGAAGTTTCGACTCAACAAATAACAAAAAATATAGAAAAAGCAATCCCGCAATCTACAAAAAATACTAAAGCGTCAATATGGAGACAATTTATGGAGTTTTGTCAAGTACGAAATTACGAACTGTCGAAAATAACTCCGTTACAAAAAGTAGCAGATATATTACAGGATTGGGCCTATAATATGAAAAAGAGGAATGGAGAAGATTATAAAGAATATGCAGTTGAATCAATTTGGAATTCAACTGCGAAGATGATTCATGAAAAATATTTCAATTAATACAATATTAAATTTGATCCTTTTGCCGACATAACTTTCAAAGAAGCTCGTGATGCAAGAAATAGTAAACGGAAAGAATTACAAGTTATTCCAGAGAAAAGAAAAGTAAGTTCTGTAGCATTGAACAAGAAAGATATAGTAAAAATGGCAAAATTGTGGAATATAGACAACCCAGAGGGATTACAAAAAAGATTCTTTCATATAGCTTCTTATGAATTAGCTTGGAGGGGGGGAGAAGCTGCAAACTGTAAAATTTACCATTTTAAAGAAGAAAAAAATCAAGATGGAACTTCAACAAGAAGATTTGAATACAATACAATATTTTCAAAGACGACACAGGGTGGGTCGAAAAAATTGGCAGACAGCAAATGGATAACAAAAAATGAAATGAATGAAGGTATTTGTCCCGTTGCATTGTTAAAATTACTGTTACAAAAAAGAAATGAAAACATAACATCTGAATGACTTTTTTTAACTCCAAATCCCTTTTGGAAAAACAAAAATTCTAAAGGTTGGTACAAAAATGTTCCACTGGGGCGATTTCTACTTGGACCAAATATTCTGCAACTAAAATTGGACTCGACATTACAAATAATAAAATTACCAATCATTCGAACCGTGCTAGTACAGTTTACCAGTTAGCCAAAGCAGGAGTAAGTGACCAACAACTTATAAAGATAACGGGACACTCATCATCATCTTCTATTAAACCCTACCTCCAAATTGATCCTGAACATCACGAAAATCTTATTAGTTCCTCACGAGCCTCGAGTGAGAAAAATCAAAATGAATATTCTACATGTGTGATTACCAGAGAAGAAAATTTTGAAATCAGTACACCAAACCAAACAATTTATAACAATTGTGTATTCAATAACTGTTCATTTAATTAATTTAATTGTATCAATAAAGATAATTATTGTTGTTGTTCATTCATATATTCGGTCGTTAATTTATCTTGCCAAAAAACACTCGAGCTTTTCTTTTAAGGATAAATTTCTTTTTAACTCAAAATGTTTCCAAAATTTTTCACTCGACCTTCGGTCTCGCGATTTTGTCATGTCAGTTTTTCTCGTAAAATTACTGATTGGCAAAATTATTTCGTTACAAAAAGAAATTTATCCGATAAAAAAAAAGGCTCTTGTGTTTTTACTGTTGACAAATTCACTAGTGGTTTTTTCACTTACTTATTTGTTTATCAATTATCGCGGTGTTGGTTGCCAAAATAAATAAAGTTTGCATTGATATGTTTCTAAATTTCTTATTCACTAAATTGTCCTGCCGAATTACACTCGATCTTTGTATTGATATCGGGTGAATTTGTGTTGTTCAAATTCGAAACTGTTTCCTTTAGCAATTTGACTCGAAAAACTGTCAACCTAAAAACGATCCACCTTCGGTGTCGCGTTTTTAATAGTTGATAGTTTACAGTTTTTCTCGTCTAATTGCTAGGCAACAGTTTCTCATTAAACAACCCAAATTTTCCCGATAAAATACAAACCTCTCGTGCAATTATAAGTGACAATATCTCTTATAAACATACTTCCGTAATTGATTTTCGTGGTTAAGACAGAAGAACTCCGGACATATGTTTGTCATCTGACGTTAAATTTTTGAAAGTGTCAAAATGAGTTGTTTTGGTACAAGTTCATTTGAACAAATTTAGAATAATATTTATAATATAACACCCAAAAATACAGTTACTTCCAAAAACTCAATTTGGAGACAATTTGAGAAGTTCTGCAGTGAAATGAATTATGAATTACGCACTGATACACAAGTGAGCACTCTAATGGTGAGGACTTTAAAGAAAGTTGCATAAAAAGTATATGGAATACAACAGCAAAGATGTTGCAGGAATATTATTTTGAAAATTTCAATATCATGTTCAATCCTTTTTCGGACATTATTTTCAAGGATGCGCGAATTGCTAAAATCGCGAAGCGCAAGCAATTACAAAGAATGCCCGACAAGAGAAAAGAGAGTTCTAATGCATTAACGACGAATGAAGTGTATGGGATGGCAGTTGCATGGGATGAAGATAATCCTGAAGGATTACAAAAAAAATTGTACCATATAATGGCATATGAACTAGCCTGGAGAGGTGGCGAGGGTGTCCAGTGCAAAAAGCAATACTTTCAAAACGAATATACAAACGACGGTATATCAACTGGAAAAATCGAGTACAACCCAATATTTTCCAAAACAAGTCAGGGGGGAGAAAGAAGACTCACTGATAGCAAGTGGCTCGTTACAAATACAAATACTCCAGATGTTACCTATATGAAGTTAGCGAGACAACTCCGAAAAAGTTGATAACTTATCATTCCATAATTTGCCGCCTTTTTGTCGCTAATTAGTTGCGAAAAAAAAAAATTTGCCTCTTTTTTTTTTTAATTTTGAAAAATTTTTAATTTTTTTTAATTCCCCTTTTTTCGTAATTAGTTGCGAAAAAAAAATGGTCGCTCTATTTATAAAAAAAATATGCGATGTTTCGCTAACTTCATATGAAGTTAGCGAAACAACTGCTGTAATATATATCTTTTCTCGATTCTGAAGTATCCAGAATCTGCCGGTTTTTTGTCGCTAATTAGTTGCGGAGAAAAAACATTTGTTGCTCTTTTTTTTTAAATATGCGATGTTTCGCTAACTTCATATGAAGTTAGCGAAACAACTTCCGTAATTTCTGTTTTTTCAGTTGCGAAGTATCCATAATTTGCCGCCTTCTTGTCGCTAATTAGTTGCGGAGAAAAAAAAATTGAAAATTGTCGCTCTTTTTTTAAATAAAAATATGCGATGTTTGGCTAACTTCATATGAGGTTAGCAAAACAACTTCCGTAATTTATATCTGTTCTCAGTTCTGGAGTATCCATAATTTGCCCCCTTTGTGATTTTATTTTACTTTTCTTCCTCCCAACCAAAAGTGTTTCAATCACTTATTTTTTCTGTTTGTTACCATATTTTCAGTCGTTAAAATGAAAATATCAAAATTGCCCAACGCATCGTCACTACTACTAATAGTCTCCCCTCTGAAACTTACCAATTGAAACCTTGGAAAAGGATGGAAAAATCAAATGTTTACAAAATTCCCTGTCAGACTTGTGACAAACCATATATTGGACAAACATCAAGAACTTTGTCTGGACGCCTAACGTCCCATAAAAGTGATTGCAATACAAAGTAATTAACTTGGGCACTGGCTGAGAATGTCATCTACTGTGAGCACATTTTGGATTACAACCATTTTGAAGTACTTTGCACAGAGAATAACTACATAAAAGATTATTTAAAGAAATGTTTTCCATCAAGAATGATACCAACAGTATAAACAAAAATACAGACCTGGATAATTTGAGCAATATTTACAATAACATTTTGAAACTAAAACTTTTTCCCCAAAATTCCCACAATATGAACAAAACTCAACATAATCAAAGTTTCAAATCTACCACTAATTATCAGGTTTGTCATAAATATCCATACAATAGAGTGTTCGTGAAAATGACGAATACTTTTCGAACTCAAGGGGAATTTTTACTTGGTTGCGATATTCAGTTTCTGAATCTTTGTAACTTCCATTTCAATAAACAGAAAAGAAAAACTTATAACATGGTGAAATAATTCAAATGAAATAAATGGAAACTCATAACAGATGCGTCAATTTTCGACACCTGAAAAATATGAATAACCAATCGCCGACATATATGAGGACCAATTGTCGACACTGTGAGAAATCAAAAACGGGTATCAATGCTATGTTTATATTTATACCTATCGTGACTGAAACGTATGAAAAAGTTATGCTCATATCTATAATGGGTAAAACTCAACGAAACATAAATTATTGAATAAATTTAAAAAAAAATTGCTACATAATCAATTTCTAGGAACCACTTTTCCCATTTCGAATACTTCATATACCCCATATACACAGAATAGCTTTCAGCCACCGCAAGCCAGCAAAAAATAAAATCTCAACCCGATACATCAAAGACGCCGACTAAAAACAACAAATTATGGACACTTACTTATTTTATTTTTCACTAATTTTATTTTCAAGTTTTTGGTAAGGTCAACTGTTTTCTACTTGACAAGCCCTTTCATTTGATACCCATATTGAGGGGATTGAAAAACAAAGAAATCTGCCATTTTGTGGTGGCGACCATCTTCGATTTGAAATTTTTTCACGGAGTACTATCTTCGTACTGGTTTGGTCCTTTCATTTGATACCCATATTGACGGAGTTGAACAAAATATATCATCCGCCATTTTGTGGCGACGGCCATCTTGGATTTACAATGATACTGCATATACATAATTGTATTGTCATCAGAACTAAAGGTGTGTACCAAATTTCAGATTAATAGCTCAATAGGAAAGGAATACAATTCAATTACTAGATTCAACCCACACAGTTTTTTTTTTTTTAAAAGAGCAACAAAATTTTTTTCTCCGCAACTAATTAGCGACAAAAAGGCAGCAAATTATGGATACTTCAGAACTGTGAAAAAATTGAAATTACGGAAGTTGTTTCGCTAACTTAATATGAAGTTAGCCAAACATCACATATTTAAAAAAAAAAGAGCGACAAATTTTTTTTCTTCGCAACTAATTAACAACAAAAAGGCGGCAAATTATGGAATGATCTGTTATCAACTTTTTCGGAGTTGTCTCGCTAACTTCATATAGGTCCAGATGTTTGTCCAGTGCGTTTGTTGAAAAATAAGCGCCCAGCGCACGTAACGACAGATTGACTATTTCTGAGAGTCAATATGGCATGGAATAGTCCAAAATCAATTGGGTGGTATCAGAATGTTCCCATTGGAAAAAAATTAATATCAAAATAGACAGCCGTATCCGCGCAAAAAATTGGTATCGATCTAAAAACTAGAGAAATCACCAATCGTTCTCATCGATCTGCAGCGATATCTAATTTAGCAAAATGTGGCACTGGAGAGCACTCAATAATGAAAATTTCCGGACACTCAAGCGTGAATTCCATTTCGCCCTAACTACAGCTAAATAGTGAGCATCATAAGAGCCTCATAAATAATATTAGAAAAAGTCCATCTGGAGCATCTGATGATTTTGCCTCTGGGAGCTCCCTGTCCATACCTTCGGAAGAGATGCCTCTACCAGTCTCGTTTCTCAACCACCGGCAACTAATCCTAGTCGAAAAACTGCTACACTGTTGAGGAATTTCTGTCGTAACTTGTTTTGTAACGTGAACGTTTTCTTTATAGTTAATAATTGTCATATTTTTATATTTATATTTTATATTATTTCTTATTATTGTTTGTGACGTGTATGTGATGTTCCTATATACATCCAGAGATTTTAGATTGTCTCTTTTCGACTATGGCTTGATTTTTTCTATTTTTATTTTCACACTGTTGAGGAATTTCTGTCGTAACTTGTTTTGTAACGTAAACGTTTTCTTTATATACACCTAGAGTTATATAGTTATTGTCATATTTTTATATTTATATTTTAATTATTTTTATTATTGTTTGTGACGTGTATGTGATGTTCCTTTTTACGTCCGGAGGTTTTAGATTGTCTTTTTTCGACTATTTCTTGATTTTATTGACGTTTTTCTATTTTTTATTTGTATTTTCACACTGTTGATGTACAAATTAATTTGTGAAAATAAAGAAATTATTATTATTCTGTTATTTTCCAGAATTGTACTGTTCATTGTACAAATTTCTATTCTGATCCTAATATGTAATTGAAAGTATTAAAAAACATTATTTTTGGTGTCAGTTTAGCTTATTTGGGAAATAGTCTACGATATAGCCTTGTTTTCTCACACACAATTAGATTTCGTCTGCCTTAACCTGTTCGGACATTTGTATAATAGTTTTTTATGGAGACTTTGTTGGATTGAAGGAAAATTTAAGGTGTCTGCTTCTCCATTTTGTATGAAAAATAAAATTTGGAATTCGAGGAAACTCTTCAAGGTGTGGAATTCATTTATTTTGTTTCTTATTGAAGTTTCCTATACCGAAGCAAATGTCTTACATTGGGAATTTTCCACAATTCCAACGAAAATTTCTTTCAAATCCAAAGCCATACCGCAGTTTCACATTCATTCAGTCCGCTGAAATGGTTTCTTAGCCGTGAAACCGAGGTATGGCTTCATATTTAGAAGATCTTTCCGTTGAGTAAAAACCCCTTTTCTATGAATTGTGTAAACTTCCTATGAAAAATGCAATCAAGCGATGAAAACCATTGCGACCCTGCCAATGTCGTTAATGGTCACCGATTCGGGGTAATGAGTAGCATTCCTTTTTCGGGAAGTTTCATATAATCCACACTTAATCTTGAGGATACATCCTTCTTGGAAACCAGTACCTCGGGGCTGACCATGGGCTCGATGATTCTTCGATTATTCCATCTTTGCACATTTTCATCACAAGATTTTCCACTTTTTGTTGTTTGACAAATTGTGTTCTTCTTGGCCGATGTTACCGGTGTGAAGTTAGCCACATCCACAGGTATACTCGAAGAAAAAAGTTAGGTCAATACATTTTCAGCTTTTACCAAAGGAATTACGTGAAAAAAATTAATCAAATCAAGCAATTTAATCACAATAATATCATCCCACCCCTTTTACTGTTTGTCAGGCCTTTAGAAATGATATGGGGGTAGTTTCTGGAATATAATTCAATAACTTTCCTAAATGAAAAAGTACCGCATTCTGCTTTCAGGCTGTGTTTCATGAAGGAAAAATAAATCGAACGACATCCCCCCTTCAAAGGGTGGTGGAAGGGGGAAAAGTTATTGAATTAACCCTCTGAAGGGCTGACAAACTATAGGGGGATGTCATTCGATTTATTTATCCTTCATGAAACACATCCTAAAAGCAGAATGCGGTACTCTTCCATTTAGGAAAGTTATTGAATTATTTTCCAGAAACTACCCCCTCTACCACCCCTCTGGAGGGCTGACAAACTATAGGAGGGGTGTCATTCGATTTATTTTCCCTACAAGATACACATCCTGAAGGCAGAATGCGGTACTCTTTAATTTGGGAAAGTTATTGAATTATTTCCTAGAAATTACTTCCCCTACCACCCTCTGAAGATCTGTTCGATTTATTTTTTCTTCATGAAACATGTCCCGAGAGTAGAATGCGGTACTCTTTAATTTAGGAAAGTTATTGAATTATTTCCTGGAAACTACCCCCTCTACCACCCCTCTGAAGGGTTGACAAACTATAGGGTAATGTCATTCGATTTATTTTTCCTTCAAGAAACACATCACAAAAGCAGAATGCGGTACTCTTTTATTTGGGAAAGTTTTTGAATTATTTCCTAGAAACTACCCCCTACCACCCTCTGAAGGCCTTGTTGAAAATAATTATTACATTATTTAGAGATACACCCTATGTGACATGTTTATAAAACATTAGAATAAGTTCACTTGTTAAGAGGAGTCAGTTAGACGTGTGTGAAAATAATTTCATTAAAAAAGATCTTGTTGATCTACAAAACAGTTTATTCCAGTTATTGAAACCCTCAACCTACATAATCTCAACAGGCCTGACAAACTATAGGGGGGATGCCTTCGATTTATTTTTCCTTCATGAAACACATCCTCAAATCAGAATACGGTACTCTTCAATTTGGGAAAGTTATTGAATTATTTCCTAGAAATCCCCCCTACCACCCTCTGAAGGGCTGACAAACTATAGGGGGGAATGTTGTTCGATTTATTTTTCTTTCATGAAACACATCCCAGAAGAAAATGTGGTAATCTTTCATTTAGGAAAGTTATTGAATTATTTTCCAGAAACTACCCCCTCTACCACCCTTATTCTGAAGGGCTGACAAACTATAGGGGAGATGTCATTCGATTTATTTTCCCTTCAAGAAACACATCCTAAAGGCAGAATGCGGTACTCTTCATTTTGGGAAAGTTATTGAATTATTTCCTAGAAACTACCCCCTCCACCACCCTCTGAAGGGCTGACAAACTACAGGGGGATGTCGTTCGATTTATTTTTCCTTCATGAAACACATCCTGAAAGCAGAATGCATAGGAAAGTTATTGAACTATTTTCCAGAAACTACCCCCATATCATCTCTAAAGGCCTGACAAACGGTAAAAGGGGTGTAGTAAAGGGGGTGGGATGATATTATTGTGATTGAATTGCTTGATTTGATTTTTTTTTCGCGTAATTCCTTTGGTAAAAGCTGAAAATGTATTGACCTAACTTTTTTCTTCGAGTATACCTGTGGATGTGGCTAACTTCACACCGGTGCCGATGTTTATGTGCTGGACCAGGTTGGTTCGTCCTTTTGTTGAATCGAATATGTCACTTTCCTCAACAATAAATTTCAAGGCGGCATATATATTATAGAATATATATAGAAATAAACAAATGCATATACTGCCATGTTTGTGGTTAGTTTGCTTACAGCCATTTCTTGCGAATTCGTACGCATTTTTAATAACCAGTGTGAAGTTAGCAGTTACTTTTCAGCAGCCATTTTCTCCCCAGCAGCCAAACGAACAGTGGCGGCAGTTATGAATAAAATATATTGAATATAGTATTGAACAATTATTGGGAATGGGTTTCTCATCGCTACCGCATGTCGTCTCATATACATTGCCTTAAAAGATATTTGAACCATTAATGAGCTTCCAGTTATACTCTAAAATATTTAGAATAAAAAAAAAACAGTGAAGGAAAAAAATAGCCGCGTTCATAATTGGAAGAGAGTGTTTTATACACCAGAAGAGTAAACTGTATGAACGACTTCGATTTGGGAGGCGTCCAAGGGGTGGTTCCATCCTCGTGAAATCTTAAAACTTAGATTTTTCTATGAGGGAAAAAAATAGCCGCGTTTATATTTCTCAGAGAGGGTTTTATATACCAAAAGAGTACACTGTATGTACGACTTCGATTTGGGAGGCGTCCAAGGGTTGGTTCTACCCTCATGAAATCTGAAAAATCGATTTTTCTGTGAAGGAAAAAAAATAGCTGCGTTTATATTTTTCAGAGAGGGTTTTATATACCAGAAGAGTACACTGTATGTACGACTTCGATTTGGGAGGCGTCCAAGGGGTGGTTCCACTCTCGTGAAATCTTAAAAAACGATTTTTCTGTGAAGGTAAAAAATAGCCGCGTTTATATTTCTCAGAGAGAGTTTTATTTACCAAAAGAGTACACTGTATGACTTAGCTTTGGGAGGCGTCCAAGGGGTGGTTCCACCCTCGTGAAATCCCCAAAAAGATATTTTTCTATGAAGGAAAAAAATAGCCGCGTTTATATTTCTTAGAGAGAGTTCAATATGCCAGAAGAGTATACTGCATAAACGACTTCGATTTGGGAGGCGTCCAAGGGGTGGTTCCACCCTCATAAAATCTTTAAAAAACGATTTTTCTGTGAAGGAAAAAAATAGCCGCGTTTATATTTCCTAGAGAGAGTTTTATATGCCAGAAGAATTAACTGTAAAAACTACTTCGATTTGGGAGGCGTCCAAGGGGTGGTTCCACCCTCATGACATCTCTAAAAATCGATTTTTCGGTGAATGAAAAAAATAGCCGCGTTTATATTTCTTAGAGAGTGTTTTATATATCAGAAGAGTACATTGTATGAACGACTTCGATTTGGGAGGCGTCCTAGGGGTGGTTCCAACCTCATGAAATATTAAAAATCGATTTTTCTGTGAAGGAAAAAAAAGCCGCGTTTATATTTCTTAGAGAGTGTTTTATATATCAGAAGAGTACATTGTATGAACGACTTCGATTTGGGAGGCGTCCTAGGGGTGGTTCCAACCTCATGAAATCTTAAAAAATCGATTTTTCTGTGAAGGAAAACAATAGCCGCGTTTATATTTCTTAGAGAGTGTTTTATATATGAACGACTTTGATTTGGGAGGCGCCCAAGGGGTGGTTCTACCCTCATGAAATCTCTAAAAAATCTATTTTTCTGTGGAGGAAAAAATAGCCGTTTTTATATTTCTTAGAAAGAGTTTTATATCCAGAAGGTACACTGTATAACGACTTCGATTTGGAGGGTCAATCCACCTCTAAATTTAAAAAAAAACTATTTTTCTGTGAAGGAAAAAAGTAGCCGCGTTTATATTCCTTAGAGAGTGTTTTATATATCAGAAGAGTACACTGTTTAACTACCTCAATTTGGGAGTCGTCCAAGGGTTGGTTCCACCCTCATGAAATCTTAAAAACTCGATTTGTGAACTCTGTCGTCAGAACTGATTCAATTTGCTGTGATTATTTTTAAATTTCTCTTAACAACCGAAATTTCACTAAATATCATTCCAGTTAAACCTTATATACCGCCGAACGAAAACATATGAAATGGCTCGGGCCTGCCCCATTTTTTCGATTTATATATTTATATGTGAATATGAAAACTTGAAAGAAACCAGTGTTTATTCTTTAACTAAAATATATTCAGTTACACAATAAAATAAACCTTTTTTCCATAGTAATATCACAATATTAGGTAGTGCTGTTAACAGGAATGATTGCAAGTTAGATATAATACAAACCAGAAAAGTAGATTAATTTTGTACACATCGACCCACCATATAATTGAACATTGTTGTGAAAAGGTTCACTGCTTAAATAAATTATATATGTATATTGTATATACAGTGCCTTCATTTCAAAACTTCCCACCCCTATTATTTCTTTTAGC
Source organism: Gonioctena quinquepunctata (assembly GCA_018342105.1). Lineage (NCBI taxonomy): Eukaryota > Metazoa > Arthropoda > Insecta > Coleoptera > Chrysomelidae > Gonioctena > Gonioctena quinquepunctata. The sequence continues at coordinate 66,051 of JAFIRS010000385.1, read as the reverse complement.
AGGGAAAGTTTCCTGTAGGGAAAAAACACGTAAATTGAGATATGGAGGGGGAAGTTTAAAACCAGTGCCAGTTGTATTTTAGGTTGAATTCCCCTACCCCTAGCTACCCCCACTTAATAATTTTAAATGGCACCCCCACACTTGTAACACATCATTTTAAAGATCTTAAATATCCTCACTCAACCCCGTTTAGAAAACTGAAATTGGTTGATCCGTTCTCGTAAACTAGAGCAAAAAGAAAATAAATGATAACAAAATGCAAAATGAATTAATGAATTTATGGAACCGCTACCACTGACTCAATAACGGTATGTGTATGTATCTTTTTTACACAGAGTTTTTTGCGTTAGCTGAAAGTGAGATAAGGGCACACAGTTTCTGCTTGGCTTCAGTTAAAATTAAATGGTGAAAACACGTATCAGACTTAGTTATTCCTGATTTTAAACTGTTTGTCAAGTGGTGTCAGTTGTACTGACAGTAATACAAATCGTAATGGTGTACACTTTACAAGAAATAACTGAAATTATTTTTATTTATGGTGCTGAAAATAGGTGTGCTCGTATGACAGCCCGGGGTTTTAATGAAATTCATGCAGGCCAAAATGTGAGTCATCGATATGTTCTAGACCTTGTTCAAAAATTTGAAGAGACCGGTTCTGTGAGCAACAAAGCAGTAAAGCAGCCGAGAGTTCTGACTGAAGCCGCACAGATATTTTAGGCCAATTCGCCGTTGAGCCGACTACGTCAATTTCGAAAGTCGCTAAGTTAGTAAATATTACAGTTGGTTCCATACACAAAGTTTTAAAACTAAACAAGTTCTTTCCTTACAAAATGAGTATTTATCAGCAACTCAGTGAGGATGACTATGATAGGAGAATTTAATTTTGTGAACTAATGACTGCGAGAATTCAAAATGACCCGAATTTAATAAAAAATATTTGCTTCAGTGATGAATCAACTTTTTTTCTTAATGGCTTTGTAAATAAGCATAACTGTAGATATTGGGATAATGAAAATCCACACTTGTTTCGAGAGAATCATACGCAATATCCACAAAAAATAAACGTCTGGGCTGGAATTCTGGGAAACGAAATAATTGGCCCTATTTTTATTGAAGAAAATTTAACGGGTCAATTGTATTTAAACTTATTGGAAAATGTAATCGATCCACTCATAACACAGTCCTTGGAAAGCCAAGTTGATGAAGGAGACAACCCGCACTTGGATGAACAAAATTTACATTTTCAACAGGACGGCACACCGCCACACTACGCATTGCATGTCCGACAGTGGCTCGATCAACGGTATCCTGACAAATGGATTGGCAGAAGAGGCGCTCTGGAATGGCCGGCGAGATCTCCGGATTTGACGCCATTGGATTTCTTTCTCTGGGGTTATTTGAAGACAATGGTATACAAAACTCCCCCGCAGGACATTCAGGATCTAAGACACAGGATTACTGCCACATGCAGACAAATTACTAACGAAACATTTACAAACGTCCGACAGGAATTCGAGAATAGATTGCACTTTTGCTTAGCTACCAATGGTGCACATTTTGAACACCTAAGTAAGGTATATTTATTTCATTGCAATAGCTATTATTTTATTTTTTATTATAATTCATTTTCTTTTTGCCCTTTTTACGAGAACGGATCAACCAATTTCAGTTTTCTGAACGGGGTTGAGTGTGAATTTTTAAGATCTTCAAAATGATGTGTTACAAGATAGGGGGTGCCATTTAAAATTATTAAGTGGGGGTAGCTGGGGGTAAGGGGATTAAACCTAAAATACCACTGGCACTGGTTTTGAACTTCCCCCTCGATATCTAAATTGACGTGTTTTTTGCCTACGGCAAATTCTCCCAGCTAAAAGAAGTAATAGGGGTGGGAAGTGGGAAGTAAACAATGTAAGTATGTAGTTTCCAAAATCGACACCAGAGGGAGTATCCCTTATTTTGAATTCCCAATAGGTACGACGTGGTTCTGCCAGCTTCATATAAACCTAGCAGAACCATGGATTTCTTTTTTAAAACGATGAGCGACAAATTTATAATTGTGGTAATAAAATAGCGATTAATTAGCGACAAATTATGGCATAATTGAAAATTCGCAAATGGTTCTGCATATTATAAACATTAATGTTTGGAAAAGTAAACAATGAATATGTATAGTTTCCAAAATCGACACCAGAGGGAGTATCCCTTATTTTGAATTCCCAATAGGTACGACGTGGTTCTGCCAGCTTCATATAAACCTAGCAGAACCATGGATTTCTTTTTTAAAACGATGAGCGACAAATTTATAATTGAGGTAATAAAATAGCGATTAATTAGCGACAAATTATGGCATAATTGAAAATTCGCAAATGGTTCTGCATATTATAAACATTAATGTTTGGAAAAGTAAACAATGTAGGTATGTATAGTTTCCAAAATCGACACCAGAGGGAGTATCCCTTATTTTGAATTCCCAATAGTACGACGTGGTTCCAGCTTCATATAAACCTAGCAGAACCATGGATTTCTTTTTAAAAAACGATGAGCGACAAATTTATAATTGTGGTAATAAAATAGCGATTAATTAGCGACAAATTATGGCATAATTGGAAATTCGCAAATGGTTCTGCATATTATAAACATTATTGTTTGGAAAAGGAAACAATGTAAGTATGTATAGTTTCCAAAATCGACACCAGAGGGAGTATCCCTTATTTCGAATTCCCAATAGGTACGTCGTGGTTCTGCCAGATTCATATAAACCTAGCAGAACCATGTATTTCTTTTTAAAAACGATGAGCGACAAATTTATAATTGTGGTAATAAATTAGCGATAAATTATGGCATAATTGGAAATTCGCAAATGGTTCTGCTAGGTTTATGGGGGTTCAAGAGTCGGCGATGGGCAGTCACACAGACAATTTTGAACATTCCTAATATGCTTCATAATTATTGGACGATAACAATACTTTTCCCTACAATCGCTGGTAGGAACTCTTTTTTATTTAATCTTGCATCATGAAATATATTTTCAATTGCCATCCACATGGTAGTGTATTAGGAGACTGCAACAATATCTCATAAGCTTATCTATGTGTATGGCCATTATAGAATGAAACAAATTATGAATGCATAGTACTTAGTGTAACCATAAAACTTTTTGGAATATAATTATAAGTTCACTGAACTGCACAAATTTGAGTCTGCCAAAGCATTTCGGGGACTCTTTAAATATTTCAAAATTATAATTTTTGTTGGCCCTCAAAATAAAAATCATAGACAAATTTTATGTAAAAAATTTGAGAATATGGGAAACACAGACAATTTATTAAGTTACAAAAGGATGTTTCCAATCACCTTTAACCTTTCATTAAAGTGTGATTGACTTTGGAGGACATTCCTGGTGGATGGAAAATTTATTTTCAAACAATTTTTTCATGAATTGGGCAAATGAAGTACATCTGCTTGGATTTTAAACTAATGAATTATGTTCTTGAAAAAATTTTTAAAAAATTACCGTGAAGAATCCTCAGAAACAATATACATATTGTTCATTTTTCAAAACCAGCTAATTTGTAGTTCTTGAAGAAGACGTTAGAAACGTCGGCAAAAATGAATGAAAGTTATTTCCTAAAAAGAAGACTATTTACCCTTAGTTCAAGAAACTCAATATTATATTTGGTTTCAATAAATATAGATTATTGTTTAAAAGTTATTGTATCAGACAGGGAAGCCTTTGGGCTATAGTGCATAGAAGACTAAATAAATAGCTATTCTCGAACTATTCGATCATCATCAGGAGAATTCTGAAAAGTGAAAGAAATTTATTTGAATGAAAAATAAAGATGAATGTTCTGTAATAAAATATGAGACATGTAATAAATAAAAATAACTACTTGTCAGAATTTTACAGAAATTAGAACTACAGAAAAAATATTTTGTGAAACATTATCATATGTAATTTTGTAATATAATCTGATCTGAAGTAAAACAATCAACAAATCGTGTACAAGAAAATGTATTTGAGTACTCAAAACAAATGAGAACTTTTAAAAATTTTAGAGATTACTTGTGAGAAATGAGTAACGTGTATGAGTATTTCAATTTCAAATAATTCTAATTAGAGGCTCCAGTTTAGAAAGAAGAAATTATAGTAATTAGTAAGATAATAAATCAGTAACAGACAAAAAACTTATCTTCTATCAATTAGCACTTACTAATATTGTGTATGCCCAATTTTTGCAATTTAATTTTGAAGTAAAGTAATAAAGGTATTAGGTAAGTTGCCGGATGCGTTGAGTCGAGTCGCTGGTTTTTTAAAACTATCACCATGGGAGACTCTTGCTCTGGGCTACTGAAATAAAAATTTATTTCTGAAATATCATTGAGAGGAAGGAGATAGTTGACCAACATTCTTGGTACCTAGATATCAATCGAGCAGACTCTCCACGGTTACCAGCCTAGTAGTGCTTCAAATCACACTTAAAAAGGTAAGGTCCCCATCATCTTAACTCCAAGTCTCAGGCTTTTGAGGGTTGCTTTTCAACTAAGTTGGCAGTTAAAACACTTTTGAAACTTTTTGAGGGTAGAGGATTCACAAAATCATTTCTTCTGTAGTTCTACTTTCTATAAAGTACTAACAAGTGAGTTATTTGTATACATGTCTCATATGTCATCAAAGAAAATTCATCTTTATTTTTCATTTAAATAAATTTCTTTCACCTCTTTTCAGAATTCTCCTGATGATGATCGTATGATCAAAAACGTTCAAGAATACCTATTTATTTAGTCCTTTATGACCAATATCCCCTGATTGTGTATATATATATATATATATATATATATATATATATATATACAGATCCTTCAATGATTTCGTATCATTATTTTTCTAAATATTAACTTTTAACATACATATTTATGATAAATGTTAAGGATTCAGCCATACTGATGCTCTGGATGGTAGCTGGGACAAGGGGTGTGAAATTATCTACAACCACAAAATACACTGAGAAAAATGTGAGTCGGATCTGTTTCTCGTTAAAATGACAATGTAGGGCTTATTTCAGTACAGGAACAAATTCTGTAGGTTGATAAATGTAAGGAATGATATTTAGAATGTGTTGTAATCGGGGTGGAAATGTGTAATCAGGATGGAAATGTTGAAAAAATTAAATTTTTTTAGTTTGCAGAATCAAATTCAGGAGGTTGAAATATATAGCACCTTATATATGAAATCATTTGTCTCCCCATCGGAGGGTGAGTTTTGGGGGTGGAAATGTTGAAAAAATCAGAATTCAGTTTAAACAGCAGTGTAGTTTTCAAGTATGCAGAATCAAATTCCGGAGGTCAAAATACATAGCACCTGATACCTATATGAAATCATTTGTCGCCCCGTCGGAGGGTGTATATGAGGCGATGAAAATGTTGAAAAAAAATATGTTATTCAGTTTAATCGGCGGTGTAGAGTTTTCTAATATGCAGAATCGAATTCAGAGGGTTGAAATACATAGCACATGATATATGAAATCATTTGACGCCATGTCAGAGGGTGACTTTTGGGGGTGGAAAAGGTTGAAAAAAAATCGAAATTCAGTTTAAACAGCAGTGTAGAGTTTTCTAGTATGCAGAATCAAATTCCGGAGGTCAAAATACATATGAAATCATTTGTCGCATACTAGAAAACTCTACACTGCTGTTTAAACTGAATTCTGATTTTTTTCAACATTTCCACTCCCAAAACTCACCCTTCCACAGGGCTACAAATGATTTTATAGAATTCAATTTTGCATACTAGAAAACTCTACACTGTCGATTAAACTGAATATTGATTTTTTTTCAATATTTTCACCCCCAAAACTCATTCTCCGACAGGGCAACAAATTATTTCACATATCAGGTGGTATCTATTTCAACCCTTTGAATTCGATTTTGCATATTATAAAACTCTACACTGATGTTTGAACATAATTTTGATTTTTTCACCATTTCCACTGCCCAATACACACCCTCCGACGGGGCGACAAATGATTTCATATATCAGGTGCTATGTATCTTGACCTACGAAATTTGATTCTGCATACTAGAAACCTCTACACTGCTGTTTAAACTGAATTCTGCTTTTCTTCAACATTTCCACCCCCAAAACTCACCCTCCGACGGAGAGACAAATGATTTCATATATATCAGGTGCTATATATTTCAACCTCCTGAATTTGATTCTGCAAACTAAAAAACTCTACAGTGCCGTTTGAATGTATATTTAATTTTTTCAACATTTCCACTCCCATTACACCCCCGCCCCGGGATGACAACGCATTCTAAATATCATTCCTTAAATTTATCAACCTACAGAATTTGATCGTGTACTGAAATAAACCCTACATTGTAATTTTACCGAGAAACAGATCCGGGTGTATTTTGTGGTTGTGGATAACTTTACACCCGTGCTGGAACATAACATTATTTTTGTTTTCATTCATATACATGTTTTATTAGCTTCACCTGTGTGTATGTATGTAATGGAATCTTTGAAATTAATTTTCATCCTCCTCCAGACATCAAAATTATTTGAAATTTTGCACACATATCAAGAACCGGTTAAAATATAATAATTTCATAGCTATGACCTGGTGTTCTCACCAAGATCGTCTGAAAAAAAAATACATTATAAATATTTGGAGAGAGCCCTTGCCTGGTTTCATCACATTCATCAAAATTTAGTGAAAACTTTCATTCCATGAGGATGAATCTATCGAAGAGTTTTTCTCCCATAGTCTCCCATAGTCATAGGGACTAAAAACTGAAAAATAAAATTATAGTTTAAAAAAACTAAAAAAACACGCTTATATAGCAGTAAGGACAAAAAAGTTGATAATAATTGACCTAAAAATTTCCTCTTATGTAAAAAAAAGCGAGAGGTTTTCTTTACTTACATTTCCTAATGATATTAAGATAACTGATATCAAGCACCTCACACTTTTTTTTACATGAGAGGAAATTGCTATACCAGTGTTTTTTAGTTTATATATACTATAATTTTATTCGTACTCTTCATACTTTACCAATTTCACTATTTTCGATTTTTCCCTGCTAGGATGAAATAATTTAGTAATTTAATCAATAATTCGTGGTTTTGTGGAATTCATAGATTTTCATAAAAAATTAACCAAATAGTGATCATTTTTTGAAATTTGGTGTATGGTTTTAATCCCAATTTCACATATCATGAAAGCACCTATCACTTTCAATTAATCACTTGTTTACAAGTTTATTTAGCACTTTGGAGATTTATATTAAACTTTCACCTGAGAAAGTTGAAGCTTTTGCCATATTGCAGGTATATAGAACAAAATAAAAATTGAAAAACATTTTTTGAATCTTTATTTAAAAAATATGGTACAAAATGAATTGTACCATAACAAATTCATTGTGAACACAGCCATTTTTGCCTTAATTTTTTTGGAGAATTTATTATTTTTTTAAGAAAATGAGAAAATAGAAAATGAGCACAAAACATTAAGAAAAAACAGAAAAGTAATACTTATTAGGCAAAAGGGGTTCAACAAAAACAAAAACTAAGGAAGTTGATCAGATAACATTTTGTCATTCGAATGGCACCAACGCATTAAAAATAATACAGATTCATGCCCACAGATAATTTTTCATTCATACTGTCACAAGAGTTCAGACATTCACTTGGAATAAATCAGTACTCCAAAACACTTATCAAATGATAACTAAAGTGGTGCCATAAAAATGAGTTGTAAAACACATCAATGTGTTTGTTGAAACTGATCATCAGAATACTAATAGAAAAAGATTTTCAATCAGGACAATATTCTGGTGCAGTAAGTACTATTTTTGCAGAAATTTCACTTTGAAAATCCTAGGATGGAATTGCTATTGTTAAATTTATGAAATATTGAAAATCCTTTTCTATGACTCACTCCTGCATGACAACTGACAACATCCAGAGAAAAGTGAACATTGCCACACTTTTGTAGACAAAATTACAAAAGTAATAAAAATATGTAATTATTACAAAAGATGAATATTATTCAGCTAGTACATCAATACTCATTGGAATTGCCTAACACTGAATTGTGAAATCAACATTGTTTACAACACTGATTATCAAACGCAAATGATAACTCTATGCTATTTATTTTTACATAAACCATCACAGAAATAGAAAAAAAACACTTGTATTTGACGAGTGTCTTTTCCAATATTAATACTTTTTGCTACATTACACCATCAACATCTAGAGGGTAGAAAGAAATGCAGTCTTATCAATTTTCCAACATTGAGTAGGTATGTCACATGAGATAAGATCAAAATACAGCATGACTGAATACGTTCGGCCAACAAATTTTTCAAGATAATCTCATTTGGAGAACACACTTTACTAATATCATTTCTTGGTCAAAAAAACCAAATAATTTTGAACAAAAACGCAAAATTAAAAAAAAATTTTTAGAGGTTCTCCGATGGTTTTTGCAAAAATATAAGTACCACCTAGTCAACCATATGAAACTTATGCTGAATTGAATCCAATCACAAGAAAATCTCATAAGATTAAATCTTAAAACTACAAGAAAAAACTGAGATTCGAATTCATTATATCACTGCTACACAAATAAGTCAAAAAAAGGAACACTTAAGACTTCTATTTTGATAATAGAAATATCTTTGTATATATCATCACATTTTGAATGAAGGAAGATGAAAGATGACATTATGGACGCAATAAATAAATAAAGCAGGATGAGATGAACTCATACAACCATTCAGTGCTGTGATAGATAGCTTCGAAAGTCCCTTCTTACTCTCCACAACATTAGCTCCATGCAAGCTCTGGCGTCTTCATAGCTATTGTGACCGTTTCTCACTACACTGTATATCACGTTTTAAAATAGTAGATGTCAAGTTTTTCAGAGATCTACGGTAAGGGAGCCCGTTGAAATGGGGAAACGAATACGCAGTGTCCACTATGATGTAATGTACGATTTTCAGGGCACGTAAATCATTTTCTAATCCGTGACCAATCAAAATTGTGTCTGCGTTGATAAAACCCATGAGGTCGTTTTGCACTTCGCGTAAATTTTTAGTAGCACTTCTCTTCATGTCTTTAACTGTTATTCCGGAAAAACGAGTATTATAGTCGATGATTTCGTAATCCGGTTTCACGAAAGAGTCATACACTAATCGTCCATCCATACCAACTACAGTTATTTTCGTTAATTCCAGTCCATTCACTGTGTAGCACATTTCACAATCCAAAGCATATACACCATAATTTCCGTCGGGTGGAGGGTTTTTTCTTGGTTTGGTGAAAACGTAATCATCATAGAGGCCATTCATTCCACTATGCAGTCCAGTCCAAACATGGAGAGGTCCCTCAGTGCAACCTTGCGAGCCTATTTTTCCTCGGCAGCAATGATAAGCAGCTTGTCCATTTTTTTTATCCCCTGGGAAATTCAACTTCTGCACTCTGCCCCAATGATAGTAACACTTTTCTTTCGTGATGTATGCATCTGATGTACTGTAGAAAATTCGACTACACCTGCAGCAGGTTCTAACAAAATACTCTCCACTGGGTGGGGGCTGGCTCACTTCATTCTGCTTGAAATAGGTCCCAGCATCTTGGTCCGAACTACTAGTGCTGCCGGAATCTTCGCCATCGAAATTTTCCCCACAATCACTGGAACTTCCAGAGCCCTGACCACTGTCGTTTGAATTGCATTCATTTTTAGGCACAAATTCTCTAGCGTTCACATCAAATACTGTGAGATGAACAGGAAACATTGGTATTCTTGGATTTTTGTAGATCACCACAAAATTTGGTTCCAGAGACGACTTGATAGGATATCCCATCGAGACCATTTCATCGTGGGTGAGCAAGTAGTTGTGAAGTAGCCCGACAAATGTTCTTTCAGGAGCACTGAATTTGAGATACTGCCGCAATGGTACTACTGCCATGACTTGTTTTTTTGCGGAGGTGGGAAGCGAATCGGGGCTTTTCTTGGCCTTTTGTTTCTTCAGTTTTTGATTTTCTGGAGGCAAGGCGTCTTCTCTACGCCTGTTTTTCCTTTGCCTACGGGATAGCCCTTTGGTGCAAGAGCTGGGCACTATAGATGCAGGTCTGCTGATCTCTTTGTTGCACTCACTCGAACTGCCGCTCTCAGTTGTTAGGCCACCTGGGTCTGGATCTTCTGCACACAAAAATAATATTTCAACACTTTGTACAACACATAGTTCATAAATGTCATTGTTCACACAACACCTTTATTGCACCTAACATGTTCAGTGATATTTTTCAACCAAACCAAACCATGGCCAGCCCACATATTTAAATAATAAGATAAGGAATGATAATGGAGTAGGTGTTAAATAAAGAAAGCTAGGTAGAGATGTGCACATTATGCCCGAACTAAAAACACTTTCATACTATGCCCGAACTAAAATCACTTTCATACTATGCTCGATAATGTTTGAAGGAAAGTTTTGGTAAATATCATTGCTCATGCTCCCCGAAAATAGCTGTAAAACTTTTCTCATACCGTTTTCGAGTTATAACATTTTTTCCTTCTTCATTAGGTGATTTTTAAGCATCTTTCGTCAAAAAAAATCCTTTTTCAACAGATACATCCTAATAACACCTGCCTCAGATTGAGGTTACCTTGTTGTTGATGATGCGAGGAGAGGTTAGGAAGTACATGAAGAAGGAGTATTTTATTGGTACCGAATTGTGACGAAAATGAGTGATTTAGTGTTCCTAATTTATGCTGTTTGAAAGGAGGGGGCATTATGATCGATTTCTGTGCGAGAAAACCCTGCTTAAAAATCACCTAATGAAGAAGGTAAACATGGTTATAACTAGGAAACGTTATAAGACCTCCGCGTTTTTCTTCCGGATTCGTGTTCAGGAGGCAAAAGCACATAAGAAAAAATTTACAGCTATTTTCAGGGAGCATTAGCCTATACATTTACCAAAGTTTGGAGTGAAAAAAATATAACATAAAAGTACTGACCGTCACCACATGAAGTCAGATATTTGCCATTGCTGCTAAATTCCATATCCAGAATAGCGCCAGTGTGTCCCTTCAACGATGCTAAGAACCAGGGATGAGTGTAGATCTGCTTTTCGCTTTTTCCTGCCCAACGATTCTCGGCTAACTTCTTCTTTGATTTCCCGCTCTGCAAAGTATCTTTCTTCTTTTCGGAATGTGTAGAAGTGCTTTTATCTGTAAAACGGAAGAAGGAACACACATTTATTAACCTTTTCATTGTCACGGGTCGCACATTTTGTCACTATCAAGATGATGTTTGAGGTTATAGAAAGTATGCTAAAAAAAAATGACACACTAATTGTTGCTAGAGCTATACATTCATAATAAGGCAAAGTACGGTTCTGTTGAATAAAAACGCACAAGATCGATCGAAAAATGTATACAGCAATTCGTGACCAAATTAAAAATTAACCTCCTAAAGCACGTGCTTTAAAATCACACAAAGTAGGACTTCAGAAATCACGAATCACATCTGCACAGCAATTTTAACGGTACAGTAAAATAACACATTATCATTGGTTTGGCCCCAATAATAAACATGAATATTTTATAATAGTTTCTTACTTTTTTCCTTAGATTCAACAACGGTTTCTTGTCGAAATAGTTTCAAAATATACATCAGTAACAAAACACTAGCACCAACAATAATTGTTGCAAGAACCAGAGGATTCGTCAATAAACCTACGACACTTTCCATTTTATTTCTCGGAACAAAGTACCGATACCGATATAATATTCGAATTTTTAAACTCCACGAGGTACGATTCTCGCTCGAGCTCTTGTATCCTCGACGTTCCCACGAAAACTGCAGTTGTTACGTTACGAGATAGACAAACGAACAGAATCCGACAAATAAACGCGCGAAATTTGAACTTTTATTCTCCGCTTGTATACCACGACGTTGAGCATTCCACGACTTGTAAGGTTAGACGCCATTTAACGGTATTGAATTCACTAGCTTCCACTTCTCCCGAAAGCTCTCGACGAACTAAGTAAATGCGCGCGATTCTCGTAGTCTTATAACACTTTTTCTTTCGTTTTATGGCATGGCAGGAGGAGTTTCTTCTCTTGAAATCTTGTTATGGGAGTAGGTACTATGATAGAATGACGTGTACCTACGTCTGCATTAAAAGTTTGTCTATGATTTTGGAAAATTGTCTCACCGTTTAAACAAACTCAAGTAAATAGGCATGATGATTTCGTGAGTAACATGACTGGAACGTACGCACTGACACATTTGTAGTAAAGAACTAACCGAGCAAGTCTGCGATTAATTACAAATGATTTCTCTGTAAATAATGACGCATAAAGTTCCGTTGATATTTTCAGCTTATCATGATGCAACGTTGGGAAACGCGGGATACCCTGTGAGACCGGAAATTCCTTATTTAACTTTTTTCAAAAGTAACTTTTCTCGTGGTCTTATTATATGTGATACAAAGAATAAGAAAGAGGTGATAAATCACATATTCGTCCATAGGACGTCTATCCATCTAGATACAATAGACACCGGCGAACCTACATCTAGCATGTTAGAGATGAAATTGTTTTTTGGTACTAACAAACTAGACGCTTCAATTTTATCGATAAAAATGTCTTTCACATTTTTCTAACCAAAACATATTCGCTTAAGCTCGTTCTACTATTTTTACAAGCTTATAGGTAGGTATTTACCTAGTTTCACTTGTTAGTTCGTTCGTTCGTTAGTTCGTTAGGGTCAAATCTTGCAAGTGAATTTTGACCAACTTATCTCCAATTAATTTGTAATTTGCCAGATGTTCATAATTCCGGTGACAATGCATTATGGAGTTTTTGTTAGAAAAATAAACAAAATGGCGGCTCCAAGACGACGGACGAGTTTTGTGATTATGGTCCGATTCGATTCAAAATTGGTATGTGGGGGTTATTGGGGTCGGAGATTATGAATTTTTTGTTAAAATTTATAAATTTGAAATGACGCCCCCAAAATGAAGGACGAGTTTTGTGATTATGGTCATATTTCATTCAAAACTGGTATGTGGGGGTTCTCAGGTTCGGAGATTATGAATTTTTTGTCAAAATCTATTAATTGAAGATGGCGACTCCAGGATGACGGACGAATTTGTGATTATGGTCAGATTCTATTCAAAATTGGTGTGTGGGAGTTTTTGGGGTCGGAGATCACTTTCTTTCAGCTCAAAACTTACAGAGAAGAGACGATGCTCTATTAGAAATGAACAGAGTGAGGCGAACTAACTAAAAAGCAAAGAATAAAATAACTAATAAAAAAACTTTTTGAAGACAAGCTTTCATTCAAGCCGTGTATAAAATAAATGCAAGTCATCGCTGAATTAATTTTTGTTGAATTATTTGGTTTCAAAAAGCATGTCGTGCGAATTGTAATAAAATTAATACTTCGACAAGTTGACCAACCATTCATTGTTCAATGAAATTGATTGGTATCTACTTTCATGAATACTTTGCAAAAATCAAATACTTCGATAAGTTCTTACTTACCAACTAATCACTGCCCAATCAAATTAATTGGTACCTACTTTTAAGAACACTTCGCGCGACAAGCTTTTTGAAACCAAATAATTCAACAAAAAATAATCAAATCACTGTCAGCGATGACTTACATTTATTTTATACGTTTTAGTACGCGGCTCAAATATAAGCTTTATTAGTTATTGATTATATCTCTGTAGGTTTTTAATAACTGACAAAGGAACCAACAGTAATTGTACGATTCTGACGAATGAAATCATTAACCTGATATCTCAGAGGTGCCCAACAGTACCTAGACATTCTGGGGACACATCAAAATGAATTTTTCAAGAATATCTTTAACGTAGATAGGTATACCTACCAACGTCCTCCCAACGTCCATTGTCCGTTACAAGGTAAGGTTGGATGATTTTTTCAGTGCAGTGATGAATTGGTGTTTTTAAGGACATGCAATGAGTGAAATAGAATCGAATATTTTGGTAGGTATTTATCGATTACCTATAAAATATGATAAAAATGTGTAAAACTTGTGGAACCTTGAAGAACTTCTAAAATTTCTTACGGAGAAATATGTTCATCTTTGACAACCGATATCAAATAGGTGCCTCACATCAGGTTGATTTGGTTTATTAAATCTAAAAATTAATTGGTGCTTTAATGATTACAAAATGAGGACATATTAATAGCATCGTATATCTCGCGGACGTTCATAGTACGCTTTTCGTATTAAAACGGTTGGTTTTGAAAAACTATCTTGAATGCCTGAGACTGAGAAAGAATTTTATGCGTAGGGAGTCTCTCACAATGATGGTTTTCTACACATTCGCAGTTATTGGATAATGTGTTCTGCGCGTGCAACATATGTAACACTTGCGAAAAGTTACAAGTCATTTTTTATTTTGAATTTGAAAACGAAAACATTTTCAATTGAATACTGAATAGAACGATTTTTATAAAAATTGAAAAATCTACGGTATTATTATACCCCATGACAGGAATTAATGTCAGTAAAATATTGATATCAAAGTGTCACTCCGAAATCGTGGAAGCGTGATATACATTTTCGTCGACAAAAATGTATTGAAGACCTAGTGAATGTGATGCCGCTCTTGCATCAATGTTACAAATGATTTCTGGTAAATACTCCTTTTTGGAAAACATTCTTCTTTCCTAATTCATCTATAAATATATATATATATGTATATATATATATATATATATATATATATATATATATATATAAATATATATAAATATATATATATATATATATATATATATATATATAATATATATAAATATATATATATATATATATATATATATATTTATATATATATATATATATATTATATATATATATATATATATATATATGTATATATATATATATATACAGGGTAGGGCACCCCATACGACACGGTCCCAGTAAACCAAACCATTAATTTTTTCCGGAATTGTATATTGATTAAGGCTGCTGAAGGAAATTATTTTGGAGTCTACAGGGTGACTAAAAAAAGTGTGACATATCAAAGTTGTGTTTGTGTAAATGGAACACCCTGTATTTCGTTACACTTTGGGATAGGTCAGGAAAAAATAATTTGATTTCATACACGGTACTATGTACCTAACTATAACCGTTCTCGAGTTATTGATTTTTTTATGAAAATGCTAGGTACAATTGGAAACTAAATAACATCGAAATGTATTGAAATAATCCCTTCGAATTCTGACCAAGCATAAAAGAGGTTTTGGGCTATTGATTCCGATGAAACCCGTTTCTCAATATTATACAGAATGTTCAAAAATCATTGTCACGTTTTTATAATTTCGGACAGTGATAACTTTAATATTTCAAATAGAACACCCTGTATTTTTTGGTCTGAACAATATACAATTCAATTATCTTTCATTTCATATTGGGGTTCCCTATACCTAACCTAAATAGTTTTTCAGATATTGGCTTTTTCAAATAGTAGTTCTTATTTCAATGCATTCTTTGAATCAAGATAGCTTTAAAACGACATTTATTTGATTTGCTCACAGAATTCTCATTGACAGTATGTTATACTTCACTTCATCAAAAATATTTACTGTTCACTAAAATGAAGTTATAATTTACAGTCATATTCTGACAGTAGTTCATTAAACAGACTATACAATTTTATTTGTTATTCAACTGAAACAACAACAAAATATGAAACACAAATGTATTTAATTCAAAGTAGGTGCTCGAAATGACGACCATCCTGTTGCATACAAAGAGCCACTCTCTCTATGAAAGACTTCTAAACATTTAATAACATTTGAGGCGTCACTCTTCGAAGAGTAGCCCTTATTCTCTCCTTCATATTTTCCAGTGTGGTTGGAGGAGTGTCGTGAACCTCATTCTTCAAGTATCCCCATAGGAAAAAATCGAGGCATGTCAAATCTTGTGATCTCGCTGGCCAATTTTGTAGTCGTTCCCTATTAATCTATTTAGTCGGAAAGCACATATTCAAAAACTGTCTGACACTGAATTCGAAATGTGCCGGAGCTCCATTCAATTGTAACCACATCCGTTGTCTGATATTTAGAGGCACATTCTCCAGAAGCTCAGGCAGATCATCTCGTAAAAATTGTAAAAAAAATTTACCATTCAAGTTTCTATAAAAAAAGTATGGTCCTATAACTTGTGTACCTATAATTCCTCCCCGCACGTTAACAGACCATCTATTCTGGTGATCCAGAGTGCGAAAAAAAATGAGGATTCACATCACTATAATAATTGAAGTTGTGTCTGTTCACTAAGCCATTGTTATAAAAAGTAGATTCATCAGAAAATGAAATGGAATCCAAAAAATTTTCATCCCCACTAAACTTGTCCAGAACCGATAGACAAAACTGGATTCGTCTATTTCATATACTTCCTGGTGCATCTAAATACGGTACGGGTGAAATTTGTATTTTTTTATTGCCCTAGAAATGCTCCGTCTGCTTATCCCTGTATCTTTCTCGATCTTACGTTGACTCGTATGAGGGTTTTCTATTTGATCCCATAATGAGAAATTCATTTTCCTCATTTCCAATGATAGGTATTGGTCTGTTTGCCCTTTCATAAGCCTCACTTCCAGTTCTACGAAATTGATGTAGCAATCGTTTGAAAACCAACTTGTTTGGATGATTCCGGTCTGGATATTTTTGGGCATACACCCTCGACGCAAAAAGGCAATTTTCTAAACACTCACCAATCCTAAAATCATATCTATCCGATCTTGAATGGGATAAGTTTTCATTTTCGACGCTAATAATTCAGTGAATGTTTTGAATAATGTAAAACACAATAATTGTCAATAAGAATTATTTCAACAAGTTGAATAAATGTCGTTTAAAAGCTATCTTGATTCAAAGACTGCATTGAAATGAGAACTACTATTTGAAAAAGCCAATGAGAAAAACTATTTAGGTTAGGTATAGGGAACCCCAATATAAAATGAAAGATAATTGAATTTTATATTGTTCAGTCCAAAAAAATAGAGGGAGTTCTATTTGAAATAACAAAGTTATCTTTGTCCGAAATTATAAAAAAGTGACAATGATTTTTGAACATTCTGTATAATATTGAGATACGGGTTTTATCGAAATCAATAGCCCGAAACCTCTTTTATGCTTGGTCAGAATTCGAAGGGATTATTCCTATATATTTCGATGTTATTTAGTTTCCAATTGTACTTAGCATTTTCATAAAAAAATCAATAACTCGAGAACGGTTATAGTTAGGTACATAGTACCTCATATGAAATCATATTATTTTTCCCTGACCTATTCAATAGTGTGAGCGAAATTTGAAAAAAAATACAACTTTGATATGTCATACTTTTTTTTTAGCCACCCTGTAGACTCCAAAATAATATCCTTTTGCAGCCTTTATCAATATACATATAATGAAATGGAGAGAATCCCGAAAAAATTATTGGTTTGGTTTAATATATATGCAAATATATTGGGGTGTTTTTTTAATTTTTCTTTCCCTCCCAATCGAAAATTTTGTTGAAAATGTCCGAAAAAAAATCCATGGAAATGTGAGCCCTTGATAATCAACATTAAGTACTTTCCGAGAGCGTGGAAAGATTTACCATTTAAAATACACGTAAATTTTGTTCTTTTTTTTTTTTCAAATATCTATAACTCAGCGGCATTTCATGCTATCATATCGTAACAAAGCGCGATTTACTCAGGATTACAAGCTCTACAAAAGGTCCCATCGCGACGTAGCTGCAATCTGCACCTGTAAGATTGTACGGGTCACTACATCTGATTTTTGTAGAAAATTCTTATTTTTTTTGACGTTACTTCATAAATGATTGAATTTATGGAAAACATGTAGGACACAAACTTGTAGGAAATTTAATTTCCTATAGAAAAAGTCTAATATACCGAATCACTAAGATTAATATTTCTCGAGATATTTGTCGTAATATAAAAAGTTTGATTCGATAATTCTCAAAAATTTCATATACGAACGATGGAAGATAGTGAGTAAAGTTGATCTTTCAGTCGCAAATGATTCCACATCTGATTTTATGAACATCCCATTTTTTTTTTAATTGAACTGTATCATATACTCTAGTTGAACTATAATTATCATGGCAACATTATGTTCTTCATTATCTCCACAATTTAATTCAATTCTTCTCGAATGACGTTCCATAGTAGCAGTTTTCAGGAGAAAAACTGCGGAAAGCAGAGTATGCGGGAAAAAGTGTGGGAGGAAAAGTTGGACGTTCCATAGTTGATATGGCGGAAGATATAGTCCTGTTCGTTTGAAATGCTCAGTTTGCTCAAAAACTCATGGAATTCACGTAATTGTGACGTTATTGATTTGATTTTTATGATCTAGTAGCGAAAATATCATGTTGGCCAAACTCAAACAAACACTAAGCCAATCATAACCTTATTTGTGAAGTTACCTCTTTTTATAATATTTGTGGGTATCTAAGAGAGTTTTTATATTATTCATTTTTCACCTATAATTCCACCTGTTCGAAGTAAATAATAATCCCAATTTGCATCTATCATATCTCCATTTGATATTTTGATACGATTTCTTATAACTTCTTCCATTTTATTTTTGCCGCCTTCTGATCACTTTGATTTGATTTTTTCGCTCCCTGAAAATTTATGGAGCAGATAAAGCATGATTTATCTGATCTGTGGCAATTTGCTCCTGTCAAACGAACACTCTTTGATCAATTGCTCGGAACAAACGAACAACCAAATATTGCTCAAATCAGATTAGAGCAGCATGAGCATGACAAACGAACAGGCATGACGTTAAATTTCTTATACGGAGGCAGAGGAAACTGTAATTGTAATGTATCTCGAGCATACTTATTCAATATTATAATACTTCTATTTCCCATATTCATCAGACCCATATTTTTCGTGCAATTCAGTCGTTAACAGCTCATGGGATCTAACGTAATAACTTTGTCTATTTGTCTATTCATTCAATCACCCAACAACATGTAGGTGTAGCATGGATATTTATAAACTATAAAATGACCAACATTTTTTCAATCTGCACTTTCAAGAATGTATGAGTAATACAATTCTTGAACTTGAATAATCTGATGTGGGAATCTTTTTACCTGCTGACTAAGCGTGTTTATTTTTTCACTGCTTGCCATTCAGTTCTTCACTTTAAAACAATTCAGGATTCTTTCTAGTGTTTGCGATATTCCTACTTATTTTTTCAAAGTTCCAGTTTTGCTAGGAATACCAGTAGTAGGCGAGTGAATGTATTTCATTTATTGCAATGATGAATTATTACGGTACTGAAATCATTCCCCAATATAGAAAATATATGAATGAGGGCGATGAGGTAACAGGTTAGGCAGTGACCGTCATGAAGTCAGACTCACACCAAAAAACTTGTTTGTCCAGATCGAAGTAAATATTATGGGTCAAAATTGTTTGAAAGGGGAATACCGAATATCACCAAAAACATAGACGAATTCTTGTCAACAAAAAAAATCGCGTGTGGTCGGGAGACCCCCGTCAGGGACGAAGTTCCTTTAAGCGGTTTGCGGTAGGTGTTGACTGGTAGAAATCGTCACGAAATATCAAGCAATACTATGCCCATATATCCTTTTTCCAAACTCCTCTGCTACAGTGAAAGTTATTTTATTCCTGGTAATTCTATTTGTTATATTATATCAAATTGACGAGCCACATATTCGATGTAACCCGTTAATCCAACTTCAGCATACAGAAAACATAAGGAATTATGTTGATGAGGGGTCTTGTCCTTGGATTAAAATCTCGAAAAAAGTTCGTGGGTTTCATTCTTTAATTTATTTCATTGTTTGAAAAAAGTCATTGTCCTTATTGTTGTTTGTGGAAAACATGTAAAATGTGTAAACGTAACTTAGTAAGCTTTTCTTTGTAGCCCTGAAGAAGTCTGAATATATGGACGAAACGTCGGCTTGGAATTGCGTTGTTGTCTTATACCTGTCCTCTAACCCACGAACTTTTCTCGAGGTAAGAAATTATTCCCAAAAAAGGATATAACCATCTAAACACACGTTATATAGAAATATAAAAGAAACAAAAATATCTTCCACGTATTACCACCCAACGATAATATCCAACATATCACCGATATCACCAAAATTCATTATAAGTGGAGAAACATTCGTCCTTTTCTATGAGCAAGAGAACACCAACTTTCCACCCTCAAAACACACCCTTCGACGGGGCGACAAATGATTTCTTTTAGTTATCAGATGGTACGTATTTCGACCTTCTGAATTCGATTTCGCATACTAGAAAAATATACTGTCGATTAAACTGAATATTGATTTTTTTTCAATATTTTCACCCCAAAACTCATTCTCCGACGGGGCGACAAATGTTTTCCTATATCAGGTAATATGAATTTGATTCTGCATAGTAGAAAACTCTACACTGCCGTTTAAACTGAATTCTGATTTTTTTCAACATGTTCACACCCAAAACTCACCCTCCGACGGGGAGACAAATGATTTCATATATCAGGTGCTATATATTTCAACCTCCTGAATTTGATTCTGCAAACTAAAAAACTCTACAGTGCCGTTTGAATGTATATTTGATTTTTTCAACATTTCCACTCCGATTACACCCCCGCCCCGGGATGACAACGCATTCTAAATATCATTTCTTACATTTATCAACCTACAGAATTTGATCGTGTACTGAAATAAGCCCACATTGTCATTTTAACGAGAAACAGATCCAGTTACATTTTTCAGTGTATTTGTGGTTGTGGATAACTTTACACCCGTGCTGGGACAAAATATTATTTTTGTTTTCATTCATATACATGTTTTATTAGCTTCACCTGTGTGTATATATGTAATGGAATCTTTGAAATTAATTTTCATCCTCTTCCAGACGTCTGAATTATTTGAAATTTTGGACACATATCAAGAACCGATGAAAATATAATAATTTCATAGGTATGACCTGGTATTCTAACCAAAATCGTCAGAAAAATAAAATTGCATTACAAATATTTGGCGAGAGCCTTCGCCTGGTTTCAGCACATTCACCAAAATTTAGTGAAAACTTCCATTCCATGTGGATGAATCTATCGAAGAGTTTTTCTCCCATAGTCTCTTGTAGCAATATGGACTAAAAAGTGACAAATAAAATTATAGTTAAGAAAAACTAAAAAAACACGCTTATATAGCAGTAAGGACTAAAAAGTTAAAAATATTTTATCAAAAAATTTCCTCTTATGTAAAAAAAGCGAGGGGTGTTCTTTACTTACATTCTCTAATTATATTAAGATAACTGATATCAAGCACCTCACACTTTTTTTACATAAGAGGAAATTTTTTAGTCAATGACTTTATTCTTATTTTTAAGTCCTTATATACGAGTGTTTTTGAGTTTATATAAACTATAATTTTATTCGTACTCTTCATACTTTACCAATTTCACTATTTTCAATTGTTCCCTGCTAGGATGAAATAATTTAGTAATTTAATAAATAATTCGTGGTTTTGTGGAATTCATAGAATTTCATAAAGAATTAACAAAATAGTGATCATTTTTTAAAATTTGGTGTATAATTTTTATCCGAATTTCACATATCATGAAAGCACCTATCACTTTCAATTCATCACTTGTTTACGAGTTTATTTAGCACTTTGGAGATTTATATTCAACTTTCACCTGAGAAAGTTGAAACTTCTGCCATATTGCAGGTATATAGAAGAAAATAAATACAGAAATAATTTGTTTACATCTTTATTAAAAAAATATGGTACAAAATGAATTGTACCATAACAAATTCATTGTGAACACAGCCATTTTTGCCTTAATTTTTTTGGAGAATTTTATTATTTAAAAAAAATGATGAAATAGAAAAAGAGCACAAAACATTAAGAAAAACAGAAAAGCAATACTTATTAGGCGAAAGGAGTTCAACAAAAACAAAAACTAAGGAAGTTGATCAGATAACATTTTGTCATTCGAATGGCACCAACGCTTTAAAAATAATACAGATTCATACCCACAGATACATTTGTAATTCAGACATTCACCTTGGATGAATCAGTACTCTCCAGAAACACTGATCATACACAATCAATCAAATGATAACAAAGTGGTGCATAAAATGAGTTCTAAAACACATCAATGTGTTTGTTGAAACTGATCATCAGAATACTAATAGAAATAGATTTTCGATCAGAAGGACAATATTCTGGTGCAGTAAGTACTATTTTTGCAGAAATTTCACTTTGAAAATCCTAGGATGACATTGCTATTGTTAAATTTATGAAATATTGAAAATCCTTTTCTATGACTCACTCTTGCATGACAACTGACAACATCCAGAGAAAAGTGAACATTGCCACACTTTTGTAGACAAAATTACAAAAGTAATAAAAATATGTAATTATTACAAATGATGAATATTATTGCATTGCCAACACTGATTTGTGAAATCAACATTGTTTACAACACTGATTATCAGACGCAAATGATAACTCTATACTATATATTTTTACATAAACCATCACAGAAATAGAAAAAAACACTTGGATTTGACGAGTGTTTTTTCCAATATTAATACTTCTTTGCTACATTACACCATCAACATCTAGAGGGTTGAGAGAAATGCAGTCTTATCAATTTTCCAACATTGAGTAGGTATGTCATGTGAGATAAGATCAAAATACAGCATGACTGAATACGTTCGGCCAACAATTTTTTTAAGATAATCTCATTTGGAGAACACACTTTACTTATATCATTTCTTGGCCAAAAAATCAAATAATTTTGAACAAAAACGCAAAATTGAAAAAAAGATTTTAGAGGTTCTCCAATGGTTTTTGCAAAACTATAAGTACCACCTAGTCAACCATATGAAACTTATTCTAAATTGAATCCAATCACAAGAAAATCTCATAAGATTAAATCTTAAAACTACAAGAAAAAACTGAGATTCGAATTCATTATATCACTGCTACGCATATAAGTCAAAAAAGGAACACTTATGACTTCTATTTTGATAATAGAAATATTTTTGTATATATCATCACATTTTGAATGACGGAAGATGAAAGATGACATTATGGACGCAATAAATAAATAAAGCAGGATGAGATGAACTCATACAACCATTCAGTGCTGTGATAGATAGCTTGGAAAGTCCCTTCTTACTCTCCACAACATTAGCTCCATGCAAGCACTGGCGTCTTCATAGCTATTGTGACCGTTCCCACTACACTGTACATCACGTTTCAAAATAGTAGATGTCAAGTTTTTCAGAGATCTACGGTAAGGGAGTCCGTTGAAATGGGGAAACGAATACGCAGTGTCCACTATGGTGTAATGTACGATTTTCAGGGCACGTAAGTCATTTTCTAACCCGTGACCAATCAAAATTGTGTCTGCGTTGATAAAACCCTGAGGTCGTTTTGCACTTCGCGTAAATTTTTAGTAGCACTTCTCACCATGTCTTTAACTGTTATTCCGGAAAAACGAGTATTATCTTGTGTCTGCGTTGATAAAACCAAAGATTCATACACTAATCGTCCATCCATACCAACTACAGTTATTTTCGTTAATTCCAGTCCATTCACTGTGTAGACATTTCACAATCCAACGCATATACACCATTTCCGTCGGGTGGGGGGTTTTTTTTCTTGGTTTGGTGTAAACGTAATCATCATAGAGGCCATTTATTCACTATGCAGTCCAGCCCAAACATGGAGACGTCCCTCAGTGCAACCTTGCGAGCCTATTTTTCCTCGGCAGCAATGATAAACAGCATTTTCTTCATCCCCTGAGGAGTTCAACTTCTGAAGTCTGCCCCAATGATAGTAACACTTTTCTTTCGTGATGTACGCATGTGATGTACTGTAGAAAATTTGACCACACCTGCAGCAGTTTCTAACAAAATACTCTCCGCTGGGTGAGTGCTGACTCACTTCATTCTGCTTGAAATAGGTCCCGGCATCTTGGTACGAAACACTACTGCTTCTGGAATCTTCACCATCGGAGTTTTCCCCACAATCGCTGGAACTTCCAGAGCCCTGACCACTGTCGTTCGAATTGCATTCATTTTTGGGCACAAATTCTCTAGCGTTCACATCAAATACTGTGAGATGAACAGGAAACATTGGAATACTTGGATCTATGTAGATCCCACAAAATTTGTCCCAGGAGTCCACTTGATAGGATATTCCATCGATAACATGTTATCGTAAGTGAGCAAGTAGTTGTAAAGTAGCTCGACATCTGATGTACAGTAGAAAATTCGACCACACCTGCAGCAGTTTCTAACAAAATACCCTCTGCTGGATGAGGGCTGACTCACTTCATTCTGCTTGAAATAGGTCCCACAATCTTGGTACGAAATACTACTGCTGCTGGAATCTTCGCCATCGAAATTTTCCCCACAATCGCTGGAACTTGCAGAGCCCTGACCACTGTCGTTCGAATTGCATTCATTTTTAGGCACAAATTCTCTAGCGTTCACATCAACTACTTTGAGATGAACAGGAAACATTGGGAAACTTGGATCTCTGTAGATCCTCACAAAATTTGGATACAGAGTCGACTCGATAGGATATCCCATCGAGAACATTTCATCATGGGGGAGCAAGTAGTTGTGAAGTGGCTCGACAAATGTTTTTTCAGGAGCACTGAATTTGAGACACTGCCGCAATGATACTACTGCCATGACTTGTTTTTTTGCGGAGGTGGGAAGCGAATCGGGGCTTTTCTTGGTCTTTTGTGTCTTCAGTTTTTGATTTTCTGGAGGCGAGGTGTCTTCTCTTCGCCTGTTTTTCCTTTGCCTACGGGATAGCCCTTTGGTACAAGAGCTGGGCACTATAGATGTAGGCCTGCTGATCTCTTTGTTGCACTCACTCGAACTGCCGCTCTCAGTTGTTAGGCCATCTGGGTCTGGATATTCTGCAAACAAAAATAATATTTCAATACTTTTTGTTAAAATTTATAAATTCTGAATGGCGGCCCCAAGATGGAGGACGAGTTTTCTGATTATGGTCATATTTCATTCAAAATTGGTATGTGGGGTTCTCAGGTTCGGAGATTATGAATTTTTTGTCAAAATATATTAATTGAAGATGGCGACTTCAGGATGACGGAGGAGTTTTGTGATTATGGTCAGATTCTATTCCAAATTGGTGTGTGGGAGACTTTGGTGTCGGAGATCAGTTTCTTTTAGCTCAAAACTTACAGGGAAGAGACGATGCTCTATTAGAAATGAACAGAGTAAGGCGAACTAACTAAAAAGCATAAAATAAAATAACTGATAAAAAATTTTTTTAAAGACAAGCCGTGTACTAAAACGTATGAAATGAATGCAAGTCATCGCTGAATTGATTTTTGTTGAATTATTTGATTTCAAAAAGCTTGTCGTGCGAATTGTAAAAGAATTAATACTTCGACAAGCTGTTACTTACCAACCATTCATTGTCCAATGAAATTGATTGGTATCTATTTTCATAAATCAATCAAATACTTCGAGGAGTTCTTACTCACCAACTCATCACTACCCAATCAAATTATTTGGTACCTACTTTTATGAACACTTCGCGCGACAAGCTTTTCAAAACCAAATAATTCAACAAAAAATTACTAAATCATTTTGTTTTAGTACATCTTAAATGGAAGCTTGACTTTTGAAAGTGTTTTCATTAGTTATTGATTATTTCTCTCTAGATTTTTAATAACTGACGAATGAAATCATCAACCTGAGACCTCAGATGGTACCCAACCGTACCTAGACAATGCATTTTTCAAGAATATCTTTAACGTGGATATACCTACCTACGTCCACCCAACGTCCATTGTCCGTTACAAGGTAAGGTTGGATGATTTTTCCAGTGCAGTGAGGAATTGGTGTTTTTAAGGACATGCAATGAGTGAAATAGAATCGAATATTTTGGTAGGTATTTGTCGAATTCCTATGAAAATATGATAAAAATGTGTAGAACTTGTAAAACCTTGTAGAACTTCTAAAATTTCTTACGGAGAAATATGTTCACAATTGACAACCGATATCAAATAGGTACCTTACACCAGGTTATTTTGGTTTATTAAATCTAAATATTAATTGGTGCTTTACTGATTACAAAATGAGGACATATCCCAATTAATAGCATCGTATATCTCGCGGACGTTCATAGTACGTTTTTCGTATTGAAACGGTTGTTTTTGAAATACTGTCTTGAATGCCTGAGACTGAGAAAGAATTTTATATGTAGGGAGCCTCTCACAATGATGGTTTTCTACGCATTCGCAGTTATTGGATAAGGTGTTCTGCGCGTGCAACCTATGTAACACTTGCGAAAAGTTACAAGTCATTTTTTATTTTGAAAAGGAAATCATTTTCAATTGAATAGAACGATTTTTCTAAAAATTGAAAAATCTGCGTTATTATTATACCCCATGACAGGATTAAATGTCAGAAAAACATCGATATCAAAGTGTCACTTCAAAAGAAATGTTTTCTAAAAATTTTCCTGATGATCGTGGAAGCGTGATATACATTTTCGTCGACAAAAATGTATTGAAGACCTAGTGAATGCGATGCCGCTCTTGCATCTATGTTACAAATTATTTCTGGTGAATACACCTTTTTGGAAAACATTCTTCGTTGCCTCATTCATCTATATATATATATATATATATATATATATATATATATATATATATATATATATATATATTAATAGTGGGGAATGCGGCAATATCAAAAAGAAAAATCTTGTAAGTTTGTCCAAGCTTTCGGAATTGGTTTATTCCATCATCAGCGAACAACAATTAATTAAAAAATATTACATATGAGGAGAGATTTGAACATGTGTTACTAATAATTTTTAACATTTAAGTGTGGTAATTGAACATTAGTTCATTTCTCTGTTTTACATTTCTCATTATTTATTACCATAATGTCAAAAGTCAAAAAATATTTTTTACTGAACATCGTGTCATCCATTCTCACCTAAGTTGTAAGTATTATTGATTCACTTAATGATAATCTCTCATATGTAATATTTTTTAATAAATTGTAGTTCCCTGATGATGGAATAAACCAATTCCGAAAACTTGGACAAACTTACAAGAGTTTTCTTCTTGATATTGCTGCATTCCCCACTATTAACTAGTTTATATCCTAACTAGTCAGCAAAGACTACCCTTTTATATATATATATATATATAAATAAACAGTGGGGAATAACGGGGATCTTCAGTCAGCACAAGTGTTGAACTATGAAAAACTCTTTAATACGTTTTTCATAGTGCCGACTTGTGCCGACTGAAGATCCCCGTTATAACCCACTGTTCTTACCAATTTTCAGTCGTTATTCCTAAATTTATCTATATATATATATATATATATATATATATATATATATATATATATATATATATATATATATTATATATATATATATATATATATATATATTCTATATATATATATATATATATATATATATATATATATATATATATATATGAACAGTGGGGAATAACGGGGATCCTTCAGTTAGCACAAGTGTTGAACTATGAAAAACTCTTTAATACTTGTGCTGACTGAAGATCCCCGTTATTCCCCACTGTTCATACCAATTTTCAGTCGTTATTTCTAAATTTATATCTATATATATATATATATATATATATATATATATATATATATATATATATATATATATATATATATATATATATATATATATATATATGAACAGTGGGGAATAACGGGGATCCTTCAGTTAGCACAAGTGTTGAACTATGAAAAACTCTTTAATACTTGTGCTGACTGAAGATCCCCGTTATTCCCCACTGTTCATACCAATTTTCAGTCGTTATTTCTAAATTTATATATATATATATATAGGTACATGACACATTGTAAACCAAACATTAATTTTTTCAGAATTTCTCCATTTATTTTATATATATTTTGATTAAGGTGCAAAGGAATTATTTTGAGTCTACAGGGTCCAAAAAGTGTGACATATCAAAGTTGTGTTTTGTAATAGAACACTGTATTTCGTTACACTTTTGAATAGGTCAAGAAAAATAATATGATTTCATAAGGTACTATGTACTAACTATAACCATTCTCGGTTATTGATTTTTAGAACGGTTATAGTTAGTACATAGTATCTCATATGAAATCATATTATTTTCCTGACCTATTCAGAAGTGTAACGAAATACGAGTGTTCCATTAAAAGAAACAACTTTGATATGTCACACAGCCATCCTGTAGACTCCAAAATAATTTCCCTTTCACTTAACAATATACATACAATGAAATGGAAAAATTCGAAAAATTAATGGTTTGGTTTCAGGACCGTATGGTCCCCTATAAAATATATATATATATATATATATATATATACAGTGACCGGCAGAAAGTACGCATCATATGGAAAATTCTTTTATTAATAAATTTTGACGAATATCGATATGTGCAATCGCTTCTGCATCAAAAACAACCCCAAAAGACGTTGTACAGTACCGTTCGTCTCTTCGTGTTTGGAGAAAAATTTAAAAAAATTAAAAATTATGTTTCAAAACACACTTAGTTGGGAAAATATCGAAAAATGTTATTCGAAAAAGTTGTTCAGAACGTTTTTTATAGCTATGTACAAGTTTTGAAAAAAATCTGAGATAAAAAAATAAAAATCAATTTTTTGACATAATAAAAATTTCAATTTGGAAAAATACATTTTAGACAAAGAAACTCATTAGTAAGGCCAACAGTAACATTTTTTGACATAATAAAAATTTCAATTTCGGAAAAAATTGAAATCTGTGGATTTGCCATGTATTCAGCTGCTTCATAAGAGGTCACTGAAATATCTCCAGGACATTATAATCTCGATACTGTTCATTATTAATAAAGGTCCTTGTATCTACATAATTTCAAATTGAATTTTTCATTCAAACAAAAAATAAATTGATTACAAACTTTCGAGTATGCATTAAATTATTTGGTTTATAATTATTTCAGCTTCTAATTTTATTATAAAATGTAATTATGTAAAAAATTGAATCAATTTTTTGTTCTAATAAAAAATTCATATTCATGGTTCTTTGTCAATGATAAACAGTATCGGGATTATAATGTCCTGAAGATATTTCTGTGACCTCTTATGAAGCAGCTGAACACATGGGAAATCCACAGATTTAAAATTTTCTTCGAATAAAATAGAAGTAGCTGGTGAATCTTTACAAAATATTATTCAAAATATTACTCTTGGGCTTTACTAATAAGTTTCTTTGTCAGAAAAGATTTTTCCAAATAACATTTTTCAATATTTTCCCAAATAAGTGTGTTTTGGGACATAATTTTTAAATTTTTTAAATTTCCTGCCAAACATGAAAAGACGAACGGCAGTGTACAACATCTTTTGGGTTTTTTTTTTATGCAGAAGCGATTGCATTTATCGACATTTGTCAAAATATTATATTAAAAAAAAATCCCATATGATGCGTACTTTCTCCGGTCACTGTATATATATATATACATATATATATATATATATATACATATATATATATATATATATATATATATATATATATATATATACATATATATATTGAATTTTGTTGAAAATGAAATATGAGCCCTTAATATCAACATTTAGTACTTTCCGAGAGCGTGGAAAGATTTCCCATTTCAAATACACGTAAACTTTGTTTTTTTTTTCAAATATCTATAACTCAGCGGCATTTCATGCTATCATATCGTAACAAAGCGCGATTTACTCAGGATTACAAGCTCTTCAAAAGGTCCCATCGCGACGTAGCTGTAAACTGCACCTGTAAGATTGTACGGGTCACTACATCTGATTTTTGTAGAAAATTCTTATTTTTTTTGACGTTCCTTCATAAATGATTGAATTTATGGAAAAAATGTGAAGAACAAACTTGTAGGAAATTTAATTTCCTACAGAAAAAATCCTATATACCGAATCGCTAAGATTAATATTTCTCGAGATATAAAGCGTTAGCTTTGTCGTAATATAAAAAGTTTGATTCGATAATTCTAAAAAATTTCATATACGAACGATGGAAGATAGTGAGTAAAGTTGATCTTTCAGTCGCAAATGATTCCACATCTGATTTTATGAACATCCCAATTTTTTTTTAAATTGAACTGTGTCATATATTCTAGTTGAACTATAATTATCATGGCAACATTAAGTTCTTCATTATCTCCACAATTAAATTCAATTTTTCTCGAATGACGTTCAATAGTAGCAGTTTTCAGGAGAATAACTGTGGAAAGCAGATATGCGGGAAAAAGTGTGGGAGGAAAAGTTGGACGTTCCACAGTTGATATGGGGAAGATATAGTCCTGTTCGTTTGAAATGCTCAGTTTGCTCAAAAAATCATGGAATTCACGTAATTGTGACGTTATTGATTTGATTGGATTTTTATGATCTAGTAGCGAAAATATCATATTGGCCAAACTCAAACAAACACTAAGCCAATCATAACCTTATTTGTGAAGTTACCTCTTTTTATAATATTTGTGGGTATCTAAGAAAGTTTTTATATTAATTATTTTTTCACCTATAATTCCACCTGTTCGAAGTAAATAATAATCCCAATTTGCATCTATCATATCTCCATTTGATATTTTGATACGATTTCTTATAACTTCCTCCATTTTATTTTTGCCGCCTTCTGATCACTTTGATTTGATTTTTCCGCTCCCTGAAAATTGATGGAGCAGATAAAGTATGATTTATCTGATCTGTGGCAATTTGCTCCTGTCAAACGAACACTCTTTGATCAATTGCTCGGAACAAACGAACAACCAAATATTGCTCAAATCAGATTAGAGCAGCATGAGCATGACAAACAAACAGGCATGACGTTAAATTTCTTATACGGAGGCAGAGGAAACTGTAATTGTAATGTACCTCGAGCATACTTATTCAATATCGAGCGATAGAGTAATCTTCTTTGAGTACCTGATGTTGCTGGATTTCATAAGAAAGGTATTTTTCTGTTTTCAGAACATGTAATACAGATCGTTCATTGTCTGCTGAATTCGTCGTGATTGTACTCTAACATCTGGAAAATGTTCAACATGTCAGTTTCTCCAAATTTCATCTGGCTTTATGTGTATCGGTTGATGAGTCTATCTGGATCCTATGCGTTGTAAAATTGCAAACCTCTTGTTGAGGTCTGGTTTTAGCACATCCGAATTGAAATTGATATGAATTGAGTTTCACTTTGGCATAGGTACATTTACTTAATAATTATTTTATAAAAACTTATTTGTTTTTTTGACATAAAATTTAACTTTTTTATGCTTTTTAGGTACTTGAGTTTTATTCGAAAACTTTGTTCACTGGGCAAAAATTAATTATATAAAAGTGTATATCGCTGGAAAGAAAATTAAAATAACTTTTAAATGATATATCACATGATACCTCCATTTTTACAACAAGTTTTTATTTAGTTTCACCTGTCCCGATGTTTGTCATCAAATCTTGCAAGTTAAATTTGACCCTCTTCTAGTTGTTCGATTAACGTGAAATTGGGCAGGTGTCCATAGTCCATAGTGACAAAATTCATAAAATCAAATTGGCGGCTTCAAGATGTCCGACGATTTCTGTGATTATGGTCCGATTCTATTCAAAATTGGTATGTGAGGGATTTCGGGGTCGGAGATTATGAATTTAGTCGAAGATTATTTTTGTTTTTTGTCAAAATTCATAAATTGAAGATGGCAGCTCTAGGATGACGGACGAGTTAATCTTTAGATGGTATCCTAGTTGAGGATCTAGAAAGCTCAGAACTTACAGGAAAAATGCCTCATAAAAACGACTTTAACAATAATACATAGATTAAGGCGTACTTACTAAAAAGCACAAAATAAAATAATTAATAAAAAAACTATTTAAAAACAAGCTTTTATTCAGAAACCCTAAAAAGTACAAAACAATTGCTTTAGATGTGACGTAGGTTATTCCGTGAGTTATAGATTCAAAAGCTCGTCGCATCTGTATTCGAAATGAAAACTTGGCGCGACAAGCTTTTGAATCATAACTCACGGAATAACCTACGTCACACTTTTGTACTTTTAGGTATTTGAATAAAAGCTTGTTTTAAAATGTTTTTTATTAATTATTTTATTATTTGAAAAAATCGTCGATTATGTCATCACTCCAATACCGGTTAAGTAACCCATTTCACATGTTTATTGGGAACCCACTTTCTGAAGGACATTTTATGCTCAATCTTCTCAGAATTTGGACACCCAGGTGAAAATTGGCGGACGGACAGATATTAGTAAAAACCCAGGCATAATAAAATAAAGGATAACCGACCGACCCAAATCTCGGAAACGTGGGCAAAAATACAAAAGAAGATTATGTTTGAGGGAGATTGTTTTCAACGTTCCAATCATTGATTTCGATGAAATGAGGTAAATGGAAAGAAAAACAAATCACTAAATGTTTTTGAAAATGTTTGTAACACAGCTGGCCATCCTTTGGTGAAGGTAAACTACAAGTTCTCTCTTTCTAGATCATGGCAAATAAAAGAGAGCAAAACCATAGGTGATACAACCTAAGTGTTTTTCTTGACGAACGTTGGTTAGAAGTAGGCATTCGATAAAAACAAAGAAAACGAGAATTTTAAACTTTGTGGAAGTGATATTTTGAATGGTTAATTTTCAACAACTTAAGTCACTTTCCAGTACGCCCGTTGTAGATCAGGGTGTTTTTATTTCCCGAGAATTCTCCTCAGAATAAATAAAATCAAAAGTTAAACATGGGGATATTAAAATGGAAAACACATTATAAAATTCCATCATATATGAATTCGATAAAAAAAATCGAACGAATTTATCGAAAAATTTCCGAAGTGAGAAATCTCATTTATTCATACTCATAACCATTTATGGCTAATTCAATATTTTCCAACCCCTTAACTGAATAGAGATATTCGAATCCTTTCCACCTGAAGTAACAAAGAGAAAGTCATAAGTCGTTAACGACTTCTACCCTGAAAACAAGTCATTTGTTTCCAAATTTTTCCTGCGTTTTTTTTTCATCCCTACCGAACAATGAACACTAAGAACAACTGATGATATAATAATTCAGATATATTCGATAGTTTTCCGTTTATTTTCAAAGCTTTTGGTTCGATATGTCCTCGCTGACTATACTACTTCTGGCATACCGGAAAGTAAGAGTAAAAATATTTCAGGTCACATGAGTTTTTGAATATGTTACAAAAACATAAAAAAAATTTTTTATACTATTAAATATGAATTTATAAACTCAAAAAATTATAGTATCATCTGAATACTTGAAATAATGTAATTTCTTGGAAAAAATGTTTTTATTGAAGTTTGATAATGTGAGGCCATTGTTAGTTAAGTAGTTTTTTGGAACCCCCGATTTTATTAAAAACCGAATTGTTCACAGAATGACTCCATAAAATTGTTCAATAGTTGATTATTTTGTTAATTGTTAACAAAATATGAGAAATCGAATGAAAATTATTTTTTTATTGATATTTCACATTATTATCAGTTTTATGTCTGACAAAGGCATTTTACAACATTAAAAATAAACATTTGTTCATAAAATATTTATAAACAAATGGATAAGTTGAATATTTTTCAAAAATTGTTTTTTTGCATTAGTTTATTATAATAAACATACTCTTTATGTTTGATTTTTTTGTTTATAATAGTTTTTTATTATTCAAATAATATATTAAGAATTATTTTTCTTTACAATTAATAATTGTTGCTTTTCTACTATATTATTTAAATAATAAAAAAACTATTTTAAACAATAAAAAAACTTTTTTTATTTATAATAACGCTTGGCAACCTAATGCAAAAAAATAATTTTTGAAAATTATTCGACCTATCCATTTGTTTGTAAATATTTTATAAATATATTGCGTATTTTTTTTAATTGTCGTAAAATGCCTTTGTCAGACGTAAAACTAATAATAATGTGAAATATAATTAAAAAAATTGATACTACTCGTTTTCTTATATTTTGTTAACTTCAGAAATTTATAATTAACAAAATAATCAACTTTATAGCGTGACATTATTGAGTACACATGTAAAATGTGCTCCAGGAAGCAAAACAAAGGAGTCATTCTGTGAACAATTATTCGGTTTTCAATAAAATCGGCGGTTTCAAAAAAATTACTTAATTAACAATTAACATTATCAAAATTCAATGAAAAAATTATTTTCCAACGAAATTACAGTCTTTCAAGTGTTCAGCTGATACTATCATTTTTTTAATTTTCAAATTATTTTTCTTTAAAAAAAGGCGCCTTTTGAAACTACTTCGCAGGGGCTTGTTGTCCACTTTTCAGACGAAAACTTAAATACAGATCAAGCTTTTACTCACCAAAATATGATTCCTAATTCCATCTAAAAGCCAATATCAAACTTATGGGTTAACAAATACCAGAGTCATTTTAGTACACGTGTTTTTTGTTATCACGAACACATAAAGCACTGATCTATCCTTCACTTTTGAAATTCTCAAAGAAACTAAATAATTGTTTACATGAGCTGCACTAGTATCCTACACAACTAATGATTCGGAATTGCCAAGATACAAAATGTCACTGAGCGATTTGTGATCGGGACAATGATAATAATGATTTCTAAATGAGAACTACTCATTGTATATTGAATTACCGCTGTCCTAATGTTTGTAGGCAGGTGCTTTATTTCGGTCCTATTTCTAGGGGCTTAAATCTGTAATGAACCAATAAAACCGCATGATAATCTCAGAAACTACCCGGTATTTCCAAGCTTATACTAGGAATAAATTAACCAACGGTTAGAATATGCTTTTCATTAAGGATACTGCACAAACATTTATTTGAAAAATGAATAGGACAATGCTGTTATAACACTCACTCCAGTGAATTTTGCTTTGGGGAGAGGTGATTACATAAAAAAGTTATATACCTCTCTTTTATAGGTAAAAAAACATAAGTATTTTCTTTCATTCAAATTCAAACAAAAATACAAAATGTAATAAAATAAAAAAATATATGCATATACTTATAATAGGTACAAAAAAAAGATTTCTTTCGTTAAAATAAAAAACAAAATGAAATCCAGTATCCTGTATTTTTTATTTGCAAACCTTTCAATAACATTCGAAACATCTATTTGCACATCTCTATGAACATGAAGTAGAGCTAATCAAAGCAACCACTGCTGTTGATCGTTGATCGCAGCCAAGTTTTCAATCGCTTCAACGAAGAAAAACTTCGTTCAGCTGGCAATATGAAGACACTTTTTTATCAAGGGAAATATGTTAGCGTCACAAGATTTTAAAAGAAAAAGAATTTGAAAATAAAAAAATTACCATATCAGCTGAACACTTGGAAATAATGTTATTTCGTTGGAAAATAATTTTTATTGAATTTTGATAATGTTAATTGTTAATTAAGTAATTTTTTGAAACCGCCGATTTTATTGAAAACCGAATAATTGTTCACAGATGACTTCATAGTTTTGCTTCCTGGAGCACATTTTACATGTGTACTCAATAATATCACGCTATAAAAGTTGATTATTTTGTTAATTATAAATTTCTGAAGTTAACAAAATATAAGAAATCGAGTAAATATTGTCAATTTTTTTTAATGATATTCCATATTGTTATCAGTTTTACGTCTGACAAAGGCATTTTACAACAATAAAAAATATTCAATATGTTTATAAAATATTACAAACAAATGGATAGGTCGAATATTTTTCAAAAATTATTTTTTCGCATTAGGTTGCCAAGCGTTTATTATGAATTTTTTTTATTGTTTAAAATAGTTTTTTTTATTATTTAAATAATATATTGAGAATTTTTTTCTTTAAAATTAATAATTGGTTATTCTCTACCCAATAATTTTTTTATTAATAATGTGATTGTTTATTTAATTAACAATTAAACAAACTTTGATTGGCATTATATTTCCTTGAATGGAATAAAATAACAAAACAACCATATACATACGACAAACTGTTAAAATTTTTATTTTGTATTTTTCTGAAAATTCTTTAAAAATTAAAACAGTTTGTCGTATATGCTTGTTTTGTTATTTTTTGTACCATTCAAAAAATATAATGCCAATCAAAGATTGTTAAATTGTTAAGTAAATAAACAATTACATTATTACTAAAAAATATTCTTATTAGGTAGAGAAGCTCCAATTATAATTTTAAAGAAAAATAATTCTTAATATATTATTTAAATAAAAAAACTATTATAAACAATAAAATCAAACATAAAGAAATATTTTTTTTCAATTATAATAAACCAATGCAAAAAACAATTTTTGAAAATATTCAACTATCCATTTGTTTATAAATATTTTATGAACAAATGTTTTTTTAATGTTGTAAAATGCCTTTGTCAGACATAAGACTGATAATAATGTAAAATATCAATAAAAAAAACAATTTTTATTCGATTTCTCATATTTTGTTAACAATTAACAGAATAATCAACTTTTGAACAATTTTATAGAGTCATTCTGTGAACAATTCGGTTTTAATATAATCGGGGTTCCAAAAACTACTTAACTAATCGTGGCCTCACATTATCAAACTTCAATAAAAACATTTTTTCCTAAAGAAATTACATTATTTCAAGTATTCAGATGGTAATATAATTTTTTTAATTTTTAAATTCATATTTAATAGTATAAAAAAATTGTGCATTGCTCTCTCGAGTGGTGCTGTACTCTTGCATTAACGTTGAATTAAAATTATAAATAAGTGAGATAGAGTTTCGGGAGTTCATGGAAATTTCCTCTTTTCCAAGAACCTGTTTTTATTTTCTCTATCATCAATCGTTTTTGAGCTATTGCCAAAAAACTAAGGCCGTTTTAATATTTTTTGTTAAAAAAATTACAAATTTTCGTTGGCGGAAAAAATCGAAAAATACGTCATTCTCAGAATGACATTCCGAATCGAATGAGCCATCGTTCATATTTTTAGAAGACTTGGAACGATTTTTCGCAGAAAACTCACTTCTCAACTAGACTAATGAGAATATGCCTAGCGATACGACATTTTAGATTTGAGTAGAGATGTGGATTGTGGTGCCTATTCCATGACTTAAACATTTCTATTTCTTTACCCCTATAATCCCCTTTAAATACGCGCTTGACTCACTCTTACAGGGTGTAAAGATGCGGAGAATTCAAGAATATTTTCTATTGTTTTATTGATATATTAACACCAACTGGAGCACGTATGGCAGACAATAGCAACATTCTAATACATGAACCAAATGAGGTTGGTTTTATTGTTATTGACATTAGATTAAAATAATTGAACAAATGATAAACATGAAGTTCTAACACATGAGAAGAAAATTCGAAGAAGTTTCGTGTAGTTTGTTGAACGGAAATGATAATATAGCCGATTATATACCTTAAAATAAATTCAGCCAATCAAATGCACTTATCTAACCAATCAAATCCCAAATATCATCGAATATACGACCATGTTGTATATTCGCGAGTATACACGCTACTTGCTATAAAACAGGTATTTCTCTACGACTATCGTATTCTACATTGATTACATATTGGTTATTAATTTACGAATGGAGATGATTCTAAAAAACCGTGGATCCTAACTCATTATTCAACGGCACTCGACCAATCACAGATTCAGAATTTTCAGGATCCACGGGAACTGAGAGGTTTAGACTAATGACAAAACAGCAAATCTACCAAACAAATTTCTCAAGAAGGCTTTGCTTCATTCGACGTGTCACGGCTTGGCTTCCGCGAATGTCAGATTCACTGTTTTCTTAGTTTTAACTTTGAGCTATCACGATCAAAATTTTAAATGAATAATTGTGATTGGGGAAGCAGTGATAGTGAGAATAATGCGATCTGTACGCCACCGGATTCATTGGAAACGGCGAAAACAGCAACTCTGAACTTATTGCCGGAAAAATAAAAAAAGCAATATTCGAATTTGCATTAAAACTCTGACTATCGTATAGTCGTAGAGAAAGTATGGTCTTCTACTCGCGTATAATGATAGTATTATTTTCTCGGATAATTCCTAATTTCGCCTAAGGCTCGTTTCGAAAGTTTATCCTCGAGAATGATAGCTATCATTATACGCTCGTTGAAGAATATACTATCACCATTGTTTATACCAAACCTATCAAAATAATTCAGTCACTGTCAAATGAAGTCCAAGTAACTGTCAAATTAAAAAATGATGTCCGACCGTTTCGGAAACACTTCCTTAGAAGAAATTCTAAAAAACGTAGAGAAAATAACACCAGTGAACACTAAAAAAACAAAAAAATACATATGGGACCAATTCTCAGATTTTTGCCATGTCAGAAACTACAATTCAAATGAGAACACATCAGTGGAAGAGTTGGGGAAAATTTTGGAAGATTGGTCGAGCAACATGAGAAAGAAAGATGGGAGTGAGTATAAGGAAGGAGTTGTGAAAACAATCTGGAACAACACCGCCAAATGATTCAAGAGAAATACGAAGCATTTAAAATAACTTTGGATCCTTTCAAGGACGCTGTGTTTAAAAAAGCTATGGATGCCAGAAACATTTCGCAAAGAAAGTGCACGAAGTTTAACGTATGATGAATCAGCAGGCCCACAATGTTGGTAACAACTGTGTGTTCAATTATTATTAATATTATTAATAAAATGTTATAACAAGCTTTTATTTAACTTGCTTCGTTCGTATGTCATTCTGTCATTCGTTCGTTCTGCCATTCTTTCCGGTTCAAAATTTGTAATCCATCTTTGGAGCACTTGCCGACATCCGATTGAGCTGAAATTTGGTAGGTGACAATGCATTATGCAATTTGTTAGAGAAAAAACAGAATGGCGGCTCCAAAATGGACGAGATTTGTAATTATGGTCCGATTTGATTAAAAATTGGTATGTAGGGGTTTTCGGGGTCGGAGATTATGAATTTTTGGTCAAAATTATAAATTTAAGATGGCTGCTCCAAGATGGCGGACAAGTTTTGTGATTATGGTCCGATTCGATTTAAAATTGGTGTGTGGGGGTTTTCGGGATTCGGAGATCGTGAATTTTTTGTCAAAATTCATAAATTCAAGATGACGGCTCCAAGATGGCGGACAAGTTTTGTGATTATGGTACGATTCGATTCAAAATTTGTATGTGGGGGTTTTCGGGAACAAATATTGTGAATTTTTGTCAAAATTAAAAAATTCAAGATGGCGGACAAGTTTTGTAATTATGGTATGATTCGATTCAAAATTGGTATATCGGGGTTTTTGGGGTCGGAGATTATGAATTTAGTCGAAGATTATTGATTTTAGATGAAATTTATAAATTGAAGATGGCAACTGCAAGATAGCGGATGAATCAATCTTTAGATGGTCTCCTCATTGGAGGACTAGATACCTCAGAACGTACAGGAAAAAAGGCCTCATAATAACGATGCTTTAACAAAAATTCATAGATTAATGAAAAAACTTATTAAAGACAAGCTTTCAGTCAAATGCACTAAAAAGTAAAAAATATTTACTTTGGATGTGTGACGTAGGTTATTCCGTGAGTTATAAATTCAAAAGCTTGTCGCTTTTGTATTCGAACTGAAAGCTTTGCGCGACAAGCTTTTAAATCTATAACTCACGGAATAACCTACGTCACACATCCAAAGCAACTATTTTTTACTTTTTAGTGCATTTGAATTCAAAAGTTTTTTATCAATTATTTTATTTTTGTGTATTATTGTTGAATACATTTAAAAAACATCGTTTTTCAAATGTATGTTTGTAATAGTTAGCTTGGTATATAATCTTGTCATATACCATCACTCGTGATAAATATTTTGGTAGAGTATACTTTGATATTTTCCCGCCAATAATGTTGCAAAAATACCACTAAAATTTTTCAAAAAAATACCCCTCCAGCTTAGCTGTCGTATTTTTAAAGGAATTCAGTCTCGTGAATTTCTACAATATTGACAGAAAATCTCTAGAAAACTAAAAAGAATAATAAACAAACAAAAACTATACTCTTGTTGTTGCTACTAATATTTTTTTGTTTTAACTAGCCAATATTAACTATTTTTCTGACTTTTGCGAATGTCCAGAAATATGCGAATATTCGTGAATGCGATTGTGAATATGAATATTCGTTACATCACTAGTATCAATTGATGATTTGATAATTCAAAATTGGATATCCATTGAGTACTCGTTGAGAAACACTCGATAGGTAAGTGCTGCAATAGAAGCAATTTAGGATTGGTAATCTGGTAATAACCCTCATGCCGACATGAATATACATATTTAAATTGGTTAATCCTAAATAAGGAATAAGTTTGATATTTAAACATATTCAACTACGTGAAAAACATCAGTTCGTGTCTTGTGGGCCATGTACAATATCCACGGAACTTATTAATCCGCCTAGATGATTATAATAAATTCCCTGGAGATTTTTCAATATTACTTGGGTGTCTAAAAATTGAGAAATATCGATTTTTGTAACACAAAAACTAGGGACTTCTATACCTATTAGAAAACCCATGGAACGAAACCTAAAAAATCCACACAATAATCTCAACAACACTTTGTATAAATACATTACTGTAAGAAAAATATACGTAACAAGAAGAATCACTTCAATTTGAAGAAGATTTCGCTATGTGAAAAGATTGACTTTGACGATTTTTGGAAGAATGTTTCCGACACTGTAAATCGTTACACATCCGATTCCCAAAAAAAGTGTACATACAAAAAATGTAGGGAATTTAGTCTTCTTCAGATTTTTTGTAGTAGCATCAACAATTGAGGAATTATTATGAAAAAAAAAACTCAAGGTAGAAAACTTGGATTTTTCATCGGGGCCCGTAACTGAATGACATATATCAGAATCGTTTCCACCCCCCCTCTTGTAGGGCGAGGTCCTTTTTAGTCCCCATTGACTGGAGTATTTCTG
Organism: Gonioctena quinquepunctata; assembly: GCA_018342105.1. NCBI lineage: Eukaryota > Metazoa > Arthropoda > Insecta > Coleoptera > Chrysomelidae > Gonioctena > Gonioctena quinquepunctata. The sequence continues at coordinate 24,974 of JAFIRS010000385.1, read as the reverse complement.
CTTTTGCAAAACTGGATGCGGTCTAGCATATGGCTGTAGAAGGAGTGGTTTTTATTGTTCACCAGCATGTATTGTTTGCAGTGGAAACGACTGCAGCATTTTTACAAGCTTTTTATTCAATTTCACCTATTCCGGTGTCTGTCTGTCTGTAATAAAATCTTGCAAGTTAAATTTGACCCACTTCCAATCGTCCGTATGATTTTAAATTTGGCAGGTGTGCATAATTCCGGTGACAATGCATTATGAATTTTTTTAGTAAATTTATTATTGTCCGATTCTATTCAAAGTTGGTATCTAGGGGTTTTTGGAGTCGGAGATTATGATTTTTTTGTCAAAATTCAAAAATAAATTAGATATAAGTTATTAGTTATTTAACATCATAAATACTTACAAAGAAATAAACGGAACATTTTTTTTAAAGCGAGCTTTTATTAGTTGTTAATAAAAACAAAACTGAAAAGTTAAAAATAAAAAATATTAAAAAAATAAAGACAAGCTTTTATTATAGGAATGCAATAAAAAGGATTAATTGATCTAGGTTATTCTGAGAGTAATAGATTCGAAAGCTTGCCGAGGATATAAAATAGTGCATTTGTATAATAAAATATTGTCTGAAAAATTTTTTATTTTTTTTTACTGATAGATGAAAATGAAGACAGTCGAGTCACAAATTCCAATAAAATTTGAAACCAATTTTTTTCCTCTTTTGAATTATTTTAAATAATTTGAAATTGTTAATTTCTTTATTTGTACGTTTATGACCAATAAAAAAGATTGTATTATTGTAACCAAATTCATTGATGATTCATTTATTCCATGGACATTTTTTCAGATGTGTATTTTCTAATCATCCACTTTGTTTTCTTCTTAATGAATAAATACTTCATGTATTACAGAAACCTTGCTTGTATACGTCATATTCCGTTTTCGTTCTGATATCGCAATCATCCACCCGCAACTAAATATTTGTATGAATACGTCAGTAACACATTTTTTTGTGTCTACTTTTGTCCTACAATGATAAAATTGACCACTGTGCGATGCCAACGGAGCGGGAAACTCCAATCTCACGAAAGCTCATGGGCTTAGTATATACGATGGTTTAGCCTACAATCTCTCAGAACACTTGAATGGACATTTCAAAATTATCATCTTCAATTGCCATACTCAAGAGGAAAGGTACTGGAGATCACAATACAAGCGTTACTGATCATAAAATTATATTTTCGGAATGGGACACAAACCATATAAAAAGTTACCTGCACTTCCTTGAACTAGCCTGAGATTGGCAAAATATTAAGTAGCCTCAAATTTTCAAAAAGGTTCCTTTGCATAACTGACTGAAGTATACCTGGGAAAGCGAGTACATAACATTATATCAATTTTATGCATTCGATAATATAACTTGAATACATTCTTCAATCTAGATATAGTTAAGAAGCTATTTTTGATTATCTCTGATATTTTCGAATTCTGCAATCACTTATTTGGGGTACAACCCATTTTTTCAGTTTTTAGTTATGAGAACTATGAAATGAACATAAATAGCAATATCTGTGATCCATTAAAACTTAAACTACATAAAAACATTCGGAATTTATGATCGAGCAAAATGAAAGAAGTAGGATTTTTCATTGTAAACATATTTTTATGTCCTTCGTAGGAGCTTCTCGTGATAACTCATTTTTTTCTTCCCGAATTTTGCCTCCAGCAGACGCAGCTACTGAAATTTTAATAATAAGCAACGACAAACGTAACAAAAATATAGTGCCATATCATTCTTTATGAAATACATTTCTGTATACTAATCGCAATAGGAGGCGATATATTTGTATATTCAAAAGTTCCCTAGTATATTTATTCTCACAACTCTGCTGGATATTGCCATCGAATGATTATTTTTATTTGAATCCATTATAACTTTTGTTGATTTGTTCGAAACTATCAACAGGATGTTCATAAAATCAGATGTGGAATCATCTGCGACTGAAAGATAAAGTTTACTCACTATCTCCCATCGTTCAAGATAACCTTGATGTTATTATGAATAATTTTGTTTCAGTAAGTAGATCTAGGAAGTGCCGCCAATTTTTTTTTTATATTCCATATCCATATTTTTTTTATAAATTATGTACCTCTATTTTGACCGAATAATATTTTGTTTTCTGATATAATTCTTTCTATTACTCAGTTGCCTTGGTATAATTTTGTCAAGGAAGAAAGCTTAATTTATCTCCTTCACTGAATTTTGCTGATGCTATCACTACTACGAGATATGATTTACTTCCATCAATCTTTAAATTAATCACATACTTACTTGGAACTTGACTCATCTTCATATGACATATGATCATCTCAGGAGAGTATCGTTTGCTAGCCGCATCAGGCTATAAACGTTAAAGATTAATCCATTAGGTACTCCTCAGTCAGGTAATCACGTGATCAATGAGTTTCTGTAAATTAATTTGATAAGATAGATTAGATATATACTGTGACAGAAAAATTGGGGAATACATATTATCATGGGAGAGTGACACGAGTAAATTAATTTATATTATTATTAACCCTAGAAAGTATGAAATCATATTTTCATACTGACCTACTCTTATTGATTGAAATTCGAACCGTACGTGATGTCACTACAGTACCTAAGATTTTTTAATTTCCCAATTCATTTACAAACTGTAGTTACTATAAGTAAATGTGATAACGAAGTAAGAGTAGAACATTGCTCTATTATTTACGATTTTATACGAAAATAATAAATGCATATATCTCATTATCTTATAACTAAATAATTATAATATAATAATAATAATGTTTATCTGACAAAAAAAGAAGGAAATACAATGCAGTTACATGAAGTTCAGTATATAAGTAAATAAACAGAGGCATCACTGAAGTAACAATTACTAGTAATTATTACTTGTGTGTGTATAGCCAATCTACCATGAAAAGTAAAGAATTTAAAATCTAAAATTTACAAATTTACAAATTTAAACACACATACCTATACTAAAGACTAAAACTAGTACAAGAAATTTGTTTCATTTTACAATCGGGAAAGTGTTCAAGTCTGATTTCGATAATAATAGGGAAATCAATATATTCATATTCAGGCTTTTCTAAAGTATCACAGTCGGGTAAGGTCATATTCAGGTGTTTCGTAATATTGAGTATCCTAAAATAGTTATCCCAGTAAATATTTTTATGGTAAATATCAATAAATAATTTCATATCACTTCATTAATGGTTTGCGAGAATTTTCTCTTATTTGTCATATTTTTCAAAATAGTTTGTTGTCATAAGCCCTTATCCATTTTTTAATTTGGGTTTTGAACATACTGCAAGTAGGAATAATTTTGATTTTTTCAGGTAACAGATAACTACAGTGTCTTTGTCCCACTAGTTTAGAACATTTTGGAGCTATAACACTATGCTCTCGTCTCTTTGTGTTATATGGGTGATCAGATGTTTTACTTTGATTACTTTTTTGTATATTTTAAGTATCATTTTTTTACAGTACAGTTTTCTTATATCAAATATTCCACTTTCTTTGTACAGTTTATAGCTTGAGTAAGTTTTTTCATTACCTAAGATTATTTTTATAATTTTTTTTTGTACGATATTCAAGCAATTCAAATGTGCATCAATAACCCCTCCCCAACCTATTATACCGTATGAAAGTTGGGACTGTATTAGTCCGTAGTAGACTGTTTTAAAGTGGGTAACATCTAGGTATTCTTTCAATAATTTGAATCTTGATAAAAACCCTCTCATTTTGTTAGTTAGATATGACATATGAAGATCCCATTTCATGTGTCGGTCAATTATTATGCCCAGGTATTTTATCGAAGTGGCTTCAGGATTGGATGTATGTTGATCAATGTTTAACGGTCCCATATTCGGTAGGTGATTGACGTAGGAAGTGAATGGTAGATATTTCGTCTTTTCTACATTCAATGTAAGTTTATTATATTGGAACCATCTGATGATATTGGCGAAGTCTTTCTCTACTTTTCTCCTGAGTTGTTGCCATGAATGATCGCTGTAAATCACTTGGTACATGGGGCATAAGCCTGGATCTTCCTGGTGGCATCACTATATTTTTTGTTGTTGTGCGATGTTTGATGTTTTAGTAGTTAAAGATCGCGTCGCATATGGATAATTGGGACATACCGACATACCATAGTGTGTTCGTTTGATTAGCAGGACTTTTGATTGGTATCTTTGTTGATTGTACGGGTTTAAAAATGGCCTTTTATTGTTTTGTACTGACAGCGGTGATCAGCCAATATGAACTATGCATTTTTATTCCAAGTTGTTTATGTTTTTATTCCAGTTATATCTCAGGTAAGAGTGTGGTCCCAACTTTTTTTTTTTTGCTGATTCAGTTGTTGGTTATTCAATGACACTGGTGGACCGCTGCAATTCCGATTCTTGAAGGTTATATGAACTGACTTTGTTTCCTTTGTTAGCATACGCCATTTTTATCCAGTTTTCTATTTGATGATATTTATCAGTGGCAAGTCAGCTGTGTACAGAAGTTATAGCATGGGTCCCAAATCAGGACCCTATGGGACTAATTGGAAACAATGGCATGGTCTCATCTCGATGTTCAACAAGGAAAAACGATCTTGAAGGTATGATTCAAGGTGGTAACAGCAGAACTAAACGGGAGAACCGTAGCTGTCAAGGTATCAAGAGGGTGCTCGCAGGAAAGAGTGCCTAGTTCCGAGTAGTCAACGAGCTTCCCAAGAAGCCTAATGTGCCAGGACTGTATACAGATGACTGAGGGCTGGTTGTATCACCTCTGGTCATTTATTGTCATGATCTAGAAAGAAGGAAAACCTGTAGTTAACCTTTAACAAAGGGTGCTTGTTACAAGCAATCATGCTGGCTCAAGATCAGCCGGTAAACCTGCTATGAGAAATCACTGGAAAAAGTAATTGTACGGAAATGTTTCTCTTAAAATATCAGAATGCCAAACTTTGTCGAAAGCCCGATATATTTATATATATATATATATATATATATATATATATATATATATAAATATATATATATATATCTATATATATATATATATATATATTATTTTCAACAAATCAATCTATCATACCCCATGACAGGTTTTAATGTCAGAAAACACTAATTTCGAAGTGTCTCTCCAAAAGAAATGATTCTAACTTTTTCCATCTAGGCAAAGTGAGATTGCTTCTTGAAAATGTGTTTCCCATTTCTTCCGGTCTTCCTGATGATCGTGGAAGCGTGAAATAGATTTTCGTCGACAAAAATTTATTGAAGACCTAGTGAATGCGATGTCTCTCCTGCGTCAATGTTACGAATGATTTCTGGTGAGTACCCTCTTTTGGAAAACATTCTTCTTTGCCTCATTCATCTTTATGAGTTCTCAATTAAGACTGGAATAGAAAATCAAATAACTATCTGAATGATAATGCAAATTTTCAATTTCAGATTTTTTTTTTTGAGTTAGGGCCTTTTCAGATTATCTATCAGATGTAGTTCAATGTCCAGCGTGGCTTTAGCCGGGGAAGTAGTTGTTTTCTGTTAGACATTCACAAAAAATAACTTCATTTTAATCGTGGATTTTTCAATTCACAGAAAAATCTTGCTATCAATATTCAATTGAGAATGTTTCCCTTTTCAACATGAATACCCCACAAGAGGTTATCTTGACGATGGAAGATAGTGACTGAGGTTTTTCTTTCAGTCGCAGATGATTCCACATCTGGTTTTATGAACATCCTGTTTATATTTTTAACAAATCAATCTATCATACCCCATGACAGGTTTTAATGTCAGAAAACACTAATTTCAAAGTGTCTCTCCGAAAGAAATGATTCTAACTTTTTCCATCTTTGCAAAGTGAGATTGCTTCTTGAAAATGTGTTTCCCATTTCTTCCGGTCTTCTTGATGATCGTGGAAGCGTGAAATAGATTTTCGTCGACAAAAATGTATTGAAGACCTAGTGAATGCGATGCCTCTCCTGCGTCAATGTTACGAATGATTTCTGGTGAGTACTCTCTTTTGGAAAACATTCTTCATTGCCTCATTCATCTTTATGAGTTCTTAATTAAGACTGGAATAGGAAATCAAATAACTAACTGAATGATAATGCAAATTTTCAATTTTAGATATTTTTTTTTTGAGTTAGGGCCTTTTCAGAATATCTATCAGATGTAGTTCAATGTCCAGCGTGGATTTAGCCGGGGAAGTAGTTGTTTTCTGTTAGACATTCACAAAAAATAACTTCATTTTAATCGTGGATTTTTCAATTCACAGAAAAATCTTTCTATCAATATTCAATTGAGAATGTTTCCCTTTTCAACACAATATTCCATTTAATAACTAATAGTTTGGGTGAATTCCTCAAAAACAAGGATGAAATAGAATAATCTGAAAATGTACAAATCAACTACTGGGTCAAACTGAAAGAATATTGAAGAACCTAATGAATAAGAAACAATATCAATTTCAGCGGACTTATTGACTAAAAATAAAACTATAATTTATTGAACAAAAAATTAACTTCAATGTAAAAACAGTGGGTTGCTTGATATCAGTTGCCTTACATTTCTTTATCGCTAGCTATTAGTAAAAGTAGAGTCATTATGAAAAGTAAGTAGAGAGCACCCCACACTTGTATCTTTCTACCAATCTCTATTCACAATTTTTTGGAGATGCATTATCAGTGTTGTTTGAAAATTTCATTACCCTTTGAGCGTATTCTATATCTAGGTCTCCAATTTCGCCTTTTTTTTCGGTGACGCCACAAATTTCTATGTTATTTTTACTGCTCAGTTGCTGCATATACTCCAACTTATTTTTCAACAAATTATGCTCACTCCTCAGTGTTGAAACTTGCAATTTCAGATTATCGAACTGCATTGTTGAAAACTCCGAGAAAGTGTGGGAATGTCAGAAATTATATTACTCCAGGAAAGAAAAAATGAAGTGCTCATCTCCACTCTGGTAAAATGATGTTTTTTTCCTTCTTTTATTTAACGTCGGACTATTTCCGCTACCAAGGCTAAACACCACGGCCCGTGAGCACACTCCTCTCAACCGGAAATTTCGCCGAATCCTCTGTTGTTTCAGAGGTAGGGTTCTTTAACGAGCTCAACATCTATGAACTCGGGACCACCATCTTAATGTCCCCTCTGAACGACGGCATATCCAGCGTCTTATCTCGTGCTCATTGATAAGACGCCTGCAGCTGCGAATATGCTATTACGCTACAGTTGTTAGGACATTTAACGTGGAACTTCCTTGTCCGGTAGTCATCCATTCAAGTACTAATTAATGATTAATTCATTGCCATTCTTGATGTTTGTATATTAGGCTTTTTTTATGAGCTACTACAACCATAACATAGCATTAATAGTACTGATGGAGGACATGTACTGGTGGATCTACCTCGTGTCATATTGTAAATGTTCGGAAAGACGACGGATTTTCTACATTTCTTTTTTTCATTTGACTATATATTTGAATTATTCCTTCTGTTTACTTGATGAAATAGATAATTCATCCATTGTAAATATTTTATTTTCAATAATTATGCATACAATTATCAGTATCGGAAAAATTATACACATTCTATATACAATTAATCAATACTCATCCAAACAGGAGTCGGAAAACGATTCGTCTTCATGTCTAGAGTCCTTATGAATACGTGGTGACAAAAAAAATTAACATTCAGGTTTCAGATTCTTTACAAAAATCTCATAAATATCCAATTTTCAGCAGGAATTTCTGTTAACTGAAGTAGGTCCACTCAATTTCACGAAGACCATCTATTGTGGCTCGATCATACAATTGGAGTTCACCTGCCAGTCCCATTCGGATGAAGTTAATGATTACGCTAGGTGATTCAATTGCTAAGTCTTTCGGCTCCAGCTGGCTGTAGTCCATACAGTTAAATCTTGTTCGCTTCACATCTGTACATAATAGTAAAAATGTAATGTACTCTTTCTTCTGCCTCTTGCAGAAGTGGCATTCCACTGTTTCTGCTTAACCAACTATGTGCAAATGTGCAGATTTTTCCCATTCAGATCTAACGGCAGCGTTCCTTTTTTTCAATGGGTTTTACATGAATGCCTTTTAGTGCTGTTGTCCGACCATTTCATATCAGTTCTGGCATTTTCTTTGGCCCGCCCAGTCTGAAAACACTCCTTACGCTTTGCTCTTCGATATTCCAAAGAATGCTTCTGGTCCTATGAATTATCAGATAGTGCCTTCTTTTGCCAGATCAGCACAGGTACAGGTTTGCTTGATAATGGCTGCTATTGTGATCTAAAACAGCTTTTCTAGGTCATGGCTGCATTTTTGTAAAATATTCACACAGAACTTCAGGTTGAATTACCTTGATAAAAAATCCTTTGCTTTACTGTCTCACAAACTTTTCATCAGAAGGAACCAGGGAGTTGGTAAAAATATTTCTTGCTCCATACAATAACATCAGCTCTTCAAATCTGGTTTTCAGTGATAACCTCCGTGAAAACATGTTTACCGAAGCAAAAGCAAACCAAGCAGGTAAGTGAATAAAATGGCTCCCCTGGCAACAAGGGCGGAAAAATTAGGAACTTTTGTCCCTTTTTCGAGGTCTACGGAGCCAGTAAAAATCTGCATTTAGTGAAAATCATATAATAGCGCTCCCTAGGAGCTGGAATGAAAGTAATTGTCATTTCAATCGTCTTAAATCATTATAACTAAAAAAATTGCAATGGAAAATCCAATCGTGGATTCGTTCCAAAAATTCCTGCTACATCATATTATAACGATGAAAAGTACTTTAGAATATGCCCAATCATTCTAAGAAAATATAAATTATTTCCCTCTGCATCTAAAATTTGCATGGCAGAAATACAACGCTGAATGATTTCAATTAAAGACAGGGTTATTCCATTCGACAGTTCGTTTCAGAATCTCGAACTGGTTCACGAGCGATCAGATAGACGATAAGAACATGATTGTAACATCCCAAATTAGGCCAAGAAATCCATATGTTTGAAAAAAATGCAGCAGTCCCAAGTGGATCGAGGCTACAACTGAATGAAAACCCTTCAACCATTTTAAATTATAGACATTCCGAAATAGTTCAGTTCAAAGCAGTCTATTTATTTTGTAGATCCGAGCTAGAATAAAAAACACCCAAGATCAACAATCAAATTTTTTTAAATCCAAATCGCTCTTTTTTGGAGAACACATAGACTCACACATTCTATCACCATAAACGTATACGTTTACCTACCTGCTCTAAAAATACAGCGGTGGAAACGTTATTGATGTTATTAGTCATCATAATTCATTCAAAACATCTTGCTTACTCAATTGTTTTAAATACGTACACTTTCATTTGTATGACAAAAAAGTTTTCAAGGTGAAAACACACTTGTTTATCATCTCTCAGAAACCGAACTGCAGAACAGTATTTGTTCAAATTTGTCACTGCGGATCCCCGCAAATAATATTTGACATCAATAAAAACACATTGAACGATTTTATGTAGTTATTAGCTGGTACCCAAGACTTCGTCACGTGGAATTTATGTTTCTTCCTTTATTACATGCTTTATTTTTCTTTGTGATGTTCCATCATCCGGGCGGTCTTTGCAAGCCGCCCGTACGCCGCCCTGGCCCAAAGACGGGCTGCTCCCTTCGAACGAACGAGGGATGTGCCCCTGCCAGCTGATTTTTACGCTGTTTGGTGTAGGTCATGTTGTCTTGTGTATGTGGCCTCCTACTTACGTTTATGCCAATATTTATGTGCATTTATTTTTGTGTTGTTAATTTTGTGGTATGTTTCCGGAAAAGTAAGGTAAAAAACCTGGTAAGGGGTGTGATGTTGTTTGAGTGGTTTTTGTGTTTTTGTTTGCGATATTTGAGGAAGGTTTTTGTGTATTGTTTGTGTTGATTTGAGGGGTAATTGTGTATTTTTTTGTTTGAGGTTAGTATTTGGGTGTTTTTGAGGTGTTTTGCGTAAATTTGAGGTTGGTTTTGAGTGGGCTGTTTGAAGTGTTTTTGTGGTGTTTGGTCGTGTGTTTTGAGTAGTTTTTGAGTAGGTGAGGTACTTGGCGTAGTTTGTGTAGTTTGAGTGTTAATATTTGTGTTTCGTTGTGTTTTGATTTGTTTGAGTTTTGAGTTTAATTGCTGCAACCCTCCGTTATGCCCCCCATGGCAACCCTCCAGGGCCGCGCGGGGAAGAGGGCGGCACTTGCCGCCGTCCCCACACGTCCCCGGGGGGCGCCATCTCCATCATCGCGGCGAGATGTTGGAATGTTTGCGCAAGTGTTGCTAACATATTTTGTATCTTTTTTGTATTTGTCTTTGTTCTGTGTTTGCGTCACGTATTTTGCTCAGTACCTCGCTAAATTCTATTTGGGACGACGTCAAAATCTGCTGGGGTGGGCCTCCCTCGCCCGTTCTGGGTTGGGTCTCCGCTTCTTTCGACTTCCATGGGTTTGTTCTTTTTTGCCATTGGTTTTCTTCTTGACCTACTTCCGGGTGGGTTGGCATTGGGTTTCTATCTGTTTTTGGTCCTTGCTCTCGGGCTTCTTTCTGCGCGAGATTTTGCAGGTGCGCCACGCACTTCTTATGATTGGCTGGGTGACTAAGTTGGCAATTGGCACATTTTGCCGGTTCATCTGGGCTCTTTTTGCGGGCACTAGTAAAGTGCTCTGCTGCACATTTAAGGCATTTGGGGGTGAGGTTGCAGTTTGCTGCTGCATGTCCCCACCCCTGGCACCTTCTGCATTGCGTTATTCTATCTTCCGTTTTTCTTATTTCCCAATCTATAAGGGTTTTATTTAGGGTTCTATGGTATTTTTGTAGGGTTGTAATCGTGGCTTTTTCGTTGCTAATCACTAAATAAAGAGGTCTCTCGGTTTTCCTCATCCTATACACATTGATGGCTTCGATGTCGTGTTCTTCCTTGGTTGGTAGTTGGTTCATTATCCAACCCCCTTAGCACAAAAGCGTGTTGCTTTTTTGTCTTAGGGGTGAACGTGTAGAAGCCAATTTCTCTTTCTCTAATGAATTCCTTCAAGTCTTCTTCGCATTCGGTTTGGATATGTGTGTTTTCCTTCGCATATTCAATATATACATTCTCTTTACATTGTTTACTTAGTTTTGTATTTTCATTTGTTTCCAGTTAAGGCTTCCCCTCTAGTATAATTGGCGGGGGTTGACTACGTAGATTGTACTCCCATTGTAACTAGTAATGATAGGATAGCCCTGGATATGTCTGTGGTTTCGCCCGCTTCCCGGTATCCCGTTATTCCGTTATCCCGTTATTCCGTTATCTCATTATCCCGTTATCCCGTTATCTCGTTATCCCGTCATTCCGTTATCCCGTCATCCCGTTATCCCGTTATCCCGTTTCCCGTTATCCCGTCAATGCGTCATCCCTTCCTTTTCCCCTTTCCTGTTGTCCCGTTATGCCTTTAATTCGTTTTTTCCTAATCTCGTTAAGCCGTCATTCCGCTATTCCGTCATCCTCTTATCCCGTTATTTACGTTCCCGTTACTGGAAACATGTCACGATCCCTTGAGGGATGGTGGTAGAGGTCACTACTATCGAATCATCCTTGGGTAGACGGGGCAAAAGTTGTTCAATCACAAAATAGTTCTTATTTTGTGTTGTTTGTGAAAAATTCAGTTTTAAAAACTTAAAAAAATTATTGTATTTATCATTATTTTTTGATGGTCCTAGTTGGGTAACACTCTAGAACGTCATAATAAATTTAAAAAAGTGTAGCAATCTTGTACTATCTTTGAATGACGAGTTAGAAAGTCTCAAAAGGTTTAACATTTTTATAATTTTCCAAGACAAAATGCAACTTTTTCGCAAAAAATCAATATGCACCTTTACCGGCGCAACATTTTGAAAACGTCTACGCTTTATTAGCTATCTAACGAAGTGGAATATTTTTACATACGTTGGAAAATGGCTGAAATAAAAACTTTTTAACAAAAAATTAAACCGTCGAAAAATGGAACTGAAAAGCAAAAAATAAAATAAACCTTCTTAGTCTTAATAACTGAGCTCCTAAACTATTGTAAGTAACTAATTTTGAGTCGGCGCCAAACAAACAAGCAAATGAGTTAGGTAAAGCGTAAAATGATGGCATCGAGATGCGCGGAAATATTTTGATAATTTTTTTGAAGTAATTTAATGATCTTTGTTCATTGTTGTTTGGCGCCGACTCAAAATTAGTTACGTACATTAGTTTAGGAGCTTAGTTATTAGGACTGAGAGGGTTTATTTTATTATTTGCTTTTCAGTTCCGTTTTTCGTCGGTTTAATTTTTTGTTAGCAAGTTTTTATTTTTCAATTTTTTGTGGCTGAAATCTACTAATTATTACCTATTTAATTTATGATAACTTCCAAAATACTTACTCACCCACCTACTTCATCTATTAACAATTGAATAATATGATTATCTACTTTAATTATTCATTGTTATATAATATAAATGAATTTTCATAGTTCTGGTTAGTTTATTTCATCACTTTGTATATAATTCTATCTTTTCATGAAATGTAATTATTGTAACGGATGTAGAACAACAAAAATAATGACAATAGCAATCTGTCAATGTCAACTACATATGTGTGCCAATGTTCACAAGTGAAAAATCAATCATCCCCTATTTTTCTACCCATAGGGGTGGATTATTTCATTCCAAATTCAAATATGATCAACTATGTGGTATACACTGTCTAATAAAGAAAGTATCATCCAAATCGGACAACCCAGTACAAAGTTATGCCTAGAATCGGTTAACGAACCAAAATTCAGAGGGTGAACGATGAATATCCTCCATTTTGCTACCCCTAGGGGAGGATGTTTCTCTTCAAATTCAAATGGGACCAACTTCGAAGTACGCCCTATCCAATGAAGAAAGAATAATCGAAATCGAACTATTCTGTAAAAAGTTAGGCGTGGTCATACATAAAAATATAAAATATACGCGTCGACTAGAGAACCTCCTTCTTTTTGATTTCGTCGGTTGAAAATGGACTCAATCGGGAATAAGTCAAAAATCGTAATTTTTAAAACTGGTGTATTCTGTACTCTCTGGGCATCATGCGGGCCAAGGAATAGGTCCTCCCACCGATCAGGAAAATTTTGATGTAAACATTGGCGGACGGCGATTCGGTAATGTGAAGGTCATCCATCATTTATTTATTTATTTATTTATTTATTATTCGGGTTTTCAACAGGTTGAGTTAACAACCCAGTAACAGAAAACCGCACAATACATTAAATACAGATCATAAATTTCGGTACAATTCAAAAATAATTAAATTAGGTATATGTGACCTGAAAACAATTATTATTGCTAAAATAGATACACCATTCTGACTTTGCTTTACAATAATTGAGTTTAATATAATTCTACTTAATTAGAAAACAGAAAAACAATGAATGTACAACTTTGAACCATCCCTATACATGTCACCAAAAAATAGAATAAGCAGCATGTCTAGCTACTAGGAGTGAACAATGAAATATATCAACATGACAAAAAAATAAGTCATATGACCTCTGCAAAGCAATGATAGGTGAGTTCTCCGACGCATTTGTTCTATATTTCTGAGGGTAGAACAGATTTGGTGATCGTAAGCAACGTCTTCCAACATTGAACTGTAATTTACTCAATATATCTGAGCAGTCAATGAAACCAGATACCAGTTTGTGCAAAAAATAATGTAGCTAACAGTCCTTCTAGAGAGAGTTTAGATATACCATACTTCACAATATTATTGTCATACGAATTTTGATGATACAATCTGTTGAATCGGAAATTCAAATAATTCACGAATTTAATCTGGACTCTCTTGATTCTCTCAATATATTTTACATATTGGGGATTCATTAACGACGCATACTCGAGATGAGAGCGGACCAGGGAGTTGTAAAGTAGTATTAAACATTTATGGGATCGAAATTGCCTAGTTACCCTCATTATGAAACCCAGATTACGCAGAGCCTTCCTAACGATATGTTCAATGTGCAAATCAAAGGAGAGTTTTTTATCTAAATATACCCCCAGATCCTTAATGTTTGAAACATTAGTCAAATTCTGATTTCCCAATGCGATAATTGAAGTCCAATTCACCATGTGATCTAGAGAATGTTATTTTCATACATTTGTCTACGTTTAGCGAAAGGTAATTTGTGGTGCAATAATCAGTTAATCTCGTGATATCATCCTGTAGTTTTTGACAGTCAGATAGGCTCGTAACTGGTCTATATATCTTGAGATCGTCGGCATATAGACTAAACCTGGAATTTTCAAAGCATGTGGTAATATCATTAATGAAGATAAGAAATAACAACGGGCCCAGGTGTGACCCCTGTGGAACACCTGAGGTCACATCAACAAACGACGATCTGGAGTTTCCAACTTGGACACATTGCCTACGATCATTTAGATATGATATTATTATGCTGAGCAGATTACCGTGTACACCGATTTCTCCCAACTTCACTTTGAGTGTTTCATGATGAACTTTATCGAATGCTTTGGAGAAATCTACACTACATCAGTCTGTTCATGTCGATCCATGTTGTTATAGATATCTTGAATGAAAGGGGCTAGATTGGTTACAGTAGAGCGCCCGGAGAAGAAGCCGTGTTGTTGTTCGATGATCAGATGCTTTATATCGTAAAACAGAGTATTTTTTATTATTGCTTCAAATAATTTACTTAGTATAGACAATAAAGAAATGGGACAAAAATTACGTACATCTCGTTTATTCCCACCATTGTGAATTGGTATCACCTTAGCTTGTTTCCAATAGGTTGGATAAGTTCCCTCGGACAAACATTTATTAAAAAGAAGGCAAAGAGGATTCAACAGCGATATCTTGCACTTTTTAACAAAAATAACCGGAATTTCGTCAAGACCAGGACTCTTATCAAGTTTTAATTTGTCAATTTCTACTTCGATCTGCTTATGAGTGACTTCGTTTAAAGTAATTAACATATTAGTGTGTTGTGGGTTGGGATTTATCTGAATGGGTCTTCCAGAAGGCTCGTACACTGATGCGAAATATTCGCAGAATGCCTCGCAAATTTTTTCGTCACTAGTAATTTCCTGTCCCTCGTGGAACAATGAATCAGGTATATTTTTACGGTCATTTTTGCTGGAGACAAATCTCCAGAATTGTTTAACTTCACCATTCATATTATTTTGAACCTCATTAATATAACTCCTGTAGTCATCCTTAATGGATGTCTTAACAGACTTCCTCAGATTAGAGAACAAAGTATAATCAACCTGATTTCTATAAGTTTTCCATTTAGAGTGCAGCTTTTCTTTTTCTTTAATTGAGGAAATAGTGTTTCTTGAGTACCATAATGAAATTGAGCATTAACTCTCTTAAGCGGAACATACGTGTTAATCAAACGGCCAATTTTATCGTAGAAAATTTTCAGGCAATCATCAGCTTTCTGGCTTGAAAAAAGCTCGGGCCAGTCAATACTCGAAATACTATCATTTAACCTATCATAGTCAGGTGCATAAAATTTGAGTTTATTATATGATTGTTTTTTCCCATATTTTGGAATGTTGTGCAGATTCAAAAAAATTTCCAAGGACCTATGATGACGATCCTCACTAACAAAGGGGTTATCACTTGCAATCACCTCAACATCAGTAAAATTGCAAAAAACTAGGTCTAATAACTTACCCAAACTATTGTATTGATTGAAATTAAGCATACTGTAAACATCAACAGATTTGCTACTGCTGCTACTACATTGGATGCATTGTAACATTTTTTATTGAAATCATAATTCCAAGACAGCTCTGGAATATTAAAATCACCAATAATTATCATCATATCATTTGAGTGATCGTAGATATTCTGGTTACATTATCTAGATGGCACATTAAATTATTTTCAGTTGCATAGGGTGGCATATAAACACAACCAATAATCAAATTTCTGCTATTCACCAATTTCACAGATACCCATAACTCTTCATAAATCTGCCCTGTACTCCATTCAGTATGTTCACAAGATATTAACTAATTTTTAACTGCAATCATACAACCGCCTCCATCCATTTTACCAGTTAACAGCAGATCTCTGTCTTTTCTATATACATTATAACGGGAGACATCACTAACCTCAGCACTAGAAACATGCTGCTGAAGACGGGTTTCGGTTACACACACTATATCCATTGATGACGATGACAAGGAAATGGAGAAATCATCCAGCTTTGTCCTTAGGCCATTCACATTTTGGTAATACATAGAGAGCGCCATTGCTTCACATATTGGATGGAGTGAAATCTGCGAATACGTTTTGAGTACTGGATTACTGCAGCTTATCTAGAATTGTGGAGTCCTTAACCAAGACTACATTTCCTGAATTTGGGTTCGATATATATTTTGCAATCTCTGGTCCAATATTGGTATTTCTTCACTCGGCAAATATCTCTAACCTTCTTGTACAGCAACTTGTTTTTGGGGGTCAAATGATCATTAATAAATATGGGCGTCTTATCGGATCCGGTAACAAGACCAATATCACGGCAATCCAGACCCCTTCTGGCACGTATAGCTAATATAACGGAGTCTTTAGTCATTTTTGAGTTCACTTTGACTATTATTCCACGAGGTCTCTTATCATGTTTATCCATATGGGGAACTCTATGACAAGACTGAACTGAATTGTCCTTAGGCACTCCCAGTACTTCCAGAATGTCCTTAACGATAGATTCTACGTTCTCAGAATTTTTCTCTAGGACTCCTTGAATCTCCGAATTATTCTTACGAAGTTGTTGTTGTAGTTGGTCCACTTCATTTCTCATTAGATCCACGTCTGACTGGACATCGCTTATTTTGGATTGTAATTGAGGAACGACGCCAAGTCGATGCTCGAACTTTAGAAGCTTATCATTGAAGTCATCAATTTTATTTCCATAAAATTGGAGAGAGTCAGTTACATCTCTCTGTTGAGTTTTCAGAACTGTCATATCATCCTGAAGGGAAGTTAACTTTGACAGAATTATATCCATTTGTTCACTGCCACCTGCTGCTGCAGTCTTCTGACATACTGAACATCTCCACAGCAATCCAGGTATGGGTTTTTCCGGAAAATTTGGGATATTCAGGCATTTGATGTGGAATATTCTTGAACACCCTGTACACGACACACTTGGGTTGTGGCGCGTCAGCACAGAGTTGTTGCAACATTCACAGGTGTCCGGCATGGCAGCAAAAACTCAGCGGTGACAAAAACTCACACAAAGTAAGGTCAACTGTGAGCAAGTTAGCCAAATAAGTTCATAAAATTCGGATTCGATATTCAATCCACAATGTAGAAAAAACGGATTTTATCACAACAGTGCAATAGTAAAAACTTTATCACTTAGCATAGGTTTCTTGAGGAAGTTGAGGAATTGATTTTCAAAAGTAAAAAACGTTATAAACAGATGAAAACACCGGCTCTAATAAACACCACCGATCGCACCGAAATCTCGCACACTCAATGGTGGTAAAACATCATCCGCCTCGTCTCTAAAGGCACATATTCAAGAAGCTCAAACATACTCTCCCTTAAAAACTCTTCATATGCTGCAGCGTTCAAATGGTTCGGAAAAAAAAAGGTACCAATTAAATTATCGTTGATTATTCTCATCCACACTTTCAGTGAAAAGCGCCCTTGTGATCCTTGGGGTCACTTTTTATTTGGGTTTCTATCCTATCGGCTTTTGGGGCCCAAAAGTGTGTGTTGTGGTAGTTTGTAATACCGTCTTGGTAAAATTTTGACTCATCTGTCCACAAAATGTTTCGAAAAAACATGGAATCCTCAGTGTCAGCCTTTAATATAATAAATCGGCAGGTATCTAACCTTCTGTCAGGATCTCCCTTCTCCATCACGTGTACAATCCTGCGGTATGGACAGTGAACCACACTTTTCACTGAGACATCTCAAGTCGGTTTGCTAAGACATCAGTGGACATTGTTGGATCTCCTTGAAAAAGCCAAAGAATTCCCTCTTCGTCATCTGCGGCCTCTTTGTGTGACTACTGTATGGTAAAGTGTCAATTAAGGACAAGAATGCTTGCCTGCATTAGAAATAGGGGCTCAAACTTCAAAAGCGAATTGTTAATTTAAATCTAGAGTACAAAATAAACAAGTTTTGAAAATTACGATTTTTTACTTATTCCCGGTTAAGTCCATTAATTCAACCATTTTGCAATATATGTAAAAATATTCTACCTCGTAAGATTTATTTGTTGTTGTAAAGTTGCATAATGATTTTTTTGCATAAAAGTTGCATTTTGTCATGAAAAATTATAATTTTTTTAAAATCTTTCAAGAGTTTCTAACTCATCATTTACATATAGTACAAGATTGCTCACCTTTTTTATTTCATTATGACATACTACTGTGTTACCCAACTAGAACCACCAAAAAATAATAATAAATAAGAACAATTGTTTTTTAATTTTTAAAGTTGTATAACCTCTTTTTCTAACAAAAAACGGAAAATAAAAAAATCGAGTGTGCTTTAGACCACACGACTGAAGTAAAACTTCTTTAGCTCCATCTATATGTATGTATATATATATGTATATATATATATATGTATATATATATATTTATATGTTTATATATGTTTATATGTATAATATAGACATGTATATACATATACTTATATTAATTTTCTAATAACTTATAATTTCATCATTTTAGTTTGGTAAATTTGGTAAATTATTATTAGAGTCATGAATGATTATAAAAATAAAATAAAAATTAATTTACCTAACTCCAATAATTTGTCTTGATTTTTGTACATGATCTATAGTGGGATTTTCATCATCAACTTCCATTTGATTATTGTCATGTTCAATCACGATGTCACCAATTATTTGTAATGGTGAACCTCTACAATTATTAAGTATTTTATTATTTACGTATTAGTTAAATTTTATATTATCCTATTTTAAAAATTTGCTGAAGTAAATTGTAGAAACGCGAGGCCGAAATACGGAAGAGTAACACGGAGAAAGAGAGAGAGAGAGAGACAAGAGAAGGACAGAAAATCAAACGCGCCCCAATGTCGAGAGTAGAATGCCGTGTATTAGCAGAGGGAGAAAATAGACAAGGAAAAAGGAACGCTGCATATGACGCTACGACGCCAGCAACCAGTATGAGATACGCACTCACCTTTGTCGAGACCGTTCGCCTCACCCGATCACACTTTTTGTAACGCTCTCGTCACGCATTCACCAGCTTACTCCCCAAGTCAAGCGTGCGTAAAGATGTTTTACTTCGAAAATATTTTGAAATTGGTCAACCTTTGCCCCGTCTACCCAAGGGTGATTCGATAGCTAGTGATCTCTACTACCACCCCTTAAAGGGATCGTGGGCATGTTTCCAGTAACTCTGTGCTTTTATTTATTGTTATATATAAATACATATTGGTTTTCAAGTCTGATCATAAGCTTTCAAACTCAAAACGAAATCGGGCCAGTAGTTTTTGCAGGATGCTCGAAGAAACAAACAGACAATTACAACTTTATAATAGTATAGATATAATAATAATAATAATAATAATAATATCGACTTTATTATTTCTTGAGGAAAAACAAATACATAATTCTTTATTATTTTATAACTAAGAAATCAAGAAATAAAGGGCGAAGTTCATTTTCTGCACTGCTAGGCAAAACAGAAAATGTTCTTCCACTCAACCCTAAACAGAAACCTGTGACTGCTACATAATTATTATTGTTACATTTTTAATTCGAATACGAGCAAACAATGACATAATGGAGTGTAATTTACTTATTCTGAGCAAGATATTAAATATATAACCTTATATCACTCAGACAAATACTTCTAAATTTAGATTTGAAGTTTAAAAGACTCAGTTGTTTAAATGAGGGGGAACAGAATTATACATGTGACAAATTCGGTATCTAAAGGACTGCCTGAACATTTCTGTCCTGAATTTCGGTATTGCAAGCATATTTTTTAGTCTTATATTCAAATTGTGAATGTCTGTCCGATATTTAATTTTCCTATGCAGATACGATGGTTTTTTTGTCATAACTATTTTATGGAAAAGACAAACAGCGTGAAGTACCCTCCTTTTTCCATGTTCAACCATCCAATTTCTTGTAGTTTATATGAGATCCTTTGTTGGCGACGAATTCCGAAAATTAATCTGAGACACGAGTTTTGAGCTTTTTGAATTTTATTTTTATACTGACAAGTTAAACATGGACCATAAAGAACATCTCCATAATTGAAAATTGAGAGTACTAAAGATTCACATAAGGCTTTTTTCACATGATAAGGTAGAAAATGTCGATTACCATAAATAATTTTTATTGCACAGTAGGCACGTTGCAGGAGTCTATTTATAAACCCCTCAAATCTCAGCTCTACATCCATCAAAATACCAAGATTTTTTGCTTTACTAACAATAGCTAGCGATTCATTTTGTATACAAATATTCACCGAATCACTTACTGTGGTACGAATGTTTTTTGGGCCGAAAATCATTACATTTGATTTGCTGGAATTTATAAGTAGACAATGATCCTCAGCCAGGTCTACAAATCTATTCAGATCTGCATTGATAAGATCGCAAGCATTTTCTACCATCTCAGCCGGAAAACTATAATATATTTGGGTGTCGTCGGCATATAAGTGCACTTGACAGGTATGAAGGGAATGAAGTAAGTGAGAGGTATATATGGAAAACAGTAATGGGCCAAGTATAGACCCTTGGGGTACCTAGATTTGAGATATAGAAGTTCTGAGTCACATTCCTCGACACTAACCTTCTGTTGTCTATCTTTCAAATAGTTTGTCATCAATGACAGAGCATCGACAGAAAAACCTATGTAGCTCAAAATATCTATCAATAAATTATGATTGATGGTATCGAAGGCCCGGCTGAAATCCAAAAGAACCAATACCGTACATTTACTTTCATCTGTGGCTTTCATTACATCGTCCACGATATGAAGAAGAGCTGTTGTGCAACTATGTCCTTTCCGAAAACCTGATTGGACAGATGGCAACAAAGAAAAGTTCGATAGATGCTTTTTTTTGCACCTCCATCGCTCGCTCAAGGATTTTCGACAACACTGGCAAAATACTTATTCCCTCAAATCCTTGAATTCCATTGGGCTCTGTTTTTTAGGCAGAACTTTTACAACCGCCTCTTCCAAATAGTAGGACAAACATTCTCGGTCAAACAGAAATTTATAATATGAGTAATATATGGTAGATATGAGGACAACACAATCTTAGTAGCTTGATACTGAATCCATCACAACCCCTAGCATTAGTTTTTATACCACAGATAATGTTGTAAACAAACATATCATTAATTTCTTCAAAGGTAAATTTAGCATTAGCATCAATCCGTGTATTATCTTTATAAAAGTTTAATAGATGTTCTGGTGGTTCAGTATGTGGGACTGATTCTACAAAGTACATATTCAATTCCTGAGGGGTTTTCAAATTTTCCGGTATATTATTACTCTTTTCTCTTATAAACTTATTAGCCCTGAGAGCTTTCCACATTTCTTTCGGCGAAGTGTTGTTAAATTCATTGGTGAAATAGGCTCTTTTTTCCCTCTTAATAGCCTGATTGGTTAAATTGCGCATTTGCCTATAGAAGTCCAAATGCCCTTGTAATTTAGTTCTCTTGAATTTTGCCAAAGCCTTCTCTCGTTCAGCAATCATTATTCTGATAACATCTGTCAACCATGGAGCTTTGGGTTTTGTCCTCGAGAAGTAGTAATAGGCATATGTTTATCAAATAGGTTATTCAAACAATTCAAAGTATGAAACTTTCTCATCAACACTTTCTTGGTCAAATATCCTGAAAAAGAGGTATTGAACAAATCTACCTGAAAAGATCTTGGTCGAAATTTTTGAAGCTCCTGTATGTACACATTTTCGGTTTACGTTGCTCTCCACGTACTCTCAATTTACAATGAACAATGGAATGATCTGAAATGTTGTGATGAATAACACCTTTGTCAGCTTCAGACCCTCTTGGACAATAATATAGTCCAACAATGTTGCCGACGTAGCTGTGACTCTAGTAGGGACATCTATCAATTGACACAGATTCAATGCATTCAGTATTGAATAGAACTTCTTCACAGTTATTCTCTTCCTCGAATAAATCTAAATTAAAATCACCCATACAAACTATTTCGTCTACGGTTGGTCCCATTGCAATTAAGCTGTCCTCAAATTCGTCAAGAAATGCATTTGTATTCTGTTCATGAGGTTTATAAATAACACCAACAGCAATCGTCTTTTTTCAATAATGATTTTTATCCAACATTGTTCCCATGTATAATCCTGCCCACTCTCAATTACCTCAAAACGCAATTTATTACTGACATATAAACATAAACCTTTTCCCCTACAATTTCTGTCCACCCTGTATATATTATATCCATCAAAGTTCAACTCATCGTTATCAATCAATTTTTTTAACCACGTTCACATACCAGTAATATATCTAAGGAGTTTTAAAACTATTTGTCTGACGTTGTTTAAAGAAGGCAATAATGATCTTGCATTACAGCAACCTATGTTTAAAAATGCATATTTGTCCGACAGCACTTGCTCGTATTCAATCACAAAACAAAAACCCAAAAAAAAACAGTATTTATTTGACCTAAAAGATAATACCTTCCCAAATATAAAAGAAGAAAAAAAGAAGAAAAAAATTAAGAACTTTACTAGTAGGGAACGTGTCAATTGGTCGCAATGCTCAAACTTAGTCTCATAAAATCATAGCTACCTATACTATAAAACTAAAATTGAAGGATACAGGAAACTAAAGATTGAGAAATACAACAATGTTTGAATGATTGAATTAACTGATTATTGGATTAATCTAAATATGATTTAAATTAAATTAAACGAATATTTTAACGATATCTTCCATATTGTCTATTTTAAAACTATTTGTCTGCTTGTTTAACTTCACATAAATTTTTCCGGACATTGTCCATACTTTCCCAAACCGTTCCCACTCTCTTAGAAGTTTCAATAACATTCCCAATTGCTCCTTAGTTAAATCCTCTCTGATCAACACTCTGCTGGTTTCAGAGTCTCTTATTACTATATACAAGATTCTTGAAGTAGTTTGTGATAACCTTACCATTATTGCTCTGCTTTTGTTATCTTCTTTCTTACCCAATCGGTAGAAAACCCTACATGAATCATTTAAATTTTAGTTTCAATTTATTGTTGAAAATATCCAGGACAGTGTTGGGGAGATCTTCCCCAGCTGATGTTTCAGGGACGCCATACAACCTTAAATTTCTCCTTTCTTTCTGTTCTTGTTTCTTCTGCTGGTTAACGAGGCATTGATAGTATCTTCCTGTTGCTGCAGTTTTTCCATATATTTCATTTTCCTTTCTCAACTCGTTGATTTTTTCACTATATTTTTCCTCAATTATTCGAGTTATCGTTTCAGTTATCCGGCTAATAAAGTCTTCTCTTGCAGACAATTTAGTTACAAGATTTTAACCACTGAGTGCAATTCATCTTCGCCCTTCCCCTCTGGCCTTGTCTTCGTGTTTTCGATTCATGATAAGAACAAATAATATCAAACTGACGGCGATATGGTAGATTGAAATGGTTTTTGATTTAAGGAATGTGCACTTATTCACTTCTACTAATTGCACACAAAATTTCGAGTTTATAGATGTACGTTTAACACAAGTTTTTTTACTGTTCTATAGCAGCACTGCAAAACACGTCTAGTCTATGCGGCTCATTCACAGGTCTCTTATATAGATATAGAAGATGTAAGTAGGAAACAACTTATTGTATGTGAGAAGGGGATTGGCAGGTATGCATTATTAATTAACACTAATATAGCCATTTAATTTATCTTGGAAAAATAATAACGTTAGGTTACATCCTTCTTAAAGCAATTAAAAAATATTAGAATTGAAATTCATATAATACAAATTTAGTTTGATATATTTGGAAATGGGTTTCCATTCTTTTGAGCAATCCTGCTAACTCGAAATTTTCAATTTCTATTTTTTTCGTTACACTGAGACAAACTGGCTCTCTCCTTTTTTGAATTCTCTGAGAATAACGACCGCGAGTGTGATGAACAGAAAGACAGACGTGTGAGTGATCTTATGGTCCCTGTTTTCCTTTTGAAATACGAGACTCTAAAAATGTCAAGATAGAAAATCTGTAAAAAAACTAATTCATTGAGGCAAGCAAAACTTTTGTATTTGATCTGTCCTTAATTTATCACATACAAAAAATCCTTGATTTATCACATACTAAATAAGAGAATGGGAATTTATCATAATTAAAGGCGTATCTCAGTAAGAGGAATCCCATGATTATAGTTTCCATGAATATTTCTAATAATTCAATTTTGTCCCCTTGATCTAGAGACGAGAGAAGCCACAAACCCGGTTGACTCAGTAGTGGAGTTGTAATTTTTCTGATAATACTCACCTAATATTTGTATTTCCTCCGATGACATAATAACCCACTTTTTCTCGTACTTCTTACTGACCGCGCTATGAGAACGTCATTCATTCACTTCGTCTATAATGCATGTGTGATACTACTCAGTACTCCAACAGTGCGGTTTGTCTGCTCTGCTTTTCAACACAAAGCACTTTGAATAAGCCAGTCATATATATCTTATCGTTCATTATACCGAAATGAAAACATGTTTGGTTTTATCACCATACTTTATATCTAGACGATTTTCTACGTGTTTTCTTTGTTTCCCAGTCTATACCTTCAACTTTATTGAAAACAAGGGAATTCGTTCCACCTTCGTAGTGGGAGTTGAATGTTCTCAACAAAGGCAAGATAATACAAACAAACAGCATTGAGATCCCTACTTTTGATCATTTATTCAACTCATGTTTCGCAATTCATGTATAAT